>CM074501.1:8486552-8926552 GCA_037389245.1 Oryzias sinensis | reverse complement strand
AAGGCCCTGGTTCTGTGTGGAGTTTGCCTGGGTGCCTGTGCGGGTTTTCTCCAGGTGCTTTGGCTTCCTGCCACAGTTCAAGAAGTGGCCTGATTGGTTGATTGGTGAGGCTAGTTTTTGTAAATGTTTGTGTGCATTCTGTGTCTGTTTCTGTGGCCCTAAAATGGACTGGCACAGGGTGAACCCCACCTTGACCCTTCAGCCTTAGGGTAGGCTCAAGCAACCCTGTGACCTAAAAGAGAAGTTTAATAGGTTCAGAAGATGGATGGAAATATGGAAGACACGTAAGATCTTAAATCTTTTATTTATCTGTGGATATAGAGCTGATTTTGACTTAGGAAAATGTAATAAATGCCACACATGAAGGTTTCAATGCATCATTTTAGATTTGGCATTGACCTCCAACTACATCTATGATTTGTTTCTGTACTGGGACTCTTCATCATCGTTACTCCCTTTTCAAAGTCTTCTCTGAATAAAGCACCCGTCCTGTTATAATAAACATATTTTGTATATATTTTAAGCGTTGATTTCCCCAGGTTAAAAATGTTGCCGTAAATACAGTCTCTAGATGTTTATAAATTATTAGATTTTTTTCTAAAATCAAACATCTTAAACCTCTTCTGTCTATATTGACCCTCAATTACAGTTTATAACACGTATAAACGTTTTGCAAGAACTTAAAAATGATTAGACTATTTTTTACTTATAAGCCAACACAATAACCATTATTGCAGAATGAATAGAGCAGCAACATATTCATCTAAAAATACTGAAACATTTTAATAATGAGTGAAAATGTGTTAAACTAATTGGGGCAACAGAACTTATAGGAATTGCGATTTTAAGATCTGCTCCACGTTTGGCTTTTTGCTGCGTTCTTGTTTTTGCTGTGAGGTTAAGATGACTAATCAACATTTCTATCTGAAACTTTAATAGTAAGCATTAAATAAATATGTATGAAGTGATGCCTCACGTCCCTAATCAAATCAGTGAGCGCATCAACACTGAATAAGGTGCTGCATAATCCCTGTGCAGCCACTTTGGACTTCATTTAAATATGAACTGAATTTTTTATAAAACAGTCATTCAGGAGCTTTTTTTTTTAGGAAAACACAAGGGATTGTAGGAGAAATAAACATGAAAAACATAGCTGTCATCTTAGTCAAATTTAGCTTTTTAATAGCATGCAAAATAAATGCTAAAGAATACAAGAGAAATACAGGAAGAAAAAAAAAAGAGTTGCAAGCACTGATGCTCAATATTCAAGAGTGCTCTTGGTTCTGCTTACACAAACACACGCGAGACAGGAATCGGTAAAACTTTTATAAATCAGGTTTGGTCCCAAAAGCAAACACGGACTAAGATGTTCTCATTGTGGCAAATTTAAAAATCATGAAGGTCATCTGCTCAATTTTACACGTTTTGGTTGGTTTCTCCCTGGAAGACGGGTATTCTGAAATACACACACATACACACACATACACACACACAAAAAGGAGATTCCAGCTAAAATACTGTGCATGATTGATTTTGGTAATTAGGACATTCAAAAGTAAATCTTAAAGAAAAGGATTGTGTACAATGATGTTTTCAGTACCTCTTGATTTTTCTAAAAAAAACTAGTTTATGTTTCTTACTGGGGACGACTGGCTGACAATTTATATTAAATCATGTTTTGCAGCAACAGGAGTTTTTAGTTTACAAGATAAACATCCTCGTTGATTATTGGCGTCAAGAGACAGCCAGCAAATCCCTTATCCTGCTGAGAAGATAATCACTACCTTGTTTGAGAAGGACTGTAAAGAATATTTTAATCAAATGATTAAAAAAAAAAAATCTGTTTTTATGAAATTATCAAAAGAAAATCTGTTTTTTTCAAGTCAAGCTATGAAGCTTGTCAGCTCCCCATTTATTTCTAGGTTAAGGTCATAAATCAATTATTTAGACGGAGAGAAAAGCGGATGTGAACTTTAGGAGAGGATCCTGAAGTCATCAACGCATGAGTGCAAGTTCAGCAAATGATCTGACGCTTTTGTCAGATTTAGCCATCCATCCATCCATCCATTTTCTTAACCTGCTGTGTCCCTTTCGGGGTCACGGGGTTTCCAAGCCTAACCTGGCCCCTGTTGGGTGAAGACGGGGTACACCCTGGACAGGTTGCTAGTCTGTTGCAGGGCCACACCCCCATACACACTACAGTCACACCTAGGGACAATTTACAGTAATCAATCAATCAATGAACCTATGAAGCATGTTTTTGGTGGAAATGTCGAAGTGGTGCAAATCTCGTGAATCTTTTTCTTTCACAGCTCTTTTTAGATATATGAAAGACTTGATGTCATATAATATCAGCCGGGCACAAATCATGATTATGTTTTTTTCCACCATGATCAATTTTCAAACAGTTGCTGCTTCAATGAATTACACGGGAAGCCAACTATTTATCGTCACCAAATCCTTGTCCCTCATTGGTCAAAGTTCAACCCGGTTGAGCTCGCATTGCACGTTCAATGGCCACATTTTTTGTACGTAGAGCTCAAATACAGTCATAGAAACTTGACTGAATGTAAGAGTTTTGACAGATGAGCAGAAGAAATTGGATGAAAAACTGTATCAATAAAACAGTGAAGAAACACAAAAGCTGTAATATTCCCGCTGTACAGCTTCAGAAAAAAATGGACTATTAAAGAAACATGGACCAGCTCATTGATGCGCTTAGCCCACCAGAACTTGCTTAATCTTGATCTTTGCTCAACCTTTCAACACAAGCTGTTGCCAGCAACACCTAGAAACACAAGCACAGTAACCCTTTGACCATTTACGCAGTTAACATAATTGCTACAGGAAAGTGTTACGTATCAGCGCAAAGCTGCTTTTAACGCTTCAGAATCCATCAAAATTACATTAATTGTGTAAAAAGTTGACAAAAGACAGTAGTCGAAAGAAAGTCGGCAATGGAGATAAGGCTCCAGTATGTAAGGATTAAGTGGAAGCACGCATTTTTACATCACTAGCTAACAGAACCAACATAAATCAGCTCCATTTATAAAAACTGCTCCAATTTTTGTGGTAAAGAATTGTTACATAGAATGGAAACATCTGCGCTGTGTACGTGCAAGTAAGGTGGCACCTATTAATTAAGCAAGGAGTCAAAAGGTTTAAGATTTTTGTTATAATTTAATGTCACCTGTCAGCCCCACACAGAATTCTTCTAGCTTTTAAATCATAAAAAAGAAAGGCTTGATGTTTTTTCTTCACGAAATGGGAAAATCTGAGCATGCAAGTCACACGAGTGTCAACAACTTTGCTGCAGGCCAACGGGTCTGTGTTTCCGGCTGGCAGACTCCAACTCAAGCAAAGCCCACGGTAGCTGGCCTTGTGCCAAACATGCAGTGAGTGTCATTTTTTACATTTGGTTTGCCTTTAGACCCAAAACAACACAGCAATTTGTGTGACAGAGGGAGGCCGTGCACCTCTGGAAGGTGAAAGGAAATGGGAAAGATAGGAATCCTGTTCCAAAGGTTTGGTCTTTGTTCAAAAGTTACTTTTGACACCTCTGGAGGAGGTGTTTCATTTAAGCTTTTGTTTGAATGATTCTGGCCTAACTGCAGGATATCTGCGTCTGAATTTCAGTTTCCTAAGAACAGAGTCATGGGAGCAATTTGATAGGAACCAAAATGAGTTTTTCAATGTAGGAAACTTTATTTTAATGTCACACCAGCAAAAGGAATAAAAATAAAATGTAGCCAAGCTCAAGTCCAGTGCATTGGCATAAACTCTGTGTTGATAAATTCAGAAGCAGCTAATATATAAGACTTCTACCCCTTATTAGTATTCAGAGCAAACGGTGATTGCTGCCATTGTCATCATGAGGTACAGAAACATAGCTGGCTCTCATCCAAGTCTATAAAGCTGGCAGAGAAATCGGAATATTGACTTTGCAATTTACAACACGGGATTTGGTGCCAACCATGATTGCACGCTAAACATCAATAAAGAAATAAAGATGTCAGCTAACAAATTATATATAAAGCCAGGGAGACAGACAGCAACGACAGGGTTGGGACTCGTGCTGGGAGGTGAATGTATAATTTTCTATTTTTCTGTTGTTTTTTTCGTTCTTTCTTTAAAGTTAAACCAAGGTTGTACTTGAAGTACTCTATAATCATAATCGGACAACACCAATGTTTTTCTGAATTTGCTCAACAATTTGCTCAACAAAAACTTATAAAGGTGAAATGTTTTTATCTTTTTTTTTTTTAGATTTCAAAACAAATATCTAAAACTATTTGACCTGGTAAATTTTGTATTTCTTAAGTAAACAAAATGGCAAATAGTTTATTTTTTGTCCATTTTAGTATTTGCCGGATGTTAAGAAAAAAAGAAAAATCAGGTTACTGTATAGCAGCTTGACCGGAGAAAGGTAGTTTGCCATCTCTCGGTGTTCCTGCCTCAGGTGGAGGAGTTTAAATATCTTGGTGTCTTGTTCACGACTGAGGGAAGATAAGAGCGTGAGATTGACAAGCTGATTGTTGCGGCGTCCGCCGTTATGCGGTTGCTGTGCCGGTCCGTTGTGGTGAAGAGAGCTGAGCCAGAAAGCAAAGCTCTGGTCGATCTTCGTTCCAATACTCACCTATGGTCATGACCGAAAGAACGAGGTCCTGAATACAAGCGACTGAAATGAGCTTCCTCCGAAGGGTGGGCGGGCGCTCCCTTAGAGATGGGGGGGAGCTCGGGCATCTAGTCCGGATGCCTCTTGAATGCCTCGCTGGGGAGGTGTTCCCCGGGGAAGTCCCAGGACACGCTGGAGAAACTACGTCTCTCGGCTGGCCTGGGAACGTCTCCCCCCCCCCCCCCCCCCCCCCCCGCCCGCCGGCGGGGGGGCGGGGGGGCATCTCTGCTTGGAACTGACCGTGTCCCGGATGAGCGGAAAAGATGGACTGATGGAGGTTGCTGTTAGCGTGAAAAAGTGAAAGACCCCTTTGATGTAGAATTCGTCACTTTCTTTTAATAAGGGACAGGTCTGTTTTAGGTCTTGACATGAAACATCTTAAACAGAAACAACTAACACAAATGGTTGCATCAATGTCACCTTTGTGAGACTCGCACAACTAAATTCCGACAAACATCCTAGAGAAAACATACAGCTATTCTTAGATCAGGTAATCTGGTCCAAAGGCTTCATGCCACATCATCCAAGGTCTTTGTTTCAGCATCAAAATCCCACACTTGTAACTACTGGAATTTTTATAAAGGACACTGCCATTGTGACTCTTCTATCCTCAACACATTTAGTGCCCTCATAAGTTATTTACTGGCACTGTCAGCCCCTCTAAATCTTCCTGTCCCTAATATGTTGCGGGGAGTGCAAGAGCTAAAATCACCTTCTGTGTCATCCTATACTGTATGTCATAAATAATAACATGTATTTAGAGGATAAGACATTTTTATATGAGGTTTCATAAGCCATCATATTTTTCTTTTCAAAATGTATTTTCTATTAATATAGTGTAATTGCGGTTCATTTGATGTCCAGAAATCAGGCCACATTTAAACTGTTTTCAGACGTTCCAGTTGTTATGGTGGTTCACATTACCAGAGCCATCAAAAGAACAAAACCAGGCAAAATCCATTAGCCAATTTCCATGTGGGAATTTGCAGATTCCTTTCTCTTTCTCGACCTGGCTGCAAAGTTCAAATTGAATGATAAGTAGCCTACTTTTTTTAACACAATACTGTAAATAAGGCTTAGGAATGCAAAAAACAGAGGTGCCCTATGAGCTACTTTGGAGACCGCTATTCAAATAATTCTGCATTTTGTGGTACAACCACCAAATTTGACATGGATGCACCTTAGGATCCCCTCTTTTAGAAAAGCACACTAGTCATAAGAAAATCCAAGCTTTTAAAAACATTGTTGGCGTGGTCTTGAATGCAGACAGGGGTAGTCAGTCAGGTGGGGATGACGCTATCACAAAATCTGGTGACAGCTGGGTGGAAGCAGCTGGATCACCAGCCGGCAACAGCTCTGATTGGACAATGTGTAAAGGTTTTCAGACGACCGCTGTCAATATCAAGTGGCACCAGCCGCCTGGTAGCTGGGGGTAGATAAAAAGTGGGTCATTCTGTACAACTTGTCATTAACAAATCAGATTTTAAAGACACGTTATAATCTTGTCAATTTGCAAATGTCCACATTTTTAGACAGCATGCCACCCGAGTATTCTGTCTTGTTTGTATTCCTCCCACTATCAACTGCAATTCGTCAAGACGCAGGTGTCTGAGTCGATGTGGTGCTATCAATGCCATGATGAGTTTTGTGCTCCATTAATGCAGTCTCCCAATTTGGACCAACAGTAGCCGGGATCGCCAGATTGATCGCCGTACAATTTCTAACAATCGTCAGATCGTCAGATGATTTTGGGGACCTTGGAGAACCTTCTATCAGTCATTTATCGCACTGATGCCTTCCTGCAACTTGCCTGTCACTGGACTGCCTCCAAATCTTCCTCCAAATGTGCCCAGGCGCCCACTGCCTGATGTCAAAGAGTCATCCGTTCGCCTTTTGATTTTAACTATGTCTTAAAACCTCTGTGGCCCCTACTCGGCATGTTGAAATGCGACTGCCGCATTTGGATTTGTCTAATTCAATAGACCTTTTTCACACTTCTGCATTTTTCGACCGGAAATACGTCAATGACGTGTAAAACAACTTCCTGTTAGCATAGCGGCACATATGAAGAATGGCAGAGTCGAAGAGTTGCAGTTTCTGTTGTGTTCCAGGCTGTTCATCTTCCAACCAAAAACAGCCCGGCCTTTCATTTCATTATTTTCCTGTGGATCCAAACCTGAAACCCAAATGGATACAGGCGATCCGAAGAGAGGAAGGGCATAGTTTTGATGTAAACACAGGTAGCACCCTCTGCTGCCGGCACTTACTAACTTTGCTCCGGATTGTGGTGCGGCTGTGTCGTTCGTCGCCTGAAGAGTGGTGTCGTCCCGAGTATTTTCCCGTGGAAAAACTTTACTGCTCCTTTGAGAAGGGAGTCAGTATATGACAGAACCTCAAACTTCAGTCTATGCAGCTGTGCTGTGAAGATAGCGACATGGTGGCTAAGCTAAGGCATAAATGGATCACAACTACGAACTACGTGACACACCCACTGCAGGTAAGGTTAACGTTAGTCATCTATGTGTACCGTTATTGGATAAATGCATTTCTACCTGAACAAATTAATGTTTATAATAATAGCTGTACATGCTCTCACCTATTTTAATTACATGTATTTAATTAATTTTGAGTATTTTGTCATTAACAAAAATAAATGAAATGTATTTGTAATTAAATACTTAACATACTTTTCAAAACATGATTACTGTTGTGTTGAAAGGTAGCAAAAATATGTTAAGACTGATTTTTAATTTCTTTATCTTTCCAGGTGCTCTGGATGAGGCTTTGATTACATCCATGACTTAGAAGCCAAGTTCCTTTGCTGGAGCCAGGAGACGATGTCATGGCGGACAAAGAGTTCCTCATTTAAGACCTCCTTACTGACATTGGATCTAAGATCATGATTCCACCTTTTAAGCTTTCAGCTCCATCAGCAAGGAGGAAACGGAACAAACCCAAGCCATCACCCGCCTCAGAATTATAGTGGAAAGAGTGATTGATAGGATAAAGTCCTTACACATCAGGGACTCTCTGTGCCGCTCACACTGATGGGCAGTGTGAATCAGATCTGGCTAAACTGCCGCGTTTTGGCAAATGATCATGGACTTTTTTGTTTTGAAGAGTGAATTAATGTTTGGTATGTAAATAATGTATAATGTGCAAATAGTATGGAAAAAATTTAGTGTTCCCACATATTCTTAAAATCTAATTAAATATAATTGTTTTATTCGTAATATTTTTCTGTTGAAATGTGACTTTGACTTCACAAAAAAATTAGATGAACAAATAAAACAATTTTGGTCAAAATCGTGCCTCATTTAATTTTTTGGTATGCTTAACATCAACTAATTAATCACAACTCAAATAACATCAAACATTTACAATAAAAAATAACATTACAGATCATCAACAGTAAGACAGAAGGCTGAACTGATTGTTAAAGACAAGATAAGTGTAATTTAAGGTATGCATTCATGCATTTGCCATAATATATATCCAAGTTCTCTTTCATTCCATCTCAGAAACCCATCCAACACAGCCATGAGAGGTTGGGGCTGCACCTGGCATAATCTGCTTCCAGATGCCATCATATATGGATCTGGCTGTGGTCCTACACAAGAGAAACACAACACACAAAAGTTAGACATAAGTGCATAACTACATTTAAATGTAATTCAATATATCTGCTGTAACCATAATTTGGTTAGTCATAAGATTAGAAAAAAACAACTTAACTTGCTGTCACAAATCAACAAAAAGTTAAATGAATCACCTGTATATGCCTTGTACAGTGTGGACCTCAGACTGTCCCTGCCAACTGTTTTGGGCTTTTGCAGGATGGATTCCCTTATAAGTAAAAGGCAAAAAGCAATTACAGTCTGTAGTCACTACTGGGGGTGTTTTTATAATAATTTACAGTTGTTATGGATACACATCCGTTCTTAAATCCTAATGACAATTTGATGACAAACCCACCTGTGTTCTTGGTCTGTGCCATCTTTGCGAGCCACTCGTGCAGGCCAGGGGGGGGGGGAGGAGCAGCCTGCAGACCCAGCTGTGAATAATGTGCAGTCTGAAACAGGATGGCAACTATGTGATTGCAGAATCCTTTATCAGCCACACAACTGCAGGAGAAAGCTTACAGGGTGGCACCTTCTGCATCCAGCGATATCTAGACACAATAAATTAAATAGGTTAAAATTAAGACACTTATGTTGCTACATCAATGTTCAGAATAACATGAAACTATAACTGTCAATAGGGTGACCAGATTTGAGTTTGTAAAAAAGAGGAGTGAAGTGAGTTTGTGAGATATTTCATCGAGAGTAATTGGTGTTCAGAGCTGGGTACATAAAAGCAAATATGATTACATTTCATCTATGTTCAATATTATTTTATCATATAAGTATCAAAAAAGAGGACATGTCCAGGAAAAGAAAAATAATACTAATAGTAAGTGAAGAAAGTGCCGCAACCGCAGCAGCAAAAAGAATGAAGATGCAAACGGGCACCTTAACATTTCTTATATACAGCTTCACCAAATTTTGGGTGTTATGTTAATCTCATGCCTTTTCACTTAAACATACACACAACATATTCACTGCGACGTGTTATACCTTATATTACAAATTAATAACACCAGGATTTACAGTTGACGTAAACAAAGAGTTACCGGTGATGCGGCTATGGCTAAAGCTAGCTGAAGCTTACCTTGGTAATGGTGGATAAACTCTTCGTGGACGAATTTATATCCCTTGTCCAATTTGTTTCCTTTAGTGGACGAATGCATCTTCACACTCTTCATCACATCAGCGCTGGTGAACTTCGGAACACAACTCAGGCTCTTCAAAAGCACTCTAGGCTCTGCCATTCCTCCCCATCGAAGCACAAACCGGAACTAGGTTTACACGTTGATGACGTATTTCCGTTTTTTGCGAAAAAGGTCTATTCAATTTTATTTATATAGTCCAATGTCAAGTTATCTCAACAAGCTCCACACCGGTAATTGTGCAAAAACATAATACCAATCATAAGATAGCTGATTGCTAAACTAAACGAAACAGACTAAAGTAAACTGAGCATCCCCGCCCTTAGACCCTGCTTCTCAGTAAGCAAAGCCTCCTATAAACTTGAGAAATGAACATGAAGCAGGGATCCTCCCCCAGGACGGACAGGCGATGTACCAGGACTGTTAAAGAAGAATTAGCTTATCTAACTCTGTAACTACATGTTTGAATAGTGTAGCAGATGCAATATAAATGCCGCCGCGTGGTTACCTGCCAAATTTGCTGAGCAATTTTTACTTTTTATTTTGTTTTTGTATATAGAGTATACAGATGTATTAGTTGGACTATGATGACTATGATCTACTTAGCCATTTAAAGGAAAAACCTTTCACTATGGACGTCATTATTCCTTCATGAACCTGGGTTTAAATCATTCACCGGCTGGGTGCACTGACACTACAAATTCAGCTCCAAGCAGGAGTGTTTGTTTATTCAAAACTCTGTCAGAGTTCCCACGGGCATCCTCATTGTCACTGTCTCTTTGCATCAAGCTCAAAGGGAGCTGCAGGCATCGTGGGAAGTGCAGCAGAATGTTTGTGTCACTGCCTTAAAGTAATCCATGCAATTTAGCCCACTTGGTAGATGCCCTGCTACATTGAAAAAAACCTTCTGGGCACACAATATTCATCAGTGGGAGCATGTCAGTGACGCTGATTTGACCCTTTTTTTCTAAATTTGCCTTTCGTGAAATCCTCCCCCACCTCCATAACATGTTTTTTTTATTTCCATTCTGACATTAAAAACTATTTTTAGTTATTAGAATTACAAATGATAAACTGTGAATACATTTGGATATTTGTAACAATGTGGAGGGTGTATATACTGTAAATGACCACAGTCTTTGCTGAACATTCTGAACAGTCCTACAGGAAGACAGAAAATAACTTTTTCTTTTGGTCATCTAGTCAAAAATCCCATACTGTTCCCCGAAGGACAACCATCAATAGCTTTAACTTCTTCAATAACTAACTCCAAACCTTTCAATGACCACCAACAAAAGGTCAGCCTTATTATTCAGAACCTTGAAACAGAGAAGACATATAATTGGAATTATTGATTTGTGGAATTCCAATTCGATGGGAATGATAAAAAAGTTGACTTGACATTGGTTATGAAGAATCATCTCATGTGTTTTTAAAAATTAATGACCTGGACTGTTTTATCATAGTCGACTTTATGTTGTTAATTTATTTTTTATGATGCTTAAATTATTTCTGATGGATAACAGCTCGGCTTGGTCGGTGTTTGGACCCGACTTCCATCAGATTTCCAACAGCTTTGGCTACGAGTGTCAAATGTGAGAAATTGCTGTGGACGGCTCGCCTTAACCCTAGATACAAATTGCATCATTTAAGACATAATTGGTATTGAAAATTACTACTCAATGATTTATGGCGCACAGCAGCCACTGAGCGTTGCAAAAACTCTCATTTTAATGCTTTGGCATAGTTGCTGTCAGATCTGGATTTACTTCAAAATAAAGAAAACATTCCAAAACAGCAGATTATTCTACATTAGTTTGATTTGATTATCTTTTACATTTTTGAGGCTGTTGATTTCATAAAAAATTCTCAAGAACTAATAATTGGTTGGCTTTCCTTTGACAGTGTGAATTGGAAAGTTTCCGCTTTTTCTTCTTGGCAGACTGTCAAAAAATAAAATACTATGTGTTTTAACATTTTGAGGCACTCATTCAAACAAGAAAAATCACTCTGAAGTAAAGCAACGGTATGTTAGGATTCCATCTTTAAAATCATTTTGAGAGTTTAAACAACAGAGAAAAGTGTGAAAATGTTCATTTCTGTCTGAGAAAAGTGTATAAAGTGTGTGGTGAGGGTTGATTTGAAACCTACTCGCCACAAAGACAGCTTCTTCCCCTGAGCCGTCACTCTGATGAACTCCTGAACACGGAACAAAACCACAGAAACTGTCACACCGGAACTACTGTTGCATTTTCATTTTGTTATGTTTTTTTTATTCCTATATCTACCTTATGTTACTTTTATTTGTTACTATTTATCCTTTTTAGTCTTCACCCATTTACACAGTAATTATTTATTTATTTATTATTTATAATTTGTTGGTTTATTACATTACGCCAGGCCTCAGCACAAGCGAACCAAAAGGTCATTGTTACTTGGTTATTAGCATATAAAAATAAAAAAAAAAACAGATCTTTGAATTTTTGTACTGTTTTGTAATGTCCAAATATATAGTGGCCCTGAAGTGCAAATATTTTTAAGCAAAATAAATAATAATTGAAGAAACATTACATTTTTTTAGTCACAACAAAATTCTAGAAGCCAGAACAAAATTCCAAAAATTAAAAATGAAATGAAAACAAACGTTTTCTTTTCAGAAATCAAAATAGAAAAATAAATAAAAAATGAAAGGAAAATGTGGAAAAAAACAACAAAAAAACAGAAACTGTAGGTATTATGGGACGTCCCTGAATGGATATTGGCGTTTGAGTTTTCTTTTAAATGGGTCCTTAATGTCTGCATATGTATAAAAGTATGATCAGTACAGAGCATATCGTATCAATTCATGCCAAATAACTTTCAGTTGTAATGATGGACAATTCTGATTATTTAATCAGCGATGTTCCATTGTACCTACTTTTCCCTTTTTCATATTTTGTTTCGTTCTGACTTCTGTAAATTACTTTTGTTTTCTGAATTATTATTATTATTTTTGAGTTTCTTAATGTTATTTTTTTATTAGTTGTTTGGCTTTTTTAATCATCATTGTGGTCTTTAACATGTTTTTGTGTTGAGTGATTTGTTGGTGTGATTTGCGCTTTAGGGCCATCGTACAAATTATATCAAACCAAAACACCACCATGACCCCCCCCCCCCCCAAAAAAAAATCAAGGTTTGAACCGAATAATGGGGCACATTCCTAATGTCCAGTGTCACCTCAATCATTCACTAGACTGCAAACAACACAACTGCATTTAAATACTGTTGAGTACAGTACAGATAGTCAAATATAGGTGAACATTCTGAACATGAGGCGGTTTCCTCGGGGTGTCGTGATTCCTTGCAGCCAAATTTAACAAGGTTCTTATGGTATGGGAACCATTGCAAAACAGATATGTACTCATTTCAACTCTGGTTAACCCTTGTGCTATCTTAGATGACCCCATCCTTACATCTACGTGTTCTCCCTACCATGACAAAGGTGGATAAAGGTGGAAAGAGTTCATGTAATCCATGGAGACCAGTAAAGATCACAAATCATTGAAGAAAAAAGGTTCAGAGCACTGTCTAGTGGGTCTAGATGACCCATTTCCTAATATTAAAGTGCCTAGGATAGCACAAGGGGTAAAAAACAAACGCTGATGACGCAGCTTTACTCTACATGTTGGGTCTTAGATCAACGTGGAAATGAAAAGAGAAAGATTGTCAGTAATGAGTTAGGCGGTGGGTAAATGTTTAAACAGCAATAGAAAAATCTAAAACTACGATGGAAGTGTTTATATGAAGGTTGAGGGTAAAAACTAAAATATCCCATAAGTAGATTTGTGAGTT
Organism: Oryzias sinensis; assembly: GCA_037389245.1. Lineage (NCBI taxonomy): Eukaryota > Metazoa > Chordata > Actinopteri > Beloniformes > Adrianichthyidae > Oryzias > Oryzias sinensis. Next base: position 8,913,278 of record CM074501.1, on the reverse strand, counting down.
GCATCCACAAAAATCAATACTTATGATGCTGTCCACTCACATTCCACCAGGCACACATTTAAACCAGCTCTGACTTTGACAAACTACAATAATTAAGCTATTTTTCTCACTTCATTTTACTCAAATTAGTGCTGACAGAAACAACTACAAAATCTTTCAACTGCAGAAATGTACAGTATTTTAGCCTGATTCATTTTCTTCAGGTGGTTAGGTTTGACAGTTGTCCTTCTTTTCATGTTTTTTAAGCTTCAGATAAGATTTTACACGTCAGAAACAAAAGTAAGTGAAGCCAAATCAACATCGGACACTGAGCAAATTGGACTGACTTCCATCAATACTGTGTGTCCCCGGTAGAAGCTTGTAAATACAATTACGGAACGAGACGGCTCTACGATACATTGCTCGGACGAAAAAGCTAACCCTTCCTAATTGGGCTGAATGAACTCAAAGCCACCAATTCCCACAGGGTAATAGCATTATGCATCAGCAGTCTCACATATACTCCTACATCTTAAAGGTAGTTATTATGTGGATTTAGAGCCTTGGTAAACTGTTTGAGATGACAATAGTTTGTAAAAAATAAACAAAAAAAGAGCCAAATCAGTTCACTCTGTAACTGCCAGGTGGCTGGTTACTCATTTAAATCAGTCCCTTTTTTTTATAGAACTCTACAAAAAAGTTATGAGGACTCTGTGGCTCCCACATTTATTTCAACTCTTTATGAGATTTATGCACAATGGTGGAGTGGTTAGCGCTTGCTCTTGCCTCACATGGAAAAGGCCCTGGTTCAAATCCCTGCTGGGACCTTTCTGTGTGGCGTTTGCATGTTCTCCTTATCTCTGGCGCTCTGGCTTCCTCCCACAGAGCTTAATTGAACATTCGGAATTGTCCTTTGGTGTGTGAGTGTATGGCCCTGCAACCAATTGGCAACAAGTTCAGGGTGTTCCCAACTTTACCCAGCTGGGATAGGCTCCAGCAGCCCCAATAAAGGTTCAGCGGGTTCAGTCCTTTAGATGGCTATAAGTTTGAATATTTTAATTACGTTTTTGCTTTTGAGACAAAAATTGCCCTGTGAAGGTGTACGTTTTGATTTTGAGGTGACAGTTCGATTGTTTGCTCTAGAAAACCCATACTAGGCATGTTTCATAAACTCATGTTTGGGTTTAATCCCACTTTTTGTCTGTTTAATACACTGAGCACATGTTTGTGTCACTTTCAGCCAAGTGAATACTGGAGCTACTATTTCGTCAATAAAAGGAAGAGTTTCTACTGTGCAATGCAAATTACAGAAAGATATCTTTATCTGAGAACTAGCTGTTTTTACCGAATCCAGTACGTTTATGATTAGACATTAAAGAACTCAAGTAAAACCCACTGACATTTAAGACATTGTTGGGTGTGTAATAAGTCATTTCAGTGCATTTCTTCTCCCTGTGCTCTACCTGTCAAATAACAAAAGCTGTCGAAGAAACTATAAACATGTCAAATGAGCTGCATGGCAGCTGCCATAATAAGTTTTGTTTCCCTGCTTTGCAGTGTGTTGCCATTACAGTCCCACTGTGTGTGCATCTCTAAACCAAGCAGCTGAGTCTCCAGCCTGACTAACTCTAGGTAAGCGTCTTTTAACTGCTGACATTTTTGGTGCCATTAGAATTGTTTAAATGATATTTAAAATTAAAATATTAGATAAGAGACTTTTTGCTGCTTCGTAGGTTATGATTAGAGCTGATCTAATAGCAAAAGCAGCTACGAATGCGGAGCAGGAAGTACAAACCAGGAAAACAAATACAGATTTCAGATTAGGCAAAAATAGGAACCCTAACAAAATAGATCGAGATAAAGAGAAAGACACAAAAAACCCTTGAACAAAGCGTGAAATTGTTTATTCAAAGTCCTAATTCAGAGTGTCTTTTATCCTCTTGTTTTACAGATTACACCACTGGATTCCAGAATTTTCTAGATTTTCATAACTGTCACTCCCCAAAATGGAAGTTCTGCAGTCCACATCATTATGACTGCCAAGACGTAATTTACTTTATTACTTTGAACGTTTCTGCATTGCTTGACATGTGCTGTCAGTGATTCCAGTAACTTCAGATATCGATGCTCTGAAAGCTGAAGAGTCCAAATGCAGTTCTGATTAAACACAATTTACTGGTTAATTTTAGTGTGGATCAGGTAGAATCAAGTAGCCAGATGACTTTTTGTTAAATAGTTGTAGAAAGTTAACACAGCAATAATAATACTGTTGGAATTGTGTCGATATCTATATGGAAGCATGCAAAAAGTGAAAAAGGTCATTATTGGTGCACTTTCCTTTTAGAGCACAAGCCAACCTCATAGGGCTTTTGTTTTTTTTCCATCAGGCAATTCAAAGCCGTCTATTAATTCAGTAGCAGATCATCAGTGTTCCTGTAACCCCCTCCAATTTCTCTGTTGGCCCCTCTTGTCTCCCCCCCTGGTAAGCTGGCTGTGGAAAAGGTGGGTGTGCAGGTGTGCTCATTGATCTAAAATGAGAAGTGGCTGCTTAGCCTGTTGCCTAGAGACAGTGGCTTGGCAGGCGAGGCGGAGAGGGGCAGCTGTACCAGATGAGGAATGGACCAAAACTGGATCTCACGAGTGACAGAGGTCAAGGTTGTACTGAAACAGGCAAAGGGATGTGATTCTTTATTTTCCTAGAATGTGTCATGTTAACTTACTTTGCATAAATATAGGTTCATACTAAAATATGTTATTCTGTATACTAATATATGTCATTTCTATCATTGGTTTATATTTATATAGGTTCTGCTAACTTTTTTTTACAACATGATTTTGTTAATCCTAGCTTTTTCATGATATGTTTGTTGCAACACAAGTCAACCAAGTAGTAAACTCACCAATCAGATGGCCAAATAAAACCATGTGGCCTTTCGTCGAACGTTCCAAGTGTTTAACAGATTTTTACAAGCCCACTTTTAGTGAAAGGGGTATGGTCTTCTAAAATACTCATTCTTGATTGGAGAGTGGCTGCCATAGTAATGTGGAGTCAGATCAATCACTGCTTACTGACAATTTTGGGTTTTAACATGGCGACAGCCGTATTGCAATAAAATGACTTGAAAACCGTCTTAACCACGGCTGAGCAATGATGATTCGCTGACAGATTTTCAAAATATATATATACAGTATTTGTATATTCTGGATTGTTAATCTCTGATGGCCTGCAATCTACCCAGATGTCTCAACGTAATGAGCACCTCTGGTTTATACTCACATAGGTTTATGCTGTTATAGGTTTGTACTAAAATCCATACATTTATAGCGATATAGGTTTAAACTAATATGCATGGTTTTATTCTGGTATTATTATTGTACTGATATAATCTATGTTGATATTGGGTTTTAACCCTTGTGCTATCTTAGATGACCCCACCCTCCCATGGACGTGTTCTCCCTACCATGTCAAAGGTGGATAAAGGTGGAAAGATTTCATGTAATCCATGAACACCAGTGAAGATCACAAATCATTGAAGAAAAAAGGTTCAGAGCACTGTCTAGTGGGTCTAGATGACCCCACTCCCAACGTTAAAGTGCCAAAGGATACTGATATAGTTTTATACTGGAATAGGTTTGTTCTGATATTAGGTCTATAATTCTATTAGTGATACTGAAATGGATTTGAACTAAAAACAGCTTATACTGGTATGGGTTTACACTGATACAATTTGGTACTGATAAATGTTTAAATCAATATAGATTCATAAACCTAAATTAGTATAAACATTTACCATTATATGTTATTGCTCATATACATGGTTTTATTCTGGCATTGTAGTAACCCTTGTGCTATCCTAGGCACTTTAACATTGGGAGTTGGGTCATCTAGACCCACTAGACAGTGCACTGAACCTTTTTTCTTAAATGATTTGTGATCTTCACTGGTGTCCATGGATTACATGAAATCCTCTCCACCTTTATCAGGGTAGGGAGAACACGTCAATGTGAGGGTGGGGTCATAGGATAGCACAAGGGCTAATATGTTGATAATAGGCTTATACTGATATAGATATATACTGATATACAAAGAAAAATAGTTTATAGTGATGATATTTTATAGTGATTTAGGTTTGTACTGATGTGTATATAATAATTAGGTTTATAATGACTTGAGTTTATACTGAAACAGGTGTACACTGATACAGTTTATACAAATATAAGGTTATGCTGTTAGAGGTTTATATCAATATTAGACTGATAATGATATAGGTTTACGCTGATATTAGTTTTTATACTTGTTATAGAAATAGATTTATGCTATAATGGTTTTTTACTGGTAAAGGTTTACATATAGAATTTATACTGATATGAGTTTATACCGATTAAAGGTTTATACATTATTTAGGTTTATATTGATACAGATTAACACTGACGTAATTTTATAACAATATGTTTATACTGATATAGGTTTATATCACTATTAGGTTTGTACTGCTTTTAATTTTATACAGATGTAGTGTTAATGGTTTTTAATTGTATGGCTTTATAGATAGGTTTGTACCATTTTTAGGCTTATACTCACATGGGTTCATACTGTCATTTTTACATGCTGCTATTTGGTTTATACTACTATATATATGTACACATACAAGTGTATATCACTGTAAGAATAATTTGACTTGTTTGATTAAAAGTAACAAATCCACTGTTGATCAAAAAATAAAAGCACAAAAATCAGATCAACGGTGTATTTGTTAATTCTAAAATTAAAAAACAAAAAGAAAATCTCCATTTTTGTTTTTCTGTTCTTTTTTCTTGGTAATGCTCTCCTTCCCCAAGTCATCCACACCAGGTTAGAATTAGTGATTATCCACAGCTGTTCTAGTTTAAATGAATGAACCTCACAGTATATAAGTGTATAGTTGTCAATTCATCTGTTTAGTTTTATCATTTTGTTGCTCTCTTTACTGCTAAAGTGTTTGGTTTACATTTTTATGTTTTTGTCACCAAGCTTGGTCTCCTGCCTATTGGGTCTTACACCATAAATTCCCACCACAAAGAATTTGTGATGCTAAAATTTAAAGCTTTGGTAATAGATGTTGTGGTCCTTTAGATTAATGCCTTGCTTAATCAAATGATTATTTGTTAGATCTAAACCCAGCCTTAGTGCATGTGGTCCTAATGCTAGTGACAGTGTTTTGTATCGTTTCACTTTGAATTAAAAGAAAAATGATATTGTTGTAAGTAGGATTGTAGTTTTTTTTATTTACATTTTTTACATTTTATAAGCAGTGTACAAATAAAAGCTTATTTATGTGCAGGCGTATATTAAGAAAAAAAAATAATTCTGAGCATAATTTTATATTATCGTTCATAATAAAACAATTGATAAAGCAACAAAACAATCTGAAGAGCTGATGGTGAACTAAAAGACTCAGCTCTTTGTGCAAATTTGCTTGCATTGTTGCTGTGGTCACATTCCTTTATAAAAGGGGAAAATATTTGGTAGACCATTTCATTTACTGACATTTGCAATCGGACATTGATTTACAAACCTAACATAAATACATTTATCCGCATATTCAGCACAGATAGGTTTACATATTAATTTAGGAGTTGCACAAAGATTTCACTGTTGTATTTCTTTTATGAAATTTTGTTTTTTAAGATCCAATTCATTTTTTTATACTAATCTTGCAAACAAACAGTATTTGATTTACAATAATTTATACATGAAATGTTACTATTTGACAACTACATTATGTTTATTAATGAGAGAAACAGATTCTGGAAATCATAAGTCTTATTAATACACATGACTTGACACACATAATGACTCTCTCATGACTTGTTCCATTCTGATGCAATTTTGTAGTCTGGTCAATAGATGTCACTAGTTTCAGTGTTAAATGCTGCACAACCCTAAACCATTTAAATACATTTTGATTCATTTTGGTTCAAAAAGCTTTGGTTACTCCATCACAATAAACAAGGAGTTCCTAAGTAGAAGGGAGGAAGGGATCTAGGACAAGTTGGCCCATTTTAATAAATCATAAAGTCTAAAACTAGTACTAATATTTGCTATGTGGTCATTGGTGCTTGTGTTGAGTCCCATAATGATTGTAATGAATGCTTGGTATTTCTGTTTCAATAGATAAATCACCAGCAAACTGGTTTTCTTTCCCCTCAGGTTCTGTCTGACATTCCCATCCCAGTGCGCCTGAGCCTGGAGCCAGAAAATAGAGATGACAATGGGCTTTGCTGACTAGGCAGGAAGTGTTGGTGGATCCCGGTGAGGTTGTTGGAGATGTGCACACCCAAGTACCTGAATCTGGAAACCCCTTCCACCGCAGCCCCTCCAATGTTAAAGGGAGGAAGGGGGTTGTCTGTCCCTCCTGAAGTCCACGATCATCTTTTTGGTCTTGTTCACTCCACCTCCTTCCTCTAGTCGGACTTGTCGTTGTTGATGCGTCCAACCACAGCTGTGGTTGTGTGGAGCATAGAGGAGATGGCGTCCTATCTGGATCAGTTTGACCTGTATGCATATTGGTGCAGGTCCTTGGTGAAATCAATGGAATCTGTGATGCGGGTCAGGACCAGTTTTTCAAACCATTTCATGACAATCGGAGTAAGGGCCACCGTCACTCAGGATGTTTTGGGGATTGGAATGATCCTGCAAGGTCTTCTGCCAGCAGCTTTGTGAGGATTGATCCTCTTGAGGGTCCTCCTCACCTCTGCGGGTGTCACCCTGAAAGGCTCTTTGCCAGGTGGGGTGGTGAGTCTGGTGCTGGGGGGGTGTTGGAGTCCTCAAAGCGGGAGTAGAAAACGTTGAGCATGTCTGGTAGAGAGGGGTCCTTGGGGCATTGTGCATCTCTGGTGTTGTAGTCAGTGATGCACTTGATGCCTTTCCACATACTCCGGGAATTATTGGACGTAAAGTGTCCCTGGATCCTCTCAGCCAGTGGTCCTCAACCACCGGGCCGCGGGAAATTTTGGCACCGGGACGCACAGAAAGAAAAAAATAATTTAGATTTTAATGCGCTTTTTTTTTATTTTTTCGAAAAAAACGTTTTATTTTGAAAAGTGACCGGATTCTCTCTGTTACATCCGTCACACTTACCATAGCAACCAGAGTGTGTTGCGGTAGAAACGATGTTGCTCATGTGATGGTCTGTTGTTGGTGTGACGTTACGAGGACACCGCTAATAAAGTTGCACATAATTACACACTGGATTTACGTTCATTATTGTTATTGTTATTATTATTACTAAAGAGAAAATTCCACCCCCGGTCTACGGTAAACGTGTCTTGCTTGGCACCTCAACCCCCCACCACCACCGGTCCGCGGTAAACGTGTCTTGCGTTGTACCGGTCCGCGGTGACAAAAAGGTTGGGGACCACTGCTCTGAGCATATGCAGCCTTGGCTCTCTTCACCCCAGCGTGCAGCTCTCTTCTTATTGCTCTGAGTGCCACCTTGTCAGTCACCAGACCGGACTGCAGCAATCCTGTCTTGCAGGACAGACCGCACGTCTGCGTTCAGCCAGGGTTTTTGGTTGGGGTAATCTGTTACAGTCCTCCGTGCATTTCCTGATGTACCAAAGGACCCCTGATGTGTATTCCTCCAGGTCAACAACCCCCCCTCGTGCAAAGCTGGTTCCCTGAAGATCTGCCAGTCTGTGTGCTGGAAACAGCCTTGCAGAGCTGGGGCAACCTCACTGGGTCACTCTGTGATGGTCCTCTTTGTTGGTGCCTGACGCCTGAGGAGAGGGCGATAAGCAGGGACCAGCATGATTGCAATGTGGTTGGAGAAGCCCAAATGGGAATGGAGGACAGCTCTGTATGCATCTTTTTTGTTGGTGTAGACACATTCCAGAGTGTTATTTCCTTGTTGGAATGCTGATACGTTATTGGAAATGAGGCAAGGTGTTTGTCAGGTCTAAATGGTAAAATCCTCCTGCAACCCTCTGTTATAGATGACCGAGGAGTGTCTCCCCCTTTTGGGTATGTTAAGTGCAATGTGTAGTAGTGTACCCTTAATACCAAGAGATATTCACAAAAATCCTCCTGAGGAAGGGGGCTCACTGGTATTGTTCTGTGATGAAGGTAGTTCTCTCAAAGAGTTGCATTGAAAAGCCGAAGGTGTCTTCCCCAAGTAGACTGTGGGGGTCCTCCCCTTTTTTAATTATTATTTCTAAATCCTAGCTCTTAATGAGACAAAAAATTCTCAACTATGCTGATTTCGAGAAGCTTGGAAAGGTGTAGCACATAGAAGTTAAAACGACTTAAAAACTGGCAAAGCATCTTGAATGACTTAAAACAAGGTTTTAAATCTTTGCAAATAACAAATTGTTTGCACAAAAAACATCAAAATAATGAACTTTGTGAAGTTTTTACCAATACAGTATACTATCATTTTGTGCCTGCATTTAAAATCAAAGAATTTGTTGGGTCTCTCTGATGTACAACATCCTTGGAAGGCTTACCTACCACCATCTGGCCTGCTGCGCGGATGGCCAAGGTCCAGGCCTTTTCCAAGTTCAGGTTTGCCAGCTGTGAGTGCCTTTAAGTGGCGCAAGGAGCACCATCTGTACTGCTAATAGCCATGAAATGGGAAGTAATGTAGTGCTAAATAATGGTGCTGGGGGAACTTGGCACCAGACTTCTCTGTAACCTCCTGTCACATTATTACACAATTACTTTCCCAAAACAAGTGATGATGTGTCCCAGTCATTGCACAGGTCTCACCCTGAGATGAGGCATTTATTTCTTTAAGTTTTCCTCATTTAATCTTTTATGCATTCGTTCAGCCTTTGTCTCTGCCACTCCAGAACTGTGGATTTTTTTTTTACATTATTGCACATTATAAAACCTACCATTATGGTTTTGCTGTTATATTACTCATTACTCTGAAGTAGCTCTCCAGCGCATCATAAATTCATGGTCCTGTCTGACAATAGCGATTAAAACAGTTGAAATGCATTTTTATTTTGTAATCTGTTTTATTCCATTCAAAGGTGGGAGAATAGGATTACATTTCTGCCAAATATCTTTTTGTGAAATCACTTTCTTATTGAATGCGGCAGCGCTCGGCTCCTGCAAAGAAGGCTAATAATGAACACTCAGCGGTGCTTCACAAAAGGATTGTTTCTGGTATAGAGGGAACATGTAATATAAAAAAAATTAACACTAGGTAGGAATGTATATTCACATGAGAAAACATTCTTTACATTTACAGTTGCAACCAATTTTTAGTGGGGGAAGCATGTAAGCAAAATGTTAGAACTTATTCCTCAAAGAGTCGCTGTTTGCATATGATTGTTTTTAAAGTCACATGTATTTTTATCACAATATGAATCTGTAGAAATGCAAAAGCCCGCCTCATATACTGACTAAAGTGTTATCAAGGCATGGACATATGCTTATTACCATTTTTAAGTTAATTTTTAACAACTTACTTTACAATGAATGATCTCTTTACTCTGTGATTCGACATGTTTTTAATTGAGTTTGCAGATTGGTGGCACTCAAGGTGACAGACGAAGCTCCTTAATTATTTCCAACGTATTTTTGTCATGCTCAGATCGAATCAACAGCAGAAACCTGAAATTATAGCTGTTAGTTATTGTTTGTTCGAGGGCTTGAAGTATTGAGTTCACTGCACTCTGAGCAAAGTTATATTATGGTGAGTGCACGCAGATGAACCGCAGAAAGCTTTCCTTTAGAGCAACTTCTTCTATCTGAAGAAAACCATCGCACACAGACAAAATGCACTACTCTGCATTCCCTTGCAGCTCTGCTCTATGAATGTGAAGCTTGAAACACCAACAAGTTATTTGTGATCCAGAAGTAAACCACAACATTTTGTTGTACACCCGTCGGCATATCCCTTCAGGGGGCATGCAGCAAATCAGCTTTCATCGATAATGCAGAGATTTTTATGCCAGATGCCCTTCCTGACCCAAACCAGTACTGTATCTGGGCTGGGGGGCCCAGACTTGGGCCCCTTTCTGGCTACATATTTAGGCGGTAACGTGAAGATTCTTACCCAAGACCCACACTGGATGAAGCTCATCGCGCTCTATGGGAAACTAACCCAGGTTTCCCACGCACTAGTCCTGCAGGTGGCTAACTGAGCAATCCGAGATTCATTTATTTGTCATTGTCATTAAAACAACAAAATTGCGTTTGGAGCATTGACAATCACCCTTATTATTTCAAAAAGAAATACCCAATAAATAAAAAAATAACCAAAGTGCAACATCAGTGCAAAACAAGGGAACACAGTAAGGACAAAACAAAAGTGAGACATTCAGTGTACTCAGGTGTCGTAGTCAATAGCAGCTTGATGTTAATGGGCAGGAATAAAAAAGTCCAGTTCAGTTATTTCAAGGTGGAAATGGTATTGTGGAGAAGGTGTTGGGTACAGTATTGCAGTCTATTAGGATATAAAGGTTGTAGAGAAGTACACAACATTATGACTGCTTATAGTCGTTCATCTTGTAGTCCAGATTTGACACATCTGACCATTTCAACCTGGTTTGAGAGGGTGAGGATATCATTTGGCAGGTAGCATTTTGAACATTATTGTGTGGTCCCTCTCTATATCATGGTTCACCTGTCGTAGTCTTGCGGTTTTGTAGATTTTTGACAGTGCTTTTCTTTTTAAACAGCTCACTGTGTTCTGATTGGCTGTAGACCATTGTCAACCAATCTTATCCAGGTTGTGAGGAAAGAGTTCAGCTCAATAAAATACACAAATCTTCAATCACCATAAGATTTTTGTTTTCGTTCTGATACTGGACTTTTTTTCCTATGAAGATTTGAACTTTGAGAGTTTAAAGTATGAAAATGTTCATGCCTGTCTGAGAAAAGTGGAAAAAGTGTGTAATGAGGGGTTTTACAGCCATATAATTCATACCAGATAACAAAAAATATATATAAAATATACCTTGATTCTGACTAAAGCCACAAGAAATCCTGTTTAACTCAGACAGGGTGTATTTTCTTGGGGGGGGAAAAGTAAAATCCTGCTGTAAACATTTTAGAAAATCTTACAGCCATAGACAAAAGAAATGGCCAGAAACACTTTGCAATTTTCCCATGTCTTATGATTCTTTATGTGACGCTTGGACATATGAGAAAGTGCTGATGAAAAACAAATAGTGGTCATTGATGTCAGCGCTGCAAGTCTAAAAGCTGTGTTCAAGATAAGAGCGCAGTGATGCGCCCTCAGGTTGATCACAGCAGGTTGGATGATTGCTCGGACAACAACCTGCTTCAGGGCGACTCTGCCTGTGACAACAGCTGCTCGCAGAGATACATTGTCACAGCTTGTCCAGGGCAAATAAAATTCAGTTTTCAATCTGGATTTTTATTTTTTTTTAATCAAATATTGTGTGGACTTGTGAGGACACAGGGAAACACTTGTACTCCCCCAGCACTTATCTTGTTATTCTAGAATGAATCATATAGAAGTTCAAATGAAATGTTATTTTCAAAAATTTGTTTGGTTGTTTTACTGCTGTGTAAAGGTGGGTAAATTTGGTGTAAACAAACCTCCTAAAATTCCAATCTTTAGTTCAGTGTATTGGAGTGTTTTGCATCTACAGGAATCACAGCTTGTCTCACAGCGTGACTCAACATGCAATTTTAATCAGACCCTTTGAATGACTGGGTTTCATAACATATCAGTGATTAGGGACAGTAACACCATCTGACACTGGTTGTTTCGGACACTTGTGCTACGTTCACACCAGGCTCACAAACATGCGTTCAAGCAACCATTTCCAATGACAAGTCTATGTAAACCCACGTATATGCATGTTTTGGGCTTCTGCTTTAGAAACTCTTGTGTTCAAGTGGTGCTGCACAACTTTAAGTCTGTTTCCTACAAACAAATTGTGCGGCTACTGAATTCACGTTAAAAGTTAATCCAGGTCAAACTTTGACCTACCAGAGACTTGGATTTGGTAGTGACGTATGGGTAGCCTCCTTTTCAATCCATTGGAAGTGCCAACCGTTTGAAAACTGACCATGAAAAAGAAATGAATAATTGGAGTTTGTGCCTAGGAGGAATTATGATACAGAGTATTTCATATATTGGACTAGAGATGTGAAAGAAAAAGCTGAGCAAGATTTACACTGCTTTGATAATTTGTACCAAGTCTCCTCAAATTACAGGTACTTGCACTAGTATCTGTCCAGTGTGAACACTGGGCTAATTGTGCATTCAAGAACACCCCTTTGTGTTCTTAAATGTGTATTACATGCCCATTGTAGCATCAGACACATAAAACATGTTTGATAAATCTAGTGTTTTTTGAGCAAAGTAATTGAGATCAGGGGTACTAAACATGCTTTTGGTAAAACAGGCAAAATCAAACAAGGTTGAATTTGGAGGATAGACTTCATTACAGTCCCACACACACATATACAGTGTAGATAGATAGATAGATAGATAGATAGATAGATAGATAGATAGATAGATAAGATAGATAGATAGATAGATAGATAGATAGATAGATAGATAGATAGATAGATAGATGATAGATAGATAGATAGAGATAGACAGGATAGATAGATAGATAGATAGATAGATAGATAGATAGATAGATAGATAGATAGATATGGGTGTATATACTAAAAAAAAGGAACTGCTACTTTAGGGTATATTTAAACATCATATTAGGGATACAATTCTTTGTTGTTTTTGTTTTGTTTTTGGATTAGTATGCTGCCCCAATTTTGGCATCAAAAACATTTTCTGAAACAAAATATATAGCTCCTTCATATCCTGCCATATTTAGCAGAAGATGGAAGCTTTTAAGCAAACATGCTGTTTGGAGACATGAGGAATGCCAAATTTGGTCTGGGATTTTGGTGTTTGAACTGGTTTTATAACTCCCAGCTCAACTGTGCCGACATATGAATTATAAATTGTTTAAATGACTTTAGCCTTGCTTATGTTCCAAGAGCTGCATGAAGTAAATGTATTTTTTGTGCTTTTACAAAGTTTAGAATACTTTGAGGCTCTTAAGGATGATGCAACATTTGCCTTGAGATTTTGCTTCTCAGAAAACTCTATACTTGAAATCCTAAATTTTTTAGGTCTAACTGTGAGTTTTAGTAGTCTTCTGCAAGATTTCTTATGAGAGATTAGATGAGGTATTGATCCCACAGTGGGGAAATTTAAATGAATCGGTTAGCTCAAAAGTGCCCCAAGTCCAAGAGGTTTGTTTTTCCAGGAAATGATTTTAATTGCATAGCTAAAGGGAGTCTACACCAAATGATTAACACTTTACCCAGATTTAGCAGCAGTTCATAGCTTACAAATGTTATATTGGCGAAGCACCTCACTTTATCATTTCAGAGGACTAGCAGACTAAAGTCTCTGGACTTGGGCCCTTTCTTGAATTAAACAGAGGAAGCATACTGATAACTAGTTACATCTATGGATGAAGTTAGACCCATGCAAGAGAGGCTCAAGTTCAGGAATTTTGCATTAATGAGACAATGTTTGGCTATTAGTCAACACATTACAACGGGATTCTGGGACTTTGCACATAATCAGCTATTTCCTTGAAAACCATAGAACATATAATATCTATTTTTGAAAATTGTGACTTGGCCCCTTTTGAACTAACTGATTCAATTGTCACAATGTCTTTAGTTAAACTGAAGGTCCAAAGAATGTCCTGCAACAGTAAGAAAAAAATGTATGCATAATGTATTGGTAAGGCTCAGAATTTTTTTAGTTTGGGTCAGCAAAATTAATTTCTGGGTTGTGGGAACTCAACTCATATTTAGACCTTAGTCACAACTTGTCATCAAAAGAAATGAGCAATCCCGAATGTTAGAATTATGGAAATAAGGTAAATTAGAGCATAGCTAGGTAAGGTCTGACAATCTCCTTCACACCCCGTCTTGAGGGATTTACGTGAGGTCATAACTAGGGTCAGAGTGCGGAGTAGAGACAAATACAACATCACCCGTATACAAGGCTTGGATCCCATTGTCTCTAACAAAACTCATGATGCACTTACTACATTATGTATAAGATGAAACCCCTCCTGACTCTCCAAGGACCTGAACAATCCAAAACCCACAGAAACATTCATTTCAATTCTGGCTTGAAAGCCTTTTGGAGAGATGTAATGTCTCAAGATACAAAAAAAGAACCAAATCCAGTTGATTTATTTATTAACCAATGAATTTGGAATCAACATGGATGAACACGAATCCGCACAAACCTGTTTGGTCAGGAACTTTTCTTGAACTGCACTTTGTGGACCAGCGTGTTTGCAGGAATGCACCACAGGAAGTGACTCCACACAGGAAAAGGTTAGCAATCGAGGCCTCTGAGAAAACCACAGAATACTGATGAAATAAATTACTTTGCTCTCCACAGGCAGAGATGGCTTACAAATTGGCAAAGGGAAGAGAGCCCCCCGCCTCTTTGTCTTTAACCTTCCACTCACCATTGCCCATTAGACTGCAAGTTGGCTGAGGGTGGCAAGGCCACCAATTTTATCAAGACTTATGACCCAGAACTGAGCCATAGTGATCAACAGGGGGATGGACACTCTAACATGGCAGAGCTGGAAAAAAAAGAAGTCATTGGACCACAGCGGCTTCATTAACACTGGTACATTAACTGTAAATCCAAGCAAAGCCACCCACCCCACCCTCCCCCGGAGAAAGGCCTGAGCTACAGCTTGTGAGGGTCAGTCTGCAATAAAAGGCTTCTCTATTCACAGCCTGCGGCAAAGAGATTGGAGACCTTCTTCTCCTCTTCGAGCCATTAACTCCACTCTTTCATGGCAGAAAGGGGGACCAGTCACTGAGCTCTTATAATCCAGAGCATTACCTTCACCTAACCTTCATATACCCAAGGAAAGAGCAAAGATGTATGAAATGATGGGCTGGCTGAAAACAGACTGCAGCTGTTGAAGGATCCAGCTAGTGGAGACGAGCAGCAGAAAGTTACTTTGACTTTCAACACGGTTTGACATCAAGCTAACCTTTCACACTTTGAAGGAAGGTGGTGTTTTTAAATTAAAGTGACAAAATCTTAAATCCGGAAATTAAACTTTTCAAGTCCAGTTTTTGAGCCACGAAAGTGCTATGTATCACCACCAAAGGCTGTGAAAAGAAGGTAAATCTCAGGTTTGTTCGGTTGAATCAGGGGACTTTCTCCACCTTAAAACGACAATCAAATTAGCCTGACTTACGTGGTCACGCCTTTAATCAGATTAGCCATCAATGAGATCAGTAATGTTAAAATTGAATTTAATTGACAATTTTTGCTTTGAAATAATGAAGAAAAACTCTATATGCCTTATTAATTTAGTCTTTTATTTTCTGGCATAAACTAGATTAAAATGTAGCCAAATTATAATAGATGGGCAAATCTCCCCTCAAGCACTTTGTAAAATTAGTAAAACTCCAATTTCGTTGCTAAAAATTTGCATTAAGGAGGCCGCCCTCCACTGTTTTTTTCTTTAACCTTTTTTTTCACTTTTAAACTTTTTTCCCTTTTTATCTGGTAAAAATGTTTGTTTTACTTTTTTATGGTAAAATTAAATAAATCAATAAAGCATTACTTATAAACTGGCAAAGCGAGTTTTGTTTGTCTGATCAAGAACTACAAGCAACTCCTAATCAGAATGTGTGGATTCTTACGTAAAAAAAATGTTTTATTTGAACATTTAGACATTTAAAACATAAAATGCATAGCATAAAAACATAAAATGCGTGGCCTAAAAACATAAAGTGGATGGCATAAAAACAATCTAAAGAGAACTTTTGTTAAGCCGAATGGTGGTATAGGGTGTTTGTATCCTACGCCAGACAAATCTCGATTTAACAGAGAAAAGGCAGAGATGACTCCTCTAATGCACCAAAGGGTGCACCAACCATCTCTGCTGATACAGCTGGGGGTTCTCATCAAGCGGTGCAGCACGCACTGACGGGTTTGTGGCTTCAGGTGAGTTTGAAGCTGCAGTTTGGAGTCATGATAGAGGAAGGGCTGCACGATCTCCTTTTTGTTTTCTCAGAAAACCTGATTTTCACAGTGGACTCTTCCTTGAGCAGAACAAAATGTACTTTTCTCCAAACGAGAGGTAGAACAGGTTAGCGGGGTCAAACACCCAAACGATCAATCTGAGAATGCAAAAGGAGAAGTTCTTTGACAAAGCAAAAGCTTTTTGTTTTTTTCAGATGAAAGTGCAGTCGGGTCGGGTCTTGAAAAAATGTTGAACAGGAAGGGAGTTCCGAATAAAGATCTTGCTGCATTCTGATGGAGACTGAATACTAAACAATTACAGCATGAAGAATTCATTGAGCTGCATCCATTGACTGTATAAGAGAACTGGACAGGGCGACTTTGACATCACCCTGTCAGAAGAACAAACCACTCTGCACACAAAACGTCAAGGTGCTCTTATTCTTTGTCATTTTCAGGCAGAATTTGGGAAAAACGCATCTATTTATAACACTTTGGCAGGGAAGCAGCATACAATGCAGGACCATGGAAGCCAGACAACAAAAAGGAGCCCCTCCATCTTGAATCTTTTATAGGTGGTTGGCTCCACCAACCCAATGACCAATCAAAGTCAAATGCAGTTCCTAAGAAACAAAAAAATATATACACACTTTTCTCTTCTAACAAATGCAACATAAATAAACTAAAAAATGTCTTCAATTTAACAACAGTCTTTAAACAAAAATGCAAAATGAAAACCAATCATTTTGAATTTAAAACAGGCCTGTAAAAGGAAACTAAACAATAGGTAGGTCCCTTAGACCTCCTGGACACAGGAAGTGCTCCTAAGAAACCAGGAAGTAAACAAATAAAACATTGAAAACAACCAAAAGCAGAAACTGAACTAAGTGAATTGCAATAAGCTTTGGAACCTTACAGCTGGAAAGTGTGTGCACCCACTGACGCTGTCAGAAACAAACCCACTTTATTAAGCTCTCACACCGTGACAGACGTGTGCTTTGTCACACACCCATAGTAAATGACCTGCTTCCAGTTCCATGGAATGAAGTCAATTCATATCATCGTTGCCATGTTGGAACCAGGCGACTTTCGTAAACAGTGATTGGTCGGTCTAAGTCAACACTTCTATAACTCTCTGCAATGAGGGGTAAGCGTGTTAAAAGTCCACCCCCCCACCACTGAAAGTAGGCTATAAGAATCGGTGAAACGTTCGACGTGGGACCACCTACTTTTATTAAGGCATCTGAATGGCCAGTAAACCACCTGAATAACATGTGCTACACCAAAAATAATGTGAAAAATAAAGTGAGATTAAAAGGAGCTGCATTTCCAGAAGAAAATGCAGGGTTGAATGCTGTATTGCTGAATGAAAATGAAACTTGAAGAGTAAAATTGACAACAACAAAAAAGAATAAGCTGGAAAAAGCTTAAAGAGCTGAACATATTAATAGCTGAATGGTTAAAATAGCGGAAAAATGGTAGGAGTTAAGCGGCAAAAAATGGCAGAAGATACCATAGACAGAGAAAAAGGAAAAAAATCAACCAATTATCATGAACACGTTAAAAAAGGTTATTTGACTTATGCATCGACTAATAGCTAAAAGAAGTCTATGGGATTACAACTTTTGGGGATGAGTGGGCATTCCCTATTTGGAAGGGGGGAGGGATCACTCAGTCCAGTTCTCTGTGATGGTTGCATTGGATGATTGCTGAAATATACATGTTAAACACGCAAAAAAGCCAAATTTTGGAGTTGGTCTAAAGTCGACATGTAACTGTTCACCTTGAAAAGAATCTAGTTTCTGCTTTGTGCCATTTTTTTAGAGCAGTTTGAATGGGGCTTATTGGTCTCCAATAATCATCCTGTTTTTAACTTTTAGTTTCTATAACAAAGATTTTTTCAATGACTGGACATCTACAGTTTTATTGGGTTAAATGTCATTTTAACCTTAAGTTATCACCAATTCCTTTGACTTCCCACAACAACGGCGAAGCTGCACAGGTAGGAGGTGCCCACCTTGACCCCCTTTGAATCTTGGCTCGAAGTTTTGATTCGACTAAACTCTCTATCACAGTCTGGAGAAGGCTGCTGCATAAGCCCCCCAAAAAAGGAGAAATCATTAAGACAAGCGTTTTTCTATGACCTCGATCAGAGTCTGGGCTCTACTACTGTGCAATGGCTTTGTTTGGTCTCACCGCAGAGACACAGCGGGTCACACAGCGCTTTGTTTGTTTATGAACTCTCTAAGGGCACAGAAAGGAGCATTCTGGGAAAAAAAGCCATGGAAATGGAATGAAATAGTAATTCAGTTGGGGACCTTTGAGGTAGATATGAATGTCCTGCAGGGAGGACACAGAGTCCCTCTGCACAAAAAAAGCACTTTGAGTTTCAGTTGCTCTGCTCACCTTGCGTTTACACAGACAAATGGATATCTATTAGTGGAAAGTTTTGTGGCTTTGCGAGCATTTGTTCTGGTGTGTTATTGGTTCTCCTGCTTGTTGGTCTTTACAAACCAAAGAAGCACAACACAGTTGGACTAAGGAATTCAACTATTGTTCAAATTTAAGGCAATAACAATGTCAAAGAGGTTAACAATAGTAATTTGAATCTTTTGAGTAATTTATCATTTTTGTTTAAGCATAAAGGCTTTGAGGATCCATACTTGGCCCTTTTTATGTTGTGTGAACTTACCTTATAGTTAAATGTACAATAAAAAAATATCCGGTTTTCTGAAAAGAAATTGTGTCTGAAAATCAGATTGAGCGTTTCTTTCTTATAAATACTAATCTGAAACCCTTTACAATTGTAGAGCATTGTAGATCTAGCGACCATTTTAATTTTTCCTTGCATTTCTTAGTAGTGACCTAAAAAGTAATCTGATTTCATTTCTGAGGTTAAGAGAGGAGGGGAAAAAAAGAGCTGAATTCTTTTTTTTTCTTGCAAACCGCCTGTATATAATGAAAGTCTGCCTACATTCATCTTTATCTATTCTCCGCGTTTACCGCTTTAATACCTTTTACCGTTTAAATATGAATGTATAAGGAATGTTACAAAAAGACCAAAACTTACTTTTGAATATTCCATTCCATTCCGTCTATTTAATCTGCTTCCAAGAGGCATATGTGCACAGATAATTTAGGTGCAAGTACAGAAAACACACAGTTAGCTACTTTGAACTGATAGCACTTTGCGTTGTCTTTTTGTCTGACAAAATGTGCATGCAAAGTGAAAAATAATTGATTTCTCTACTACAGTTTGTGCTACACAAACACAGAAATTAGGTCATTCCTGAATGGAGAAATGATGTCACAGTAAGCATTTAAACAGAATTTAGGATTCTTTTCAGCCATGGAGAACTAACGGAAATTTCAGACAAAACAAAATATATGAATGGTTCACAAAAAGACACACATACCATTGTAATAGTACCTTTTAAAGACCCACATCAATGAAAATCATGATTTCCTGCTTTAACAGGCTCTTGTGGGATTTTTCTGATGGAGGATATAAATTAAGAAAATTTAGCTTAAAATTGCTTATGAGCATTTTTTATTCTAAACATTTTGAATCTTTGGGCAACCAAAAAATTGTTTGAAAAAAAAGCTCATTTGTGACATGGAAAATCCTGCCCACAACAAATTTCTAATGAACTACTGCCGCTCTGCAGAAACTATGTCCTGGAGAAAAACACAGGGGTTATGATTTTGCTCAAAAATGTCAATCATAATGAAAACACCGCTGGGAACGCTTTTTCAACATAGCTTCATAGAAGATCAGAGTGGGTCCAAGTACCATGCTAGCACTTTATAATGCTGGTTGTCAGTGCAAACAAACTAAACTAAACTAAACTGAAGAACCCCCACCCCACAGATTCAAGTGTAAAGCTTTTGGAAACCTGTCAGGGAATGGACCACAGCTGTCTGCAGACTCTCCAGCAGTATCCAATTACCAAATTTGGCCAAATTAAAAAATAAAAGCGCAGGTGCCACTCAGAAGTCTACAGTTCTTGTGGCACAAAGACAAAACCCTCAGGGCTGGTTACAGACGTCTATATTTTTACTGGAAAAAACGCCTCTAATGACAGTGTTAGGATGCGGCGGAGTTGGTTGTACGTGTGTAAGACAAAACAGTTACATAATTAGTCATTTCTGAAATAAATATTTATTGAAAACCTTTAGGCTACTAGGGTTACATCAGTCATATAATCTCCTCGTGGCAAAATAAACAAATAATGTAAAAATTTTGAATGACTTTATCTGCATTCAAATCTTAGAAATCTGGGGGGGAAAAAGCCTTAAATTGTTCATAAAAGGCCGTTACTTCATGTTTATGGACTGAAGCAGGAACTCCAAAAGTCCTCAGCATTCTGCACAGAAACCCAGTGGAAGCAGGGTGTTCTGCTGTCGTGGGAGTACAGCTTTCCTGAAGGATTAAAATCTATTTTTTGAGTGTAATGCACTCCATCATTTCAGCCTGAGAAGTAAAGAGGGTTTCACTGAACAGCAGTGTAATGTAAGTGAAAATGACAAAAAAAAAAAAACAAAGTTAAAGAACAGCAGCACCCTCTGCAGGAGACGGATGAAGAGGGGAGCCTCTCTCCTCCTCCTCTGTCTACAGCTACATGATTGCAGCAAAAACAAGTGATGTGATGATGTCAGGGGATCCACAAACCTAAGTGTCTGCATTTTACTAACTGACAGAATCAGGGGTTCTCTGCTTTTTACATTACACAATAATTATTGGGTTTGTGTAAATCCGTAACCTCTGTACTTTTCAATCACATGCTCTAAAAAAAATCAAGAATAAACATAACTCTTAAAAATTAAAATTTTTGTCTTTCTCAAAGCTTGATTATAAAAATCCTTGTCGCATTCTGAAGAAGAAAAACCAAAACAAAATCTGACGCGTTTGTTGCCTCTCTTCAACATCGTCAAAACTTATGCAGCAAATTTGAGCTCTGCAAGTCTGAGAGGAGTTTGGCTCCATAATCGTATTCGCACAGTCTGATCTGCCAATCAAAACTCTCCCTTTCAGTCTGCCTCTCATCTTCTCACCACTGAAAGGCAAATGCGACAGTTACCTCAAGGACGCACACAGGATTTGTTTCTGGCACCAAACAGCTGAGAAAACACGGAACGCGGTATTGCACACATGCTCTCCAACACCCGTGCAATCAATCGTCATTCTTCCCTCACCTTCTTTATTTCTCTCCCACATACAGAGATAGGTGTAATCCAGCTTTGATTTCCAGAACTCCCCTTTCATTAATTAAATACAACAACCAGCAATGGTTGAAATCCACAAAGTAGAATTACAGATCTTTTAAGGCTGTAAAACTCTTTACTACACTCTTTAAACACTTTTCTCAGACAGAAATGAACATGAACATGACTTTGACTGCGTTCACAGTAACACGTTAGCTATGTTGAAAGCGTTAGCAACTCACAACACCCAACCTTGTTTGCGACACATAAAACGGACCGATGCCGTCTAAACAAAGGTTACTGTGACCACGATTGGTGGGTTTTTAATGAAGAAAAATTAAGGCTTTTAAGTGCAACTTATAGTGTGGAAAAAGTACCTTTATTACAGAATAAAAACGACTACCGTAATTTCCGGACTATAAGCCGCTACTTTTTTCCTGCGCTCACAGCCCTGCGGCTTATTCAGTGACGCGGCTAATTTATGGATTTAATTGGCGGCCGCCATGTACGTACTTTCGGACTCAGTGAATGGTTTGAATTCTTTATCTAACACCAAGCACGACTCATTTGTTTTTCAACCCACTAAACAGCTAAACAGCATGGACCTCGCTTCAGGTCTTAGACACTTCAGTCATGGTTCAACAAAACGAAACACGCATGCCCGGCCGGATCCAAGAATCCCTTGGTGCCATTAGACCCAATGTGCACGTGATCACCACTACAATATGATGCAGCTTTCAAGTTAAAACCAATCGTTAAAAGCAGCGTGAAAAAATCCACCATCACCAACGGGTTTGGAAAAGCTGGTCTGCTGCGTGACGGAGAGAACAGCGCATGCTCAGGAGTTAAATATGTGGGAATAACATCAGCCTTTATTTTGTCGGGACACGACTGGAAACACAAATCCACGTGATCGTTTTTATGGTTTCTAAGGACTGAGCGGAATTTTGCATTGAAAAGCTCACAGCCTCCGTGTGAGCTGGAGACATGTTCTCCTGCTGCTCGCTCACATAGAGCTGCGGGACAGATGGCAGTCTGATGGCTATCCCACACGTAACAATGCATCCGCCCCTAATCCACAAAACATACAGTATTAAGTCCGATTGCTCTGCACAGACACGATTTGCTCCTCCCTGGAGACGCCCTGGCCAGATGTGTCAGAGAAGATAGGAAGGGGAGCGCGCGGGGCGAGCGCGGAGCGCAGAGGCGTCCGCGGAGCAACAAGTGTTTGTTGTGAAAGGAAACTTCTGACGCACGCGCCGCGCTGAGGCGCGCGTATCGCACTGAGGCGCGCGCTTTTCAGTCGCCGCGCTTTATTTTACTGGTGTGTTTTTTTAACCAGTCCTGTTACTCCCATAACGCTGCCGCGACACAAGCGGAAGGAGTGCTGTTGTCATGTTTTGAGTTTGTTGTCTTGTTTTTCGTCTTTGTTCTTGTTCTGTCTTGTTTGTTTTCTGTTTCCTGTTTTATTTTGAAAGGTTTCCTGTCTTGTCTTGTTTCTTGAGTTTTACTTCCTTTGGTCCCCATCTGCCCTGAACTCTGTACCTCCGCCTCTGCATCTGGGTCCTACCGGCTCTCGAGCCACCCCCACATCGTGACAGCTGTTCCTTTTCACCCCTCCATGCACTGCTGCACTTGCTCATTCTTAAACACGTACAACAGTGTGGCGAGCCGGGCGTTGGCCCCACCTTTAGCCCCTAAGACTCATGGGAAATGGGGGATCGCGGATGTAAATTTCCTCATCATAACTGAGGGATGTAATGTTGATTATATGGTTACTGTTTGTAATTTTATGTATGATACCTAGATTGTCAATAAGTAAAAAAAAACTAAAAAATAAATAAAATAAATAAAACAACATAACTGAGGAACTTGTGAACAGAATAGAGGTCCATGCTGTTTGGCAGATGTGGGTATATTCAAATGCATGAGCCTGAGGCAAGGCTGACTCCTCCCACAGTGTGGTAATGAATCACACTTACTCTGAGAGTCAGGACGTGATTTGTCAGATTTACCATGTTGTCTAATAAATGCGGCTTTTACTCCAACACGGCTTGTGTATGTTTAAAAGTAGTTAGACGTGTGAAAATGGGTGGGTGCGGCTTGTAATCGAGTGCGCTTTGTATATGCTTGCAATCAAAGATGTATGTAGATGTGGTGAACTGAACACATTCAGGTCTGAGGTCTGCATTAGATTACAATGTCTGCAAAGTTGTAGTAGACATCTGGAGAAAGGAAACAAACAGTTGTAGAGACCAATCCACCAACCGACTTCTATTTCCTTTTCAATCTCCTAAATATCACATTGCATTTTTTGATAAACCTTAACAATATGCTACATTTTATTTTAACATCTTGTGAAGCAGCAAACAAACAGATAGTTAGAGGAATTGGCTAATAATAATGATGTGGTAGATCATTGTGACAGGATGTATTTTCAGCCTCTGAGGGACACAGGTGCCTTCTGCAAACAAGGACTTCAGTTCCACAAAAAAACAAGAAATGTTCCTCTGAAAACATAAAGAGCAGAAACTGTTAAAATGTTTACATTCTTTCGACTACCAAAGCTCTTTAACTGTTTATGCAATTAAAGTAATTCCAGTGGAACAGCAGCTTTGCACTGATATGCAATGCATTACAGTAGTGAAGTGCTTCGGAATCAACGTAAAACCGCTGATTCTGTCATGGAGAAAAGTGGCTTTACTAATGTAAAATTAGGAAAGTGTTGCATAGAGGCCCATATCTCTGCGTCAGAATTAATTGGAATTGCGTTAACTGCAATATTGGTCAAAGAAATACGGTAAGTCAAAGAGCCACCTGAGTTATTTAGGTGTCACTTGGCGTCATCCGTACCTTCTTATAACCTGAGAGTTATGAGACAGGCTAATTTCCAGGCTCCCCACTCTTGCAGTTCCTAATTGTCTAGTTATCAACCCAGGTAACTAGCAACAAGTTGAAGGGGAAAAGACGGGATAATACTGATAACCAAGTAAAAGACCATCGTAGACATTTATCCATCATCCATTTTAGAACATAAACACTCACTGGAGCACAGGTGTTAGCTCACCTTTGCACAAATAGTTTGCGTGATTGAATGAAATGTTCCAAACTAGTTGGTTTGAATGGATAAGTATGCGTGTGTGAACATTGTTTGTATTGTGTACATGTTGACATGTGAACATTTTTGGAGCCAACATGTATGTTTATGACATTTGAGTGCCCTTATAGACCTGTATTACATCTGAACCTCACTGTAATGAGTATAACCATCTAGAAACTTGTTGCTTTATGCTGCTTCATGGTTTCACACACCCCCACCGCTTCTATAATGACCCTCCTATCCCCCTCTTTCTTCTTCCCTCCTTTCCTTTTCCGTCCGGTCCAACACAAAAGATTTTCAAATATGTCTAAAATTAATAAAGTTTGGCCTTGATTACAAAAGTGGTTTATTCAGACATACCTCTGGTTTGTCTGAAGATTCATAACCTCTGTTGATAAAGTAAAATATGTCCATCACAAGAGGCCTTCAGCTGTTATTTGTTTGCCCAGCTGTTGGACAGGACAAGCTAAAAAATAAACAAGTAAAAGGCCTATAGTTTTCCTGCACTACATTCTCCCTTTTCATCTTTTTTTTGCCGCTGTGCAAAAGCCTTCAACCGTCGCTGTAATGGATAAATCAGTCTCTGCATCTTTGTTAGTGTGAGATAAATGTTGCTAATTGATACTCTTAAATGTATCAGTGTTCATCCTTTTTCCTCATACCTCTGAACCCATCAGATGTCATCAGACTGAAAATCCATTGTCTGTCTCACATGCTGCAGTGGCAACCTGCTGTTCCCGGTTCTCATCATCAGACCGTTTTTTTCCTCTCAAATACAGAAAATGAGCCGTGATTTCCAAAGATGCCCCTTCACTGAAGCAATGGTAAATGTCTAATCAAAAGAACCACAGGACAACATTTTAAGGTATTTCGTCGTTTGTCCAAAATACTTAAAAGGATCAAATTGAGCAAAAATAAAAAGAAGAGAAAATCATTGAGACTATGGTTCTTTTCAAAATAATGGAGTTCTTGACAAGCTGCTTTTTTAGTCTAGAGCAGGAGTGTCAAACTCATTTTGGTTTGGGGGCCACATTCGACCCGTCTGATCTCTTATGGAGTAATGCACGTATATCCGTGGGTTTGAAGTAGACTTTGGTCTGTATAGTGTTGTGTGAAAGGCTTTGGGGTATACTGTGGTGTCTAGGAAATTGATTTCTTGTGGGTCTATGGTGTATTTAACTGTAATGGAAGGGTGGTGCTTATTTCGGATGTTGATGAAATCTGTAAATTAAGAAAGTGTGTAGAGCCATATGCCAAAGATATGGTCCAGATAATGGAGGCAAAGGGTGGTTTGTACATGAGATTTGCCCCACTCATGTAGAGGTTAGCGTAGGAGGAGGCAAATCTCTGACCTATGGCTGTCCTGGGGAAATGGAGGAAATTTTGGTTATTGAAGATGAAGTCATTGTTATTTATGCATATTTCTGAATTGAAGTAATTCTTTGTCTGTGCATTGGGGCTGGGTTGTTTCAAGGATCCGTTTAAGGGTCGGGAGGCCT
Organism: Oryzias sinensis; assembly: GCA_037389245.1. Taxonomy (NCBI): domain Eukaryota; kingdom Metazoa; phylum Chordata; class Actinopteri; order Beloniformes; family Adrianichthyidae; genus Oryzias; species Oryzias sinensis. The sequence goes on along the minus strand of CM074501.1, from coordinate 8,887,491 downwards.
CAGCAGGTGTCTATGTATGTATAGAGGCTGTCCATCTATTAAGGAGACATGATGATTTCGGGATAGTCATGATATACACTAGTTGGTGTGGTGTGTGGAGAGGGGGTCCAAGAACTGATCAATATATTGGGATATGTTGTAGGTGGTGCTATTGCAATGAAAAACAGTTGGACTACCAGGAGGAACCCCAAAGAGAATGGTCCAGGTTGGTGGGTCTTTGTGGATTTTGGGGAGGAGGTAGGAGTGCCGAAGTCAAGAAGTGTCCAGTCCGAAATAAGTCCCTTTGTTTAGTTTATGCATTTTTTGTGTAAAGTGTGTGGATAATGATCATAAGGGTGTTTTGGGAATGGGGTTATTATTATCAATTAGTCTGTAATATTTGTTGTTGCACAGTTAACTGTCCTAGGCGATCCTCCTGGACCATTTTTAATCATTTGTCAGCTGGTTTAATTATGATGTTGGGATTGTGGATGAGTTGAGCCATGGATTAGGGTCCGGGTTAGGATAAATTGTATACTTTGTGCTTCTGGCCAATGATGGGAGGCGCCATCTTGTCTGCAGTCAGCTCCCTCTCATTTTGTTGGCTGTTTTTGTGGCTCTTAATCTTTGACCTGAATCTTCATGAATATAGCTAAGTGCAAAAAATCCTAGTGAAGAAAGTTTGTAAAATATTGGCAAAATTCTCCACAGAGTTAATGTTTTCTTTTGTGCTTAAAATCACATTTGAAAGTTTTAAGTTACCTTTAAAAAGAAACCGTTTCTAATTCTAGCTTTTGGTTTCTCTATCTTCAAACACACATTCTTCTATGTGGTGCATACCAGGGCTGTGTATTCCAAGTTAAGATATGGACACACTGAACATGTAACGCACATCAAGATTACCATTGACGTGTTCTCCCTACCATGACAAAGGTGGATAAAGGTGGAAAGATTTCATGTAATCCATGGACACCAGTGAGGATCACAAATCATTAAAGAAAACAGGTTCAGAGCACTGTCTAGTGGGTCTAGATGACCCAACTCTCAATGTCAAAGTGCCTAGGATAGCACAAGGGTTAAGAAGGGGCTAAATGCAGGTGCTTGAACGCATGTTCAACCCATGGTGTTCTCACTGGCCAGGGAGGGGGGGTTTCTTTTTGTTTTTCTATGTTTTCTAGCACATGTCGGCCATCTACAATTGGAAGAGGCTTGGTGTGAAATGTTGAAAAGGTGCAAAGTTATTGGGAATCTTGCTCCTGACCTTTTCTTTCACAGCTCTATTTTGATATATGACTTGGTGTCATAATTCTGCTCAGAGACAAACCATAACTATTAATTTTATTTTTCCATGATCAATTTTCAAACGGTTGGCACTTCTGTGAATTAAAAGGGATACCATCCATATTCCCCCACCAAATTCGTCAAGTCCCTGATCAGTCAAAGTTTGACTTGGATTAACATGAATAAGCATTTTGTACGTAGAACTTTCCATGAACACAAAAGTCACGAACGCAGAAGCCCAGAATGTGCATAAACAAATTTACATAGACCTTTATTCTGAAGTGTCCACGTGACCATGCCTTGCAGAGGGCAGAAAAAAAACGTAGTTTTAGAATTTGTTACACTTTTTTGTGGTTGGAGACCAAAGCAGGCAACTCTTATCCACTTTAAAACAAGAATTCTGAATTTTTGTTTGCTTATTTATTTTACAAAAGAACCCTAATGAAACCAAAGGAAAGAGAGTAAAGCAAATAAAGGAAGTGACATAAGCAACATTTTCAGTCTTACAAAAACAAGTAGTGGATGTTACAGAAATTGAGACAATGTTGGAAGATGTCTTGAGTCGGTTTAAGTGCTTTTGATGTTGAATTCTTCCACAGCTGCTGTAAACACACAAGGTCCATGTGTAAAAGTGCAGCGTGAAATCAGACCAAAGCATTTAATGGCAAATTTTTACACTAAACTGTCATTTTACGCTAAACAATAATCTGCTAATGTGTTCCAAACAGAGTGGCTGATGAAATCCGGAGCTTCAAACGAGCTTCATGCATCAGTTCACTCCTGCAATTCTTCTTTGCAAGATTTTGAATATTTCAGCAAATTTCCGTGATGTGAAAAACGGTTTGGAGTGTGTTCGGAGGAGGAACCATCATCAAACAAATGGCCATTTAGCAAAAAGAAGTTGTCAGATTTGTCTGACATGCACATCCAATTTTACACCCGACATACCAGCAGAAAGGGGGGGGGGGGCAGCAAACAGCACTTTGCACAGACGTGCGCAGATTAACTGTGTATATGACGTTTCAAGGTGATTCTCGTGATTATTTTAGGAAGTCAGTTGTCAGCTAGAGGCCAGGAAATGAATCATCTACATTTGTGAAGCATGAAAAATGTTTATGATACCATTCATCAAAGGATAGAGGGTTGATTAATGTGACATCTATCTTCTCAAAAACATTTCTTATGTCCCTCTTTTTAGGAATCTTGAGGATTTCTCATGAAGGAACAAAATCCGATCAGTATTATGAAATGAAGTTACCCAAAAAGGTTATCTGTGTGCTCGTGTGACTCTGAACCCAACTAGGCCGAATCCGAATTCTTCCCCTAAGGCTTCTCCCTACTCCAACATTTAGCCCTCCAAATGGAGAGGCATAGAAAAATAGTGTCTGAATTCGCATGTTAGTCCCACTCGATGACATCATAGATGCGGGTCAGCTATGTAAGGGCGGAGCTGCTAGCGCTGGGAAACGCATTAAAACAGAGAATCATCGCTTACATTTAAATGTAAACTTCTGTGCATCAGAGCACACCCACGTGAAGAAAATCGCTTCTCCGCTGCGGCACAGCGCAGCCCGGAACCCCCTCGCAGTGGAGGGCTCGTCACCCCTCCACCGTGTGGGTGTTCCTTAAAAAAATATTTCGGACAGCCTTACCCCCTAAAATGCCCCTAGAATTGGAGGGTTAGGGAGAACCCGTAGGGACAGAAATGGGATTTGGCTCTGGAATGCATAAAAACCAAAGAGTTTATAAAGAGTGGGACTTCTTGAAACAGAAAAGCTGTGAACTCTCCAGAATGATGTTTGTTGGACACAAACAAATCGAATGTTCCCCTGCTTATGAAGATGCCTGCTATGGGTAAATAAAGCAACATTAAAAAATAATAATAATAAACTGTACTGAAGATTGCACACATTTATATTCCCAACTGCTCAAAGATATTCAGACATACAATCAATATATGAAAGGAAAAAAAGGTCGAGTCATCTCGTTTAAACTCATGACCATTAATGAGAGAGGAAAAAGAAAAGATGGGCTAATAAACTGAGAGCTTTGCTCCTCAGCTCAATTTTCTCTTCACATAAACACTTCACCTGTCAGTCTGAGCCTTTTATTTTCTCTTCACCTGTGAGCAAGCTCTCCATAAAGCTTCGGCTTTGTGGGTTTTGGATCACCCCCAACTCATTGCCCTTTTTCACGATTTGCATTTCAGTAAACGTTCCCGCCAACTGAAGTGAAAGTCTCATGAACTCTTATGTGCCTAAAACAGACCAACTTATGTCAAATATGTCTAAAAGTGAGACCCGCTTCTTTAAAGATTCAACACAAGGTGTGGAAAACATAATTGGTTATGCAACTGCTAATTCTTTGGTAAAATTCACAGATTTGGGGGACAATACCACTGACGAGCATTTTTGTTTCAATATTTGAGGAAGTTCTTGTTATGCAAAGGTGAAGGAGGTGTCAGTGGGAGGAGAGGGGAGGGGGTGAACATTTCTGAGTACCGTAGGTTTTAAAGAGGCTCTTTGAAAACATAAATGCATGACATTCCCTAGTTTTTAAGCCAAGAACAGTTTGGTCCAGGGGATCAACCCTTTAACACCTGCGATGTCGGCAGCGATACCTAAAAAACACACTCCTTGACACACTGTAACTATTTACGATATCAACACAAACCAGATGATTCTGGCACACAATAAGCTGATTTTTATATAAGCTTTGTGTCATTGTGCAGCACTTTAAAATGTTGAAAATCGGTGAAAAGCTGCTTCTGTGCGGTTTGATTTGATTTTACGGTGATTGAGTATTCATTTTGTTGCTGTAAAGTGTTGCATATCAGCGCACAACTGCTATTCTGTTTCAGAATCTGCTGGAATTACGTTATTTGCGTAAATAGTTGAAGAGTTACAGTAGTGGAATGAATGTCAATGTTGTGGTGGCAACTCTTTTCTCCGTGACAAAAAGTGTGTGCTGTTTATGTTTCACCAGTGATATCTCTGGTGTTAAAGGATTAAGAATTTGGATGTTGCTATTTTTAGGATCTTTAGGCCAGAAATGAGATCTCTGAAACTTAAGAAGACTTAAAAATGAGCAGAACACTAAAAACTTTAAAATACAAGCAGCAATAGGACCTATAAAACACAACTGTTTATGATGAATTAGGTGCTTTGGAGGACGTTGTGACCACATTAACTTCTTGTCATTTAAGGCCACGTCAAAGAACAAGGCTGTACTGTCTTGGAATTGAGATGTTTTAGTCACTAAAAGACCCTGGTAAGCTATACAAATGTCTTTGCTGTTTGTTGCATCTGAGTTTATATTCATACTTGTAGGATTTGGCTTGACAAAATCCATTCATACATTTTCTATACCCGCTTTATGTTTTGATGTTAAAAACAATAAAGCATTCATTGCTGGGCATTTAACCCTTGTGCTATCTTAGATGACCCCACCCTTACATTGATGTGTTCTCCCTACCATGACAAAGGTGGATAAAGGTGGAAAGATTTCATGTAATCCATGGACACCAGTGAAGATCACAAATCATTGAAGAAAAAAGGTTCAGAGCACTGTCTACTGGGTCTAGATGACCCCTCTCCCAATGTTATAGTGCCTAGGATAGCACAAGGGTTACAAACAGTCTTGAAGAATATTGGTTCGCTGCATCATCAAGGTGAGCTGTTGATGAATCTACCGATGGACCTAGAAACCAGAGGTTTCCTTATGCTTAAGGACAAATGGATATAGATGCTTGTCGGAGGTCATTCGTCTGCTCAGGCACATTCTGGGCAAGTCTTTGACTTTGCAAATGACAAATACCTTCACGTATAAACAACAACTCCTTAAAGATTCTTGTAAACAAAAGGACTGCTAAGGTTTGAATTAGGGGTGTGTATTGGCAAGAGTCTGGCAATACAATTCGTATCCCGATACACCTGTTACGATACAATACGTACCCTGGTATTTTCAAAGATTGTACTAGAGAATTTTTTACCCAGTATTTTTAAAAAATTGCGTTGTTTGAATACTAATACACCTTTCACAAGAATACATTTGTATAGTATACTCTCTATTAAATTGACAGCAAATGTATCTCACAAACAAAATAATTTTACAAAAGAATATTTTAGGTGACTTACTTTTGAAAAAATATGATACTTTTTTGCAACTTTGAACATATATTTTCCATAAGAAAGTACATTTAGTTAAACAAAAACAGATTAAAAACAGGTTAAAAAGCATAAATGTGCTTTAATCCTTTAACCATTATGGTTCCTCAAGAATTGAAAAAAAGTGCTCTTTCCTGTATTTTCAACTTAAATAACAAAGCAAATAGGAACACTACTGGGAAAATCTCCAACACTTTAAGGTAGCAAATACTGTAAGAAACTCTGAACATTCATAAATGAGGACTGAAAGTGGTTAACTCTGCTAGATATATCACATGCTGGAACTTGTGCAATTGAACAAAGGCATTTGGCTGTTTAGAAAAGAAAGGAATTAACAGTTGTTTACATTGCATGGCATTTAGTTGATCTCATCTAGTGCTTACATTTAATTGAAAAGTTCTTCTGGAGGAACACAAGATGGTCTACATGCACATCTTTTAGAACACTTCTTTATGCAGGGACACTGTCTCCTGCAGTGGAGAAAACTTTTTCTGCAGAGACGCTTGTACCAGGGATGCAGAGGAAACTCCTTGCTACTCTGGCTATGTGAGGATACCTTTGTCGTGTCCTTTCCACCAGTTGAGAGGATCACCAGTGAGGGGCAAAGGAATTTCATCACCAACCCTCTTAACCTCTCTTACTGCAACATCATGTGCAGATAATGGTGCAGCATTGTCTTTGGCTGAGGCATAGGTTGTTCCTAGCAGCTCTGCCAATGCACATGATGTTCTGGGTCTCTTCTGTGCATGGTGGCTGTTGTGAGGTTTGTACTAGCAGGTGGATTTTCATTGCAGTTTGGTGGGTGATGATCTGCTTCCTCTTGATTCCTTTTATTCTCCCCTTCTTGCAGCTGAAAAACATTAAAACATGCAAGTATTAATATTCATTTGATTCCCATTGCAATAGACTACTACCCAACTGTTTTAAATGAAAGACCTATGATTAAGGTTTTGCATGCATGTTGTTCTTAAAAAAATAAAATTTCCTCTTAAAGTAAAACATGTAATTTATTACATTTACTTACACTGGTTTGTTCTTGATCATTGCCATCACAGCATCAGTCAGTTTCAAGTAGATGTTTGTAGTCTCTGCTTCAGAGAGAAAGGGTAGATTCTTGAACCAAGGGGCTAACAGCTGATGCCGTGTGCAGGATCTCCCTCTCATCGGCATTTCTTCAAGGATTCAAGGAGTATTTATTGCCATTTTCAGTGAACAGAGCAGTTTCACAGAATAGGAATTTGTTGCGGTGCTAATGTGCGACATAAAACACTTGGGATAGAAAAAATGCAAGCAGTAAGCAAAATTAAAAAAAATAACACAATGGTCAGAACAATAAACAGAAATAAAAAGTGCAAACTGAGGATGAAGAAGCTGCAAGTAGTGGACTGGTGACTGGACATATAAGTGAAAAGTTTAAAGGGGGAGGAGTTAAAAAGGTAAAGAAACTGTTCTTATGTCTCAAGGTTCTGGTCCTGATGGACCTTAGCCTCCTGCCCGAAGGGAGTAGTTCAAGTAGACCATGTCCAGGGTGAGAAGGGTCGGCTGCTATCTGACCTGCACGTCCCCGGGTTCTGGAGACGTCTAGGTCTTGGAAAGATGGAAGGCTGCAGCCAATCACCTTCTCAGCTGAGCGCACAATACGCTGCAGTCTGTTTATGTCCCTGGTTGTAGCTCTGGCGTACCACACGGTAATGGAGGAGGTGATGATGGATTCAATGATGGTCGTGTAGAACTGCACCATCATCTGGGCCAGCAGCCTGGCTTTCTTCAACTGCCGGAGGAAGTACTGTAACACTCTACAAACAAAATTTGAAAGCCTTACAACCCACAGGTCCGTTAGTTCTTTCTTAAATGCTGATTATAGTGGATTATTTAAGTGTATGTGAAGGAGACAAAACCGGCAGACCGAATGGGATTCGACTCGCCTTATTCACAAATATATATATATATACATACACAACATACCCCAAAGATCAACAACCCTTCACCACCCTACACACATACACCCCAGTCAGAACGTTCCGTTTTTCCCTCCGCTCCTGTTGGCGTCTTCCACCCGTAACCGCGGAAGCAGTCTCAACTAGCGCAGGGTTTTTGAATGTTCCGTCCACAAGTCAGAAATCATACGCCTTACCGGCTCCGTTGACCCACGATCGTCCCCCGTAAATCGGATTGTCTGGGGCCTCACCCCCAAGGCGGAAATACTCCCTCAGCAAAGATACACAATCCGATAGGGAAAGTTGACGTGCTGAGCTGAAGTCGCTGTTATGTGGCTCGAAATCCTCGTGTTGCGGCTGATGCTGACTCGCTCTGAGCATGCCCTCCTCGCAGCTCCTGCCCGGTCTGGAGTTTTCTGCCGAGTCACCTTTTCCCATCATTCCACACACCTTTTGTGATAGCCCAATCAACCGTCACCTAGGTGACGGGACAACCATATTTGTAGTCCATGAGCTTTACATGCTGCAGTCCCCCACACACCCACAAACATTAAATCAATCATGTAAACAAACACAAAACACTGGACCATTAACTTAAGGGCTATCATATGGAAGGTATACCTTATTTACTGTTTTCCCCACAGTAGAATAACCCTCCTAATAAATATGTGGCAATGCTACAGTACATCCTCATCCATTTCTTTTACATAGATCCTACAACCGCTTTGACGTCCTTAGCAGTATCTGAATCCTCTGGACCTTGTTCTGTGCCTATGACAAGCTTAGCATGAAGTGGAGCGATGATGGACAGAGTTGGCGTGCTGTACTCTGACATCACCAATGTGGCATCTTTCATTGGCTTTAGCGCTTTGAGTACTTCCTCTGCACATGTGATGTCAGTCTCAGTCAATGTGAATATTTCTTTCTCTGCTTTTCGAACTTCATTGGAGAGGAGAGTGGCACATATGGCTGGTTGTTGCTCCAAAACTCTCAATCGTGTCATATGAGCTATTCCATCTTGTAACAACGTCTGTAATCAGTTTGTGCTTTGGTAGCTGAAGCTGGTCCTGTTTGAGCTTTAGCTGGTGACTGGCTAATGTACTTCGCCTAAGAAAGCCTGTGACAGATCTTATTCTGCCAAGCAGTGTGGCCACTGTTAGTATTTTAAGTGCTTTCTGTGATGGGAGGTTGAGACTGTGTGCAAAACAGTGGACATGGCCTATCCCTGCCAGTCTGGCCGCTGCAGCCATGGTTGCTGCATTATCAGTCACAACAATAGGCTTTTTATTAGTCAATCCCCACTCTTTAAGGGCACCAAGCAGTAAACCTGCAATACTCTCTCCAGTGTGGCTGTCATGCGTTGGCCATGTTTGCAAAACATGGGATGCTAGCTTCCACTCGTCAGTGGCGTGATGAGCTGTGATGGTTATTTAGGATTCTGTTCACTTGGGTGTCCAAGCATCACCCGTCAATGCCACTCTCTCAGCCGAACTAAGATCATTAAACACAGTTTCTTTTACTTCTTTGTATAACCTTGGTAAAGCGATGTCCGTAGTCTGTTGTCGGGACGGTATGGCATAGCGGGGCTCTAAGGTGTGCAACATGTTACAAAAGCCCTCGTTCTCCACCACACTAAGAGGGCACATAATGTATATCTACAAATAAAATTAAGTACTGACTGGGTTATTTTTTGGTGTTGCACATGTTGAGCTCGGTGGGTATTTGACGGAGTTTGCTCATTCAAGGGTGAGTTGAGATCCAGAATAAGTGTCTCGTCTCCAATGGGATTTATCCTAGCTTGTAGGGTGTTCTGAACTAAAAGCTTGTTTTCCAAATTGGACCAGATATGGGGAACAAGCGTATGATAAAGGTTGCTTGAACTAATGGTATAATGACCTCTTGACCTTTTTTAGGAAAGAGTTTAAATACGTTGGGACTTTCTCAAGAAGAGTTTTATAGATCAGTCTTATCCAGTGAGAGTTTTTTGAAGAACTTTGAATTACTTTCTGTACGAATTGTGCTATACAAATAAACTTGCCTTGGACAAGAGCGAAAAAGCCTGGTGCAAGATTGGCTAAATTTGCACCGCTTGAACATTTTGCACTATTTTTCTTCAAAGTTTAGATGGTGGACATGCACAAAAAAACAAAACAAAAAGAAGACACCCCTCCCTGCTCCTCCAGTGTATGTTAATAGTTCTTTCATGAATGTGCGTCACATGTCCAGTGTGAAAAGAGCATCATAGTGTGACCAGCGGGTACAATTACTGCTCGCAAGGCTCAAACGCCTCAACAGCCATGTGAAGCTATTGTTCTTCAATAAAATGTTGCATTGAAATTATACTAAAAAAAGGTTTAGACAATCACAAATTAGCATGCTTTAACATTTAGTGCCATGCTGTAACCTTCCACGTCAGAATATAAGTAGTCTTTTAATGCATGGAAACTGAAAACAGACGGTTGTTTTCATGTTTTTAAAATTGTGGCTCGCTGGTCTTATTAGAACATCAGCACCTTGGCAAACGGTAGAGCAGTCCTGCTATTTCTCCTGCTGTTTCAAGCTCCTTTCACTGCAGCCATTCAATGTTTTATGGTATTTTTGTTGTCACCACTTTTGCCAAGGTTACTGCCTTCTCAATCTGTGAGCATCTTTGCTGGTGTGTCACAAACAGGAATGATAGTTTCCTCTTTCAAGGCATTCAGATGTCACTACAGTACAGCAAACAGCTGTTGCCATCATAAAGCTGGCTGACTTGTTGTACATAGTGTTGTTGCTGAAAGTGCATGCATCCTATAAAAGACTTTATGGATGATCTCACACACTTTTAAATGACCTCATGTGAGTAAATATTGTGCTATTTGTCGCCTGGAAGACAACTGGTCCACATGAGGCAAGTAACCACACGCCTGTAATATAAATCTGTTAAAAAATGTATACAGCTTCATGTCTTACAAACAAGTTGTAAAGATTAATGAAACTGAAATCAAACAGCCAAAATTATCATATTGAACATTATTAATGCCACTCTTAACCCACCAGTGCTCTCCATCACACACATATTGTCTGTGGCATATTTACTGCTCATCTGGTATCCTTTAATCACATCCATTTCATCACAATCTTGATTAGATGAGAAGATGTAGCTGACACCTTACATATTCCCCATTACTCCAGCATGTAAGAGTGGGATAAAGTCCCGTCCAACAAGGATGGAATTGTTCAACAAGGCAATAAAACATGACGGCGTGCATTGACGGTTATTGACCTATCATTCACTAAACAGCTGTGACAATCAACAACAACAGACTATTTCATAAATCTGCTCCACTGCAGATCACTTTTATTATCCATCTTTAGAAATGAGTGAATGCTGCAATTTTTCCCTTTTTTTTAAAGCTGGAGAAGTTTAGCCTTTTGTTTTCTTAACAAATCATTTCTTAAATTTCATGAACATACGTATGTTTAACCCATCTTGATCAAACTAAATGGGGTTCCATTTGTGCCAAAAATATGTTTTTGTGTCCATTGTGTCAATTTTTTCTCATTTTGTCTCTCATAGTTGAGGTATACCTATGATGAAAATTACAGGCCTTTTTAAGTGGAAGGACTTGCACAATTGTGTGGTTGACTAAATACTTTTTTGCCCCGTATCTGTATTTTAACCTGCAATCAACCATATGAAGTCCCATTGTAAGTTTAAAAATGGCCAAAAATTAAGCCTGTGCCTAATTTTCTTTCCCCTCAGGAGCTCTGAAGGGCCTTGGGCCTAAAAATGGCCCCTTGTGTTGGCTTCATTTGTTCCACTCACACGAGGAGACCCACGACAGAGATTCACTTGGGGCCAATTTAGATGCCTTGCACAATCTCAAATGGAACAAATTTTTCACCGCAGCTGTGATACAAGTGGTGTATACAAAGTGCATGTATTTTTAGGAGTGGTATTAATTCAGCCAATGTATGTGGGCTTGTCTGTGTTTGAATTGATGTGTCGGCTTTCTTTGAAAAGTTGTGAATTTTGGGCACATTAGTGGTATACAAAGGGTAGCCCAATTAGTTGGTTGTGCTATTTGGGCTATGTTGCAATTTTTTTAAAAAACAAACTAAAGAAAACGTGTATTTAAACTAGATCAGTGACAATGTAACAGTCTTTAGTATATAATGTGAATGCGTTAAGACATATTTTTCCTTAATGCAAAAGAGATAGACCATTTGTCAAGCCCATTAACACAACCTATGTACTGGTAGGTTGGAAAATTAACCTGTAGAAAGCTTAATGCATATTCTTTATAATGGAACACTTCTATTGGCCAGGTGTCGTGTGCTAGGACTAATCTCACTGGTGACAGTTTGCAATGTTCGAGCAGAAAGGTGCTGATGTTGAGGCGGCCTTGGTGCAGAGGAAGAGCGGTCGACCTCTGATTTGAAGATTGCAGACTCTGTTCCCACCCTGCCACCCCATGTGGGGCAAGACATTGAAACCTTACGTCGTTCCTCGTGGTTATAGGTTGAATGAGACTGACTGTAAAGCACTTATTACCTTCTAAGAAGGAAGTAAAGCGCTATATAAGTATACGCCATCTACCATTTGTTGTGGAAAATTGTCAGTAATGTTGCATTGTTTTTTTTTCTGCTTGTCTTTTTCACTCGAAGGCAGTGGTCACTTTACTTTAACATCTAATTTTGGTCTGAAGAGCCAAAAAAAAAAAAAAAGTCTTTCCAGACGAAAGCAAACAAATTTTACATCAAAACCTTTATTGCAGATGGAACAATTATGGGGGAAGAGATAGAATTCCTGTTTAAGACCAGACCAAATTGTTGTTTTGCCCAATCTGCTCGTAGTAATTCCTGTGACTGCGTTTGAAAATCATTTTCATAATGTGATATTAATAATCTCATAATTATTTATTATTTCTGGAAAAAAATCTTTAAAAATTAAAAAATATGGCAAAGCCATTTACTTGCGAGGAACAGAACAGATCACTTGAAAGTTGGTGTATGCTCCTCCTCAGTGTTCTGAATATAAAAGATTAGAGATTTAATATTTAAAGGACAACATTTAAATAAATGTCAAAAAGGAAAACGTTTTCTACACTTATCTTAATTGTGCCCCTCTGTTTTAATACAAAATAAATGAATTCCATACCCTGTCACTTCAACCCTTCCCATACGGTGGGTTCCTTGCAGCGACAGTTGGGAATTAGTGTGACATACTTTGTATTACCTGTTCAATACAATGTCACGGTACAGTACTTCTATTAAACACTTGTCAGAGTCAGGCACTAAAGCACATCGTTTGTGCTTTTTTTTAGAACTCACCAAAAAGACATTGATGTCAGTTTGGGCTGTTACAAAGTTCACATTTGCATTTTGTTCGATGGGGGCACTCGGTTATCTCATTTTTTATCGTTAATAGGACAGCTAAAAAGGGACATAAAATTAAAAAAAAAACTAAATTTATTCACAGTTAAGTATGACATTTGCAGTTGAATAAACATGTGAGACACACATTGTTGAAATGGAAAAGTTTGAATGCTTTTTAACAATGTTTGGATAAATTGCCAATATGCAGATGATGTCATGTTCGAAGGCTTTTTCTTTCTCATTTTGTCTTTTGTTTGTGTGCAGGCTGGTTGTGACTCCACCCATTCACCTTTGCTCCTGTGGAGCGGTCACAGCTGCCTGCACTTTGCTGATCAGCCACGCACGATTTAAGGAACTCTCCATTAGCCCTCAGTATTGGCTGCTATCGTAGTATTCTAGCTATGCTCTCCTTGACGTTATGCTGTGCTATTAAACCTTTTGGATAAGTTACATCTTGGCTTGTGGTTCTTCCCTGCATCTGGGTTCATTCCTGTTTGCCAAATCATGACAGATGACTGTAATTATGTAAAAAAATATATCAGAGTCCACTTTTGGTGTTGTAAAAAAAAAAACATCCTTAATGAGAAACCCAACAAACACACAACCAAAATAAATTTGAAGTAGCCACCCAACAATTTATTTACTTCTCTTCTTTCTACATTAAGCATTTTCATTCCCAAAATGTTGACAGTATTGACGATGAGTCCATCTTTCTGGAGTCATGGGCTACTTCATCCGTTGAAGCAAGAAACGGCCACCAATTACTGCAGCGTGGGGGAACAAGTCTTCCCCCCCTTTGAGGTTTCCCACCGCATGTAATTAGCAGCAAATCCAGCACAAGGAAATCCTAATGATGGGTTCCTGTTTTATCCTTCATCATTCCTTCCTTTTCGATTCCTTTTACAGCCTTGAGCAATTAAAGGAACTAAAACCTCTGGTCTTTAGTAAAAAGACTTGTTGGAGACATTTACTTTAAATTAGAAAGTTATGCATCACATAAAAATGGTTTACAGTTAAAAAAAATATGGAATAATAAAAAATTGGGGGGAAACAAACATGTTGGTAACAAATGGACTTCAAAAATATATATATATATATATTTCTCTAGATATGGACTTAGTTAAAATGAGTGGCCTTTTGACCAAGCTGTAAAATTCACAAGTGATGTTTTTTAATTTTATTTTATTTTATATGAATCTATGTTTTTTATTATTTGACCAAGTTGTAGCTCATACTTTTTTTTTCAAATGAGAGTTTAAACAGAAGTGAACACTGAAAAAGGGGTTTGTGCAGAGGAATAACCCTTTAACTCTGGGGATGCCACCTGCGACACTGAAATGACACACGCTGTTTGACATACCTTAACTGTTTTTGCGACAAGCGCGATTCAGTTGATCATGATGCTGAAAAAAAGAGCTTTTCGTGTTGGCTCTGTGCTAATTTGCAACACATTACTAACATAGTGCTACAGTCACATCTGCTACGGTTGACCCGGTGTTGCGCGTTTTTGGTTGTGTGTGTCCATAGACGACTCTAGATGGGTGTGGCTGCATCTTAAAGGAAGCGCAGGTGTGTTTTGTTTTTCCTTAAGGCTTGTATGGCGTATTCTTTTAACCCTTGTGCTATCTTAGATGACACCCCCCCCCCCTTCCATTGACAAAGGTGGATAAAGGTGGAAAGATTTCATGTAATCCATGGACACCAGTGAAGATCACAAATCGTTGAAAAAAATGGTTCAGAGCACTGTCTAGTGGGTCTAGATGACCCAACCCCCAATGGTAAAGTGCTTAGGATAGCACAAGGGTTACAGGGTTAGGAAAATGGAATGTAGCTAAATCAAAAACAGGCCCAACACTGTTCTTATTTTTTACTTCACTGAACAATGCTTGTCAAACCAGAGGAACTACATCGCTGCTGGCTGCCTTTTTCTTTTTTGACCATCTCATCCTGTCTTATGCTCACCAAGAGAGAGCAGAAAGTCAGATCAGATTTGGACTTTAGGTTCTGTTTGTCTCTGCCTGTTTCTTGTTCCAGCAGGACCCTTGTGAGATTTTCTGCTTGGAGGTAATGCCACTAAGTACCTCAGTGGTACTGTAAAGTTGTCTCTGCACTCCACTGGTGCGGCGAGACGATAGAATCAAAACCACATACCAATTAAAAGAAAGCAAGCTTCAAGCAATGTTCTTTTAAAAAAATCCTTTGATATGCCTTCGCTCCAGTTTCTGCCATGGCAGCAAACTTTCAGGGACTGAGGAGCTCAAACTGAATATTTGAGTTCCTTTTGATTTCAATTTGAATGTGTGACGGAAAGCAGCAAGTTTTCAAAGCTTTGGGGTACAAAATCATTTTTCAATCCCTAAGGAAATGAAATACACTTCTAATGCTCAAACATGGGCTGGAGTGTTTTTTTTCTTTTTTTTTAATAGATCAACCTCGATCAATCCACCATTTGCATCAAAGTTCTCCCATCTCGGGTGTTTTGTACAACCACACCTCAGCAGATATTAATTGGCAAAATAAAAGAATACTTCATCAGCAGGGATGTGATTTCATGGTCGTTATAGAGAGGGCCAGACAGACAGTCTTGCTTCACTGCTAAATTACTCATTACATCGACAGCTATTCGTCTCCAGCAGCACTGATGGAGGGTGAGTTGATCTGGAGGACACAGCCAGCCAATTCCCCGTACAGCAAGAAAATGTTCTAGCGCTCTCTGAGGGATGATGTCCATTTTAATAAGTAGTTGTCTGACAAGTTTCAAAAGGCATAAGCAGCACACGTGATAAATGACACGATTGACCTTCTGCTCACTGCATGAAGTAGCAGAACAGCAGCAATGCACAGGAACTAGAGCTACATTAAATTTAGCATGCTGAATCGGGACACACAGTGATTTTATCTGTTGTTACTGCATATTCTGACATATCTCGCCTTTCTTGCAGCAGATATTTTAGTGGTGTTGTTTGTTTTATCTGGTTTGCCCTTTGATTGCTCCAGTTACTAACTTATTTCTTTTGTCTAGTAGCAAATATTCCAGTCATCTACTTCCTGTCCTTCTCAAATCCCAGCCAGTCGCAGCAGCCATACGCCCTTACTAAGTCTGATTTCGTGAGCAGAGGTCTGCAACTTAAAGCTCTGCGGCCACACTTTTCCCCCCTCCATTGTGGCTCTAGTTAGTTTTAAAGAGAAACCTTGTTTGGGCTACATGGCCCATCAAGTGTAATGAAACAGTCAGATAAGAAAAAGCAGTATGTATCACTCCAAGTCTATGGCAGCCATAATGCTCCAACAATCCATCAAACTGTGCTCCTTTGTAGTTTACCAAAGTCGTACTGAAACACAGACTTTGAAGCGCTGTGTTCCACAGACAATCAATTAGAGGTCAGTAAGCACAACCAGCATTGACACCTCTTGTGCTATCCCGTCGGGTCAAAATGACCCCACACTTACATTAAGGTATTATTCCTACCATGAGAAAGGTGGATAAAGGTAAAACGGATTTCATGTAATCCATGGACACCAGTGAAGATCACAAATCATTGAAGAAAAAGACTCTGTGCACTCTGTGTGTGTCTTGTGGGGTCCAGATGACCCTACTCCCAATGATAGAGTACCTTGGATAGCACAAGGGATACATAAATCACGCCGGATTTCCATTGCTGAAAAATGTAAGTATTTTAAGTGTCTTATGGTCCAAAAATGCAGTAAGGGTCACTTAGTTGTAATTTACAAATTTCCGGCTGAGATGCACCGACAACGGCAAAGCAAATGGTGGATCTTTTTCTTTTAGTTCTGATGTCACACTACTTATGATTAAATTTGCTACATTGAGATGATCCTATATGCTACAGGGTTTCTTATTTTAAAAGGAAGTTATGTGATCCTCTATCAAGTTAAGCTATTTCATATCTATTTCTTTGTTAATGGTTCATTGGTCCTTAAAAATATATTTTTTTAATTCATTTATTTAGAAAATGGTGAAGCAGGACCCAATATGCAGGAGACCGGGTTTGGTGACAAAAACGTAGACATTTAATAAATTGACCGGATCATGACAAAAACGATGACAAAGTGGAACAGATTAAATGAAAGTCAGACACTTAAATAGACTGTTAAATAGACTTAAATAGACATTAAATTCATTTTTATTTATATAGCCCAATATTGCAACAATAGTATTCTCAATGGGCTTCAAACCATAAACATGAAATCATGAAGAACATGAAGTCAAATAATTAAATAGATAATGGCTAAACTAAACTATAAACAGACTTAGCTAAACTGGGCATGACAATGGCATAAATACAAAGCAGTGTTTTATATTTATAAAGGGTGAAGCAAGACTTTTTGGCTTCTACTGGGTTGTAGTAAGTAAGAAAATGACTCAAATTGTCCTTTAAGTGTTAGAGGTTACAGACCCACACAAGGATTCTTCATATTCCTCCTCTCTAGCCGCGGTTACATGGGCAAAATATCTTGATCGCATCAATGGTCGGGTTGAAATCCAACCGTGCACATGGGATCAGAAAACCTTTTTCCGATTAGAAAAAACGTTCACATGGGCCACACTCTCGGTCGGGATAAATCATTTGGGCATGCGCAGTAGTGTTAAAAAATCCCGGAAGAGGACATGAGTCCCGTTGTATACAAACAGCTGCCACATACGTTTCTGCAGCAGCTCAGTAATATACGAGACGATCTTCCAAACGTGCTTTTATTAATGTATTGTATATTATGAAGCGCCTGTTCGCTCATCATTTTATTTTTAATCCGTGTGTTAAGTGCTTTTTTGTGGAAGAACGGAGCTGGAAGAAGGGTTAAGAGAGGCTAACACGTGCTAACAACATTTAGCCTATCTATGAACATAATATTTAATCCATGCGGGAAATGCTGCAATCTGCACCTTGGCTGCACGCAAATATGTGGGAATAACCTCAGCCTCTATTTTGTCCGGACACAACTGGAAACACAAATCCACGTGATTGTTTGAACAGTTTCTTAGCTCTAAGAGGCATTTCTGCTTTAAGCTCACACACACCCCCAATGCTGCTGTGTGTGGTGGCGGTCCGAGCTCTGCTCAGACGTGACTCTCCTGAAGCCGGCAGCCGCTAACCCAGAGCGGCGGGACGGATCGCACTCTATCCAAGTCTCCCACACATAACAAAACAACAAAACGCACACGTAACAAAGCATCCTCCCCTCCCCTCAAACACACATTAATAAATCTGGCTTCTCTGCTCAGACTCTGAGACACGGTTAATTCTGTCCACTAGCACTCGAACCCGGACGCAGAGCTCGGGTGCTGGGTCACGGGGCACGAAGCGCTCCTCCCCAGCATCCCCCTCGAGGGGTGTAAGAGAGGGGAGAGCCAGCGGGGCGAGAGCCAGCGGGGCGAGAGCCAGCGGGGCGAGAGCCAGCGGGGCGAGAGCCAGCTGGGCGAGAGTGGAGCGGCGCTTTTCACGGTGCCACCGCAGAGCAACTGGTCGGTCCCGTATGCGCTCCAAAAAGTTCTCTTAGCGAAACACCGTCTATGCATGACGTAAACAAGAATACTTTAACATTGGGAGTTGGGTCATCTAGACCCACTAGACCAGGGGTGTCAAACATACGGCCAGCGGGCCTTATCCGGTCCTCCATGTGGTTTAGTCCGGCCCACACATTAAGAGTAAAAATCACAAGGATGATTAAAAAGAAAGCAAGTTTCTAGTCCATTCCTGTGGCGAGTTATGATTTTTTAAAGAAATAATCTAAATGTGCAATTCCGCCACTAGGGGGAGCAAAGGAAAGGAAAAACAGTTGAAACAGCATATCTCTGCACGCCAAAACCGAAACATAACAGCTATGCGTCTGGGTAGGATGCACCCTATGAGCCTTACCGCTGTTATCTTGCTATAAGGATGATCATTAGCGACACCCTAACGACCAAAATGTTGTCAAACGTGAAGTGGAGTGAAGAGCCTTCCGGGAAAAATGGACAGAGTTTTTTCTTTCTTTCACGAAGCTGAATGCAAACCCCAAATGCTTTCTATGTCATCAACATTGCAGTGCTCAAAGAATATGACATTCAGCACCACTAAGAGACTCACCATAAAGGAAAGTTTCTGGATTGCTTCAGTGTCAGATGTAAAATATTCAGTCTGTATTAATTTGAATTGACCAACTTTTCTTTAATTGAAATTCATTTTATTTGAGATCCATCGGCCCCAAGTGATTAGGCTACTATGTTGATTGAGGCATTTTTTCCAACTTAGTAAAAACCTAAAACAAAGCTGTTATTTTGCTTTTATGTTACTGGTCCGGCCCACTTGAGATCAGATGGGTTAAATGTGGCCCCCGAACCAAAATGAGTTTGACACCCCTGCACTAGACAGTGCTCTGAACCTTTTTTCTTCAATGATTTGTGATCTTCACTGGTGTCCATGGATTACATGAAATATTTCCACCTTTATCCACCTTTGTCATGGTAGGGAGAACACGTCAATGGAAGGGTGGGGGGGGTCATCTAAGATAGCACAAGGGTTAAATTTAGATGCAACTATTTAAAAGAGATCTTTTATGGGCTAGATGGTATACATGCCTTTGCTGCAACTAGAATCATGTTCTTTATGTTCACTTTAAGAGCTGAGTGGAAACAGTAAAAGAAACTATTTGCATCCAATCTCTGTCATTTTCCCCAGGTATGTTTTAAAGGATTTTATGTTCTGTGAAAGACAAAAACAAGCAGGCATCTTTACAGCAGCACCTATAGAAAACTTCTAGCTATATGAAAATGCAGAACACAAACTCCAGTGTAAATGTTAGTCGATTTTCAGTGGTTAAAAAAGGGACACACTCGCCTCATTATCCTGCAGTCCGCATCCTGACAATCCAAAAGCGTCCGCTGTCATTTGTGATGTTTTCCGGCCTGGGAAACTGCATCATTTGCATAGAACTTTTCTAAATGGCACCGACAGGCGATATGATTGCCGCTGTCTTCACAAGCAGAGCAGCTCCTCAAAGACTCCAAAAAGAATTCCTCTCTATTTAGGAGCATCAAATGCTTTACCATCTATGTTTCACCAGCAAAAGGTCTGACGGTGCATCATCTTTAAATGGTGTTTTGACATGATTGGCATCCTTGATGGGAAGTGTGTCCCTTCATGCCTTGATTTCAGTCACTTAAGAGGGGAAAAATAGCCACACTAAGACATTCATAGTGGCCAGGTTCACCTTCAAAGTAAAGGCCCAGTTTAAGCTAATGATAAAGCAATTGTGTTGAAATGAATTCTGTAGCTGCAGCCCCATTTACCTCAATTTGGCCAATTATTTTAATATTGCAATAGCCACTTAAAACATGTGCAACATAGTATACTGACTGTATATTTCTTCAGATTATATTGGAGCAGGTATACAATATAAAGATAGCAAGTAAACTTCACTTATGCTGTCTGACTTTTAGTAAAGACTATGTATGCTTGTAGAACACCTAAATAGACTACTTTTTTGTAAGAGTATTGAAAAGTAAAGTTATTATTTTTTGTTTTGTTTTTTTAGGAGGAGCCATAGAGACTTAAGACTTGCTATCCCTCTGCTGGTAGGGTGATCCACATTGTGCTGTACGTGTTTGTTTTCACCCTGCAGAGGAAGCTCATTTCAGCCGCTTGTATTAGGGACCTTGTTCTTTCGGTCATGACCCAGAGCTCATGACCATAGGTGAGAATTGGAACGAAGATCGATCGGTAAATTGAAACTTCGCTTTCTGGCTCAGCGCTCTTCACCACAACGGACCGGTACAGTGACCTTAAAATGACGTACGCTGCTCCGATCCGCCTGTCAATCTCACGCTCCGTTCATCCCTCACTTGTGAACAAGACCCCAAGATATTTAAACTAATCCACCTGGGGTAATGACACTCCACCCACCAAGAGATGGCAAATACTTTTCTCCGGTCGAGAACCATGGCCTCAGATTTAGCGGTGCTGACACTCATCCCAGTTGCTTCACACTCAGCATTGCCCAAATGCATGCTGGAGGTCCTGGCTCAATGAACCAAAAGGACAAGATCATCTGCAAAGAGCAGAGAGAAAATCCTGTGGTCCCCAAACCAGACCCTCTTCGGCCCCTGGCTGCACCTAGAAATTCTACCCATAATGGTTATGAACAGAACTGGGGATAAAGGGCACCTCCACCGAAGTCTAACATACACCAAGAACATGTCCAACTTACGGTTATGTGAACCAAGCTCTTGCTTGGGTCACAAAGAGACCAGACAGCCCTCAGTAAGGCTTCCTGGACCCCACAGTCGGAGCACCCTCCACAAGATACCACGGGGGACGCAGTCGAACGCCTTCTCCAAATTCACAAAACACATATGTCCTGGATGAGCAAACTCTCACGAACCCTCCAGCACCTTAAAGAGGGTGTAGAGCTGGTCCACTGTTCAATGACCACGAAGGAAACCGCACTTTTGTTCCTGGATCTGAGCTTCGACTATAGCACAAACTATCCTCTCCTGTACCCTGGCATAGACTTTCCCAGACTGACCTACAAATGTTACTAAATTTAATGAATTTTTTTTTTATCAAACCACACCTGAATTCATATTTAAACACGATGATTTACTATTGCCTTGATTTCAATGACTTTGATACTTTCTATATTTCCTGAAACGACTTCAACTTAAATGAATGCAAAAACTATTTTCTGCACTAATAAAGGAAAGAAAAAACATTTTTTTTCTGGATTTATGGAAAACAACAGAGGAAAAATCTGCTGACTGCACCCCTCTGCACTGCTGTCACAGAAGTAACTGTGATATCTAATAATGCTGAGTAAAAGCATTTGTTTTCCTGACATCCCCGTCATTACAGAGAGCTGTGGACCACTCTTTGCTAGGCCAGTAATGATCAGGATGCATCATGAAAGGACATTACAGTCATATTAATGCCAGCCATTCCCCAGTAATCCAGGGTTGGTTGTGCACACTTGCTGTAGACTCAGAAGTGTAGGGGGGAGGCAATAAAAGACCAATAGCAAAGACCTATGCTTACAATTTCAATAATTTTGTATCAGTCCTTTTTTAAGTTCTTGGGGCTACAACCTAATTTTTTTGAAGAGATTTTTCATCTGGCCCCTGAAATTACTCTGGGAGTTGTTCTGACAGTAAGTGCTGCCATTATTGATTGCATTCGTCTCGATTAAACCAGAAGGAGCTCTATTTTTAGATACTTTTTTGATTATAAACAGAAGTTGAACAGAGGTCAAGCAGCTCAGACTCTCAAACCAAAAACCTTGATAATGTTAAAGAAATAAAAGTGCTTTACAGAGGACACTCGGACACGTTTTTTCTTTCCTTTTTGTTGTGACAATTAAACAATCCCTGTTATTTGTCTTTATGGTACGCCAGATATTGTCTTTGTCACAAATTACTTTGTAAACATGATTTTATTCACTACAACAACTCTTAACCTGATTGATGCCTAAACGTTTTTTGGTAACACTTTATTTTACAGCACAGTTCTTACAGTGTACTTAAGTGGTTTTTACATAGTACTTATTGTGTAACTACTTGGTACTTACAGGGCGTTTACATGGTACTTTTTAATGGGACTTGCATGTTTTTTTGTGTCTACCGGTACTAGTTACTTACATGGTACTTGCTGTGTATTTATGTGGTACTATTTGGTTGCTATTGAAATGTTCACCAATGACTGCTTTTAGGTACTTACAGGGTGTTTAAATGGTACTTTTCATGGGACTTACTGGGTACTTAAATGGTACTTTTATGTGTCTACTCTGTACTTACATGGTACTTGCTGTGTATTTATATGGCACTATTTGGTTCATACTTATGTGGTACATACTGGGTATTTATAAAGGGTATTTACATGTTGTGCAAAGGTATCTTTTGTGGTACTTACCACATGTAAGAACAAGGTATGTACAAATGAATTTCAGTCTGCACTCGTATGTTTCATGGTATTTTACCATGAATTTACCACAGAAACTACCCCTTAAGTACCATGAAACTGGACTGTAAAAGAAAGTCAGCCCTATTTCCACTCAACTAAATGGGTAATTTCAGTAGTAAATACTGGGTATGTTCACGTATTACCTTCCTGTTCAGTGTACATACAACGCTGTACGGGCATGCGCGACAATTTGAATTTCTCTTCCTTTGGCAGGTAAGCCAGTGTTTTAAATATAGAGCCCTGGATATATCTAAAAAGAGGTGTATCAAAAATATACAGTACACGCACAGTGAGTGACTTGCGTCCTTTACCTTAATGATTACTGTTTTCACAACCTTTGATCAACAATGGCGGTGTAGGTACCATAACCAGTCGGCCTGCAATAACCATTCAGGGTTCTTCAATTAGTGCTGACGACAGCAGGTTTATTCTAACAGCCACAGATCTTTTTACAACGTGGATTGTGGCAAAATCTCTATAAACATTACAAAGAATAATGTCAGACACAACTTATGAGGGAAAGGAACTTTGACACAAGGAAACGTGACATGAAAATATGTAGAGTCCGAGCAGATCTCCACACTATGTAGTTTGTCCAAGTGGGGCTACCGTAGTCTGACATTATCCTCAGTCGAAAGGACCCCAAACGATTATTGCAGGCCGAATGGTTATGGTACCTACACCGGCATGACCGGTCACTACAGTGACAAATACCATTAAACATATGATTGCTGACTTAAATTCAAGGTACTTTAAATGTACTTACCTTGTTCTTACATGTGGGAAATACTACAAAAGACACCTTTGCACAACATGTAAATACCCAGTAAGTATATTATAAATACCCAGTGTGTACCACATAAGTATGAACCAAATAGTGCCATATAAATACACAGAAAGTACCATGTAAGTACAGAGTAGACACATAAAAGTACCATTTAAGTACCCAGTAAGTCCCATGAAAAGTACCATTTAAACACCCTGTAAGTACCTAAAAGCAGTCATTGGTGAACATTTCTATAACAACTCTCTCCAATCGAATGTAAGCTTGTTGGAAGTCCATACCCCTACATCTTAAAGCGGGATCTGGAGAATCCGTTGAATTCTAAGGTTTAACTTGAATAACTTGCACTGAAAAAAAAAGGATGATTAACAATAACATGTTAAATAAAGGAAAAACTGCAAGAATGGTTAGTCTGAAAAATATACTTTACAGTAGTAAAACATCAATATAATTAAGGTAATTCCAATGCATTCTTAAGCTAAGAAGAGCAGCCTTGTACTAATCTGCAACACTTTACAGTTTGGAATTACGGTACGTTAATTATGTAAAATTAACAGGACAGGGTCCAAATATTTAGAGTGACAGATTTGGTGAAGTGGCAGACTCAGCAGCTTGGAGGCCCCAAACAAACAAAAACACGGGACCCTCTGCAGCGGTTGCACTAATTTTAATTATTTTTTAATCCTTAAAACGTCAAATACCTTCCTATACCAATCTACTTTAGACAACGTCAATGTCAAGAATCCAAATGTTTTAAGAAAAAGGTAAAAATGTCACAATGTGGTGGTGGCTCCAGAGCCGGTAGGACCCAGAAGCACGAGGATCAGGGACTAGTGGTTTTAATACCCAAAAAAACGCTGCAGAGCAGGTTTACAGAACAAAAACTTACATTGACGTGGCGAGGAACATGGAACTAGAGCGTGGCGAGGAACATGACAGGATGACAGAACACCATGACAAGAATAATGGACCAGCACAGGAGGAAGGCAGAGACAAGACTTAAATACAGACTGGGCAGACAAGACACAGGTGAACACAATCAGGGCAGATGGGGACCAAAGGAAGTAGAACTCAAGAAACAAGACAGGAAACCTTTCAAAATAAAACAGGAAACAGAAACCAACAAGACAGTACCCCCCCCCCCTCTCAAGGAACCGCTCTGAGGTTCCAAGAGTGTACTGAGGGGGGGCCCCGGAGGACAAACCTCGACGGGCATAAGTGTCCAACGAGTCCGGAGGACGGCCGGGGGGCCGAGCGGTCCGGCGAGGCAGGTCCGGAGGACGGCCGGGGGGGCCGAGCGGTCCGGCGAGGCAGGTCAGGCGGCCGGACTGGCGTGGAGTCGGCAGGCTTGGAGTCGAGCTCTGGCGGGTCGGGCCAGCAGTCGAGCTCTGGCGGGTCGGGCTTGGAGCCGGCTGGAGGGTCAGGCATGCCCTTGGAAGCGGGGACCGGTCGGGGTTCAGGCGGCACCCCCCTGGGAGCCGGGACGGGTCGGGCTGCGTCCGGGACCACCACTGGACGTGGCTGTGGTGCGTCCGGGACCACCACTGGACGTGGCTGTGGAGCGTCCGGGACCACCACTGGACGTGGCTGTGGGGGACGGCGGCGACGTCGACCCCCCCCTCATGGCGAGACGGCTCCCAGCATAATCCGGGTGGCTCCCACTCCAGGGAGTGGAAGAAAACTGGGCCTGATCAAAAACCCAGTAAGTCCGAGTCCTTTCTGCTTCCTGGCAGTAGGCCTCCAGAAGCATCATGTCCCGCTCTGCTGGGTCCAGAAAAAAGGGCTGGTCCATTCTGTCACGATGTGGTGGTGGCTCCAGAGCCGGTAGGACCCAGAAGCAGAGGCGGAGGCACGAGGATCAGGGACTAGAGGTTTTAATACCAAAAAAAAAATAAAAAGCGCTGCAGAGCAGGTTTACAGAACAAAAACTTACATTGACGTGGCGAGGAACATGACAGGATGACAGAACACCATGACAAGAATAATGGACCAGCACAGGAGGAAGGCAGAGACAAGACTTAAATACAGACTGGGCAGACAAGACACAGGTGAACACAATCAGGGCAGATGGGGACCAAAGGAAGTAGAACTCAAGAAACAAGACAAGACAGGAAACCTTTCAAAATAAAACAGGAAACAGAAACAAACAAGACAGAACAAGAACTAAGATGAAAAACAAGACAACAAACGCAAAAAAATGCCAAAAAACTCAAATCAAATTTAAATGTTAAATGTATTTTATATTATATTCATTAACTGTATTAAATGCACTAATCCCTGACTTTCTGGAAGAAACAAAAGATGATTTTGTGTCTTTTATTTAATTTTTCAGGCTTTTCTAACGAGGACAAAATAGTTTATTTTAGTCTGTTCTTGTTTTTGCTATCTTATGACTATTCCTGTTTTCCTTGGATCACTCTTTCATTTGACCACTTTTTAAATATTGCTTTGAATCATCATTTAATTTCTGTCAGTGTAGTCAGATAGAGTTATGGTTTTCCAGCCCAAAATCCATCTAAAGACCACCAGACCCCAAAAAAACCCCAAATTATTAATGAGCTTTTTCGGATAACTGCATGAGCCAAATCTGAGAGGACTCGGGTCATCCACCACAGTCATGAACGTTGGGCCTAAAATGGGACGACCATGGCGCAAAAGTAGTGACGTCCACCTCTGATCGGTTTCTCGCCCAAACACCAAGCCTTACTTAACCCTCACCCACACATGCCCACCTTCATGTAGTTTACAAAGGTCAGGCAACAAGGGGCTTCAGACGTCTTGCTTGGCCAGTAAATGTGTTAATGTGTTCTTGTCGTAGTTCTCTCAGCGATGGGGTGGTGCGCCTCGCTAAATTATGCTGTTAGTGAGTACGACCCATTTGGAGGTAGGGAATGGGAACATTGTGGAGATGGAGCCAAACCCT
This sequence comes from Oryzias sinensis, assembly GCA_037389245.1. Classification (NCBI taxonomy): domain Eukaryota; kingdom Metazoa; phylum Chordata; class Actinopteri; order Beloniformes; family Adrianichthyidae; genus Oryzias; species Oryzias sinensis. Next base: position 8,861,110 of record CM074501.1, on the reverse strand, counting down.
CTGAGAGGTAAGTGAGCTGGAGCACAGAAGGACACTTAGCAATGCTTGCAACCTGACAGGCCTTCCAGAAAAAAAGCATGTAAGAGCTGTCTGAACACACAGAATGAAATGCTGCAGCTTAACCATAATGGCTCAGAAATCACATGCATTTTCCATCTGTCCTGACATAAATTTTTTGTGAACCAAACGGATGACACGCTGCACAACTCTGAAGAACGGAGGCACCATTTGCATTTGGAAGTGGCTTGATATAGAAGTAAAAAATGGATCATAAAAGAGAAACACTTTCATTTAAACATAAGAACATCAGCACTGGATTCTTTAACAAATGTAAGTAATAAATTAAATATTGCTATAGAAAAAATAAAATGGCATTAACTCCATGAACCTAAAAGTAAAAAATAAATCTGTAGTAAAAGATAAGTTTTAAAAAGTTCTGTTTCAACAGTTGTTTATATGTTGAATTATGGGTTTAACTGACAGCATAAAAAGAAAACCTTATGATAAAATGTTTACACATTGTTCAAGACCTACTCTGATGAAAGTGGTTATCTTGTGGCATTTTTCTGATGATGGAAGACTTGCAGTAAGTAAAATGAAGGTCAAAATTGGATTTCTGAGTTTTGTTTTATTCAAATCATTGTGAATCAGAAGCAGACGAAAAAATGCTCTTTGAAAAAGGAGTCTATTTGTGACGTAAAAGATACACTAGATCAGGAATGGGCAACTCCAGGCCTCGACAACTGCATTCTTGCATGTTTTCCAACATACCCTGCCCTGGGGCCTGTTTCAGAAAGGAGGTTAAGTGTAAACTCTGAGTGCATCAACCCTGAAATCAGGGAAACCCTGGGTTTTCCGTTTCAGAATGGGAGGTTTGTTAAACCAGAGAAAGCAGAGTAAGTCAAACCCGTTTCTGAAAGAGAGGTAACTTCTACTCGGAGTCAGTGTCCATGGTTACTTATGCTGTGAACCTAACCTGGTCGGGAGCAGGTTTTATTCTCTAAACTCAAAGTTTCTGCCGGTCCCCTCCCCTTTTTAAAGACGAAGCGGTATTTTTCGCTTTAACCTTCATTGCCCACATTTCCGTCACACAAAGACGGTCTAAGTGACAAGAATGGCTTGTTCTTTTCTGGAGGACCCAATAGACGAGGAGGCTGCATTTATTCGTAGAGAATTATATTTACCTCGTACGAGGATTTTGAGAAGACTCGATTTTTTGTCATTTCCCCGTACGTTTTTGTTTGAGCGTTACCGTTTTTCGTTGCAGTCAATTACATATATACAATGAAAACAACATTAGATATGTATTGCTATGTAGTTGTTTCATATGTCAAATATTGTCAACAAAGCCTACATCCATGACATGCTCAAATTTGACCTGATTGAATTATGTTTTTGTACTTCATTTTTAGCTGCTGCCATGTTCCTTTAATTCCTGCAGGATTGCATCTACATGGAAATTAAATCAGGGACATTGAATTAGATTAATGTAACAATTACTTTTTGGAAACACAATTTGCTAGCACTGCTTACTTTCTTAATCCCATATAAACCTATACCACTTGATCAATACAAGGGTAGTGTTGCAGTGTGTGTGTGCTGAGCGGGGTGCGATCCACGAGAGAGAAGGGGAGGGGCGAGTACAGGTGCAGATGGGGGGGGGTGGACGGAGCGGAGGTGTGTGCGTGGAATATATTGTGTGTTCGGAGGACGGAGCACTTAGTTAAATAAAGGGAAGGTGTCATTCCCAGAATAACTGTTTTGGAGTCATTCTTAATCCGCTCTGGAGGTTGAGGGTTTCCAACGGGAAGTGAACCCCGAAGGAGAATTCCCTTCGGCCCTGAAGGAAATCTCCCCTGAGCTTTTGACCTCTGTCGGAAAGACGAGAGAAAAGAAAGGAGAAGTCTTTGCGCAGCGAAAGGTTCAACAGTAGACAAAAGTTCACTTTTAAAAACACAATTGCATGTATTAATATTAAACTGACCAACGTTTGCAAGGGGGGAAGGTTAACAAAAAAGTCCTCTAAACATTACCGACGTTAAATGCACCCCCCCCAGATTGGTTCTGTACACTATGCAGCATTTCATGCATTTACACCAGGAATGACACTTCAAAAGTACACCTAAATATCACCATTTTTTATTTCACTCCTTACGCTATTTAAAAAGTTATTACAGTCAATATTTTATAACAATGATTTAATGCAAACTTAGGCATTAATTTGAGCAGCTATGTTTTCCCACGCTAACTGTCTCTGTTTTGCAGATGCAGTGGTGTTGCTTTTCTTCTGGAATATGTGCTCATATTCACTGTAACTCTGCAGCAGCACGTCAAGTTCAGCTGGAGAAAAATACACAGACCTCTTTTTTTCACGGTTGCCATGGTGACTCGTGATATCTGCGCTCCATTGATAATGGCTTCTTAGAGTCGCGGTGCGCACGCTCACCTCCGAATCAGTCCACTCAGAGTTGATTGATCTAACTCGGATCAGCTTCTCTGAAACAGAAAACTCTGAGTTGTTTATCTCCCGATTGACCAACTCAGAGTTCAAGTTCAACCTTAGAGTTGGTTGAACCTCCTTTCTGAAACAGGCCCCTGGCGTCTTCTCCGTCCTGTACTTGACGGTCAGCGGACCAACCGCTACAGGAGATCATTCCTACCTCACTCCATCAGACTCTATAATTCATCATCCATTTGCCATAGACAAACTCATTTGAGGTCTGTCTTGTTTTTCTAGAGCTGTCATACGAACCAATTGTTTTCCTGATTGTCACTCATTGTTGTTTGTTTGTTTGTTTGTATTGAGCCTGTATGCAGACGCTGCAACAACACAATTTCCCAAGCTGGGATCAATAAAGTATCTTTATCTTATCCCTGGACTAGATCCATGTATGTCTTTGTTTTCCTCGCTTAAGCCGGCATCTGGTTCAGAAAAGTATTGTTAAGTAGCTCTACAGTTGCTCGCCATTTTTATTGCACTGGTAATGTTAGGGGCTGTAAGCGTGGGAGTGTAAACAAAAAGCTCAATTACAGGTGATGGGTAGTAAGGGCGGGTTGTTCTGCACCAGTACCGCCCACAACTAGGAGGTGACTTTCTCATGAACAAAAAAACTATGTCTGACAAAACACTGTTTTCGTTTCTTATAGCTAGATCCAGCATAATTTGGATTTAATTCCACCTGGAACTCTTTGAAAATAAATCAGAAGATGATCGGAGTGGGTCTTTAAAAAACACAGATACAGTAGTTAAAGAAAAGTTTAATTATCACACAAAAAATTATAATAAAATAACTTTTGACATGGAAATCTGTGACATGTCCACATATCCTTGCAATTTTTGGATAACCCTGCTGTGAATGATTTTTTAATGGTAATGACTTTTATCCCATGCAAGCAGTGAGTGTGAGTCAAACCAAGGGCAACAAAAACTGTTGTAAACCAATCCACAGCGTCAGACAGCGCAGCCAGCTTCGTCTCTGTAAAGGTTTGCGATTAATCAAAATGGCAACACTGTTAATGGTGGCATTACGGCCACGGTCAGCTGGGAGGCATCATCGCACAAAGCTGTGAGCGGATGGTGAGGGTTCGGAGGATTGAGGCTGAGAAAAATTAAGTCTCAAGACAGTGCTCTGCAATGTGTTACGGGAGCCCCAGTCACCACATGCAGCCAGACAAGGCATTAATCAAAGAGATGCCAGACGCTCAGAGAATGCTCGTTCTGCCACATGTACACACCTTCCATTTCAGTGATTTATTGGTTATTATTAACCATTGATTTCAGTTTTTTGTCCGTGATCTCTCATCTCCGGATGCATCATCGGCCTCAAAGGAGATCACTCTTGTGAGTGGGAACAGGATTTTTGAGTAGACGGTGTTAGAAGCGGAAACGCATTGAACAGTTTGTGGTTAGACCTTGAACCAGGGACAGTTTCAGTGATTTATGGCAGCTCCAGAGCAATGACAAGATGTGGGAATGTGAAAATTTCCCTCTCACAAAATAGTATCTTGTTTTTTTTTACTTATCTCTCCATCTCAAGCTCCTTTTTTTGCACCTTTTTGAATACTTTTGGTGTGAACCCCTGTAAGAAATATGATACATGCAGTCTAGAAGAAACAAAAGAAGGATTTTGCACATCATCCAATGGAACAATGACTATTTCCAAATATAGCTCATTGCACTTTTTTTAAAATTTACTTTGTAATGCAGTTTCAACGTCAAACCAAGGTTTGTAATTGTAGATGAGAAGGAAATATTCTGTCTGGACAATGTTATGGACTATCAATGAGGATGGCTTGTGCCATTTAGAGCTTGTTTTCAATAGGATAGTCAAGAAGACTTTATCCAATTGACTTGAAACTGCAAAGAAAAAAAATATGTCACACCTTTATTTAGTATGATCTACTTTATTGTCTTAATTTAAAACTTAAAACTGTCAAACTCTTTACAAAACAGTATTTGCCAAAATACAATTGTGTTTTTGTTTGTTTTTGTTTGGGATCTTTAAATTTGTATGGAAGTTATTTTTTTCACTCAACCCTTCAAAACCTACAGAGCCCGTGTCCTGACATTAAGATGTAAAAATGTATCTTGTTCCCACAGATTATTATCTCGTTCGCACGAAATACTATTACGTTCCCACAAGATACTATTACGTTCCCACAAGATACTATTGCGTTCCCTCAAAATACTATTCCGTTCCCTCGAAATGATTAACTCGTGCGAACGCAATGATTATGTCGTTCGAACGCAATAATTATTCACGTCATAAATCATTCACGCGGATATGCTCTCTGTACGCCGGCAAAAGCCGCTTTCAGCGCTAACATCCGTGTCTCTGTGACCCATATTCGTTCAAAAAAGGAACATGAAGAACAAAAATGATCACTTTATTACTGTCTCAATGAATATAAGAAAAATATCAAAAGATTTATGATAACTAGGCTGCTTTGTCATACGATAGCTCCTGCTAGGCTACTACTAGCTCCGCCGCAGAGCTCTTTCATGTATGCTGGCATTTGGGCAACTGGCTGGTCTGTTGTCAGGCAGCTGATATTGTAGTTTAGGGTCGAATAGGAATAATAATATTCAGGACTTGTCTTTTATTAACTTTAGCAGTCAGTTGCTTTACATTCGAAGACTATTAGGCTACATGCTAACTGACTAGCCGATCATATCCTGTTATTAATTTACGTCATAGATTTACAGCAGATACCTTCGCATTTCTGTCTGTGTGTGTCTCGTTACATTGCATTGAAGACACGGAGGATGTTTAGAGGACAGATTTATTTATTTTAAAAAGCACAGAAGCATCCATCGTATTCACGTTCACATCATCTGGTACGTTTTTTTCTTAAAACTGCAATCTGAGCCTCCCAAGCTTTTTTTTATCAATTTGCTTTATTAGATTAATTTCTTAGGGACAGATTTAAAAACACAAACTGTAAAAAAGCTTTTCCATGCTCACATCACAATAGCAACAGCTATTTTTGCAGCTTTTGCCCCTTGGTGGGTTTTTGATACAGAAAAAAATATTAATCAATAAAATAGACCCTGAAGGATTCAAGTGATTTCAAAAGTTTGCAGAAACAGGAAAAGAACAAGGGATTAATACCACTTGTGTGCAATGCTGTTGCTGCTGGCACAACCAGGACTTTGTTTGCTTTATTCAAATTACTAAAGCTGGTCTCAGACTTAACTTTGATGGGGAGCAGATTCCAAACCCTTCCACTTTTCACAGAGTGCAGTTTGGGCTAAAAGAGGTTTAGCAGAAAGACGCCTTATGCTGCGTTCACACCAAAGGCGTTTTACGCATCAAATTGCTATTGGCCGTCTCCCTTTGGACGCTCCGCACTTGCTGCTTGACCCCCATTCAGAAATGCGTGCATTAACTCACAGCTCCAGATGCGCGTGGGGAGCGCATTGAACTACTGTCACTCCTTGCCCGTTTATGCATTCATTCCAACGGATTGCGATGTGTAAAAAAAGCTATTTTGCTGTGATTCCGTCCAACTGTCAATATATTAAAGCTAAAGCTCCTGCATTAGAGGTTTAAACTTACTGTTTTGCTCGAACAAAAAGAGCAGCTGCAAAGTAATGGTATTTTATTAAAGAAACAAAACTTAGAAATATTTATTAAAGTTCCTGACTTGTTTTTCATTCTAGTTTATTGTTAAGTTTACCTATTTAACTGCTGCAGATTTTTGATAAGTTCTGGAAACACTCCGTTGGTCTGTGTTTAGAACAAAAAATGTTTTCCAACCTTTGTTTTAAAATGCAACATGCATCCCTAAAAATATTATGCTTGGAAGTTTTCTCCTGTTGTGTTTCTTTCTTTCAGTGCCCATTTGTATTGCTAAAAAAAAGCAACAAAAAAACATATTCACCAATGCCCTGCCTTGAGGTGACTAAATTGTTGGAAAAGGCCGAGTTATTATTGCACTGTAAATGATGTTTCTGAATCCCATTCTGCAATAAAAGCACAGCACATTGTTAGCCTGGCTAATCTGTTTTCCTGGTAATTTAATACTTTTATAGATGGCAAACGATGATCTATAGCCAAGAAAGAAAGGCAAAGTGCGTTCCATAAGCCCTGGGTGGCGATTTGTTGACTAATGAAGCCATTAACCTCACACTACCAAATTTAATACAAGCAAAGTAATGGCTTCATTAGAGGGAAAAAATGGAGCTCCGCAACGAAATTTCAAGGCGTGTGTGCCGGTTGTGCAAATGATCCCCCCCACCACCATCACCACCACCAGTGTGAGCAGCACTCACACCAACACACACAAATGTGACTTTCTGCTAAACATGCGCCAACATGGAGCTGGGAACGTTATAGAGGAGCAGCTGTTTCAAATGAAGATCCATATTTTGTTCAATGATTCATTTAAAATGATGCATCAGTTTGTTGCTAAGTCATAACCATTATCTTGGGGTGTTATTACCCCATGCAATCTCCTTCATCTTTTGAGAGAATTGGATCAGGTATTAGCTTAAAAGGTGCATCACTGGTTCAAGTATGCAGCTCATTTTGTGACTCCAATAACAGCAGCTTTTTTCAAGCGTCTAAAATGTACGGGCCACCAGTTTGGCTCGCTGTAATTAAGATGTTTTAACAGCCTTGAGTGTTGGATCTCATCAAAAATAAAAATGAATGAAAACATCGCCGCCCAGGTTTGCTCTTTGGGCTGCAGTGATATGACGGTGCGCTGCCTCTCGGGCATAGGTCAAGAGGTTTTTTTTCCACTAAATAACAGGCTGACTCTTGTTTGCATCTCCCAAACGGTCCCCTCAAGGTTCCCGACTCGGGGTAATACATCATTCATTAAATTATGGAAAGCCATTAGTGCCAAGTTTGGAAACTTGCAAATTCTTTGTGGCACCTCGCTTAGCATATAAAGCAGAGCACACTCACTTTTATGCTCAGCTAAATATCGATGACGGCCCTAGTTAGTGCTGATGGATGAGCTTCATAATTAGATGGCGCCGCCGCTTTGGAATATTAATGAGGGCTGCCTTACCCTTTGCACTGCCCAAATCTGAGGCATCTCATAGTTGCCAATCAGATGTGACCCGGGCACCGCAGCCCTTCAGCGGAAACATTGTGGTGAATCCGCAGCTCGTAACTAACACGTTTACAGCTAGTAGTGAAGGTTTAACTATGGTTTTATAATTTGTTATTGATATTTCTTACATGGTTTGGTCATTTATCCAACTGGAATGGAGTTTGGGTTTTGACAATGGTTTTCTCTATGGCTTGTAAATCCATGTTTGACTGCTAGGTGCATAAATACCAATCATAATAAGTTAGGGATATTATTATTTGCATGAGTTCTTCTCCTATTTGGGCAGAATTTAAATGAAATACGTAAAAGTTCCCATTGATATTACCAATGATGCATGAGAAGAAACACAATTTTTATTAATTTGATATTTATCATCCCAGTAATTAGGACTATAATAAAGATAGCTCAAATTAAAAAAGTTAACCAAGTCATTAGAGATTGTTTCCATCAGTTGCTGGAATGACAGCATGACAGCAACGTCTCATGCTCCTCACTAGTCTCCTTTGCACCTCCTTTACCAAAGCGAACTCTGACAGGGATGTTGACCTTGGTGTATTTGCTCACCTCACCTTCTACATCAATGCTAACAACCATTATTTCTGTGCAAGGTGACCCAACACTCATCAGTGAACAGTACATAGGCCTATGGCTGCATTGTCCAGGTCACATGGTCTTGTGTCCACAGCAAACATTCATGGTGGTGTCTTCGTGTCAGTGGCGTTACCTGCAACAGTCGTCTGGCATTCAAGTCAAAGCGGCGGAGTGAATGTTTTTTCTGGAAACCTTAGTACATCTGTAAACGGGCTGCAGCTTTGTGGCATTTCCAAAACCATGTCTGAATGCAGAGGTCCATAGGTACTGGTAAACCTTGGTGTCTTGTGATACTTTTCTTCTTCTTCATTCAATATCTGGGCAGAAAATTGATGGAACCAATGAATGAATAACAATAAAAACATTTGGTTGAAAAAACACACTTGCACAATCTACTGTGCTTTAAAGCTTCAGGAACAACAAGTAAACGGATAACCATCTTTTATTTCATCATGTCAACAAAATCTTTTCTATAAAAAAGTCAAATGGCTTAATGTATTTAAAAGTAAGACATTCTACCTGTCTAATGAAGCTGGTCTGATGATGAAAAGGTTTCTATGACTACTACTTTGTTCCTTTCTTTCAATTAATGGCAGTGTTAAAACCCTGCCTGGGGGTCAATTTATCTAATCCTTTCCTGGTTTGTGATGAACGGTAATTGTTGCTCAAAAAGGCCTGCCATTGCAACACTGAATAGTGAGCTGTATTGACTAAAAAAAGCAAACCTTAATCAGGAGTTTTACATAACAGCAATAAAACAAGTAATTTGTGCTTGCTTCCTCATTCAATACATTTTAGCTGGGGTTCTGAATCTTTCCCTTTCACATATGTATGTATGGTCCACAGATCTATACATAAGATTCAGCTCACTTTATGTTGATACAGCACAGTCCAATTCTTTTGTCTAAATTGATGCAATACATTTATTATTCATTTGCCTTTTTTAACAGAAACTTTTTTTTACCCCTTTTAGTTAGGCAACAAAACCAAAATGTCTGAAGGACAAAACAGCTACAAACATAAAAACACGACACTTTGTTATTATAGACTGCTGTTCTTTGTGATATCAAGGATATTGTTTGCAGTGCCTGAAAACAAAATGTTTAAGATAAGAAAAGAAATTCTTTATTGATCCCGCGTTAGGGAAATTCAATTGTTACAGCAGATCAGTGCAAAAAAAGAACAACAGCAATGTGCAAAAAGAACGAAAGGGTATTTAAAATGTGTAAAAATACAAAAAGTAATAACATTTAACAAAAAGAAGAATCTACACCTATATACAGTATTACGACTTAACATATGTTATACGCATGGCCGGCCCTCCCTATACGCGAATTACGCAGCCGCGTAGGGCCCCCGTCACCAGCAGGGCCCCGAAGTGGCGACAAAAATTAAATTAAAAAAGACCCAAATCTGGCAACCCATTTCATAGAACTTCCTTACCAACGTGTGCTCTGAATGTTGTGCAAAAGAAATTTGCCTGCACTTTAATGATCCCCCCTGTCAGCACACACGAACCAATCTGGCAACCCAAATAATGACGTTACACCATTTAGCAACGATTGGTCAACATACTTGCATCTGAGCCTGGCACAGTGTGCATTTACGAGCGCATTTTGTTTCAATAAAGTTGGGGAAAAGAAAAAAAACAGCACATTTTGTCACGCTGATCAAAGCAACAACAAGAAAACGTCGTGCCTCAGAGACTTTATCCATCAGGAGCAAAAAAAAGATAAAGAACTTCAACATCAATCACAAGGTAAGTTTGGAGGATGTTGGGGCTTTATTTTTATATTATCCAGCATTTCTGTGCAGCTGCGCAATTTACGTAAAATACTAATCGATCTGAGGTGAAGTTTGCACATAACGACCCCGTTTGTCGTAATTTCCAATGGAAAACTCGAAAATAATTTTGATACCCAAGTTTCCAAGATGAGGTCGGACATGACCTTCTAAAACGGCGGAGAGTAAAGAAAAGTAAATAATGACAACTATATGATGGCTGAAAAATGTTTTAACTCACGTTATCGTTTTGTTTCATTGTTTTGCTAACATATATTTAGTGCGTTCTGAATTGTCCGGTTTATTACAGCATAAAAACTGCTGCTTATCTGTAATAGACAGTCAGGTAGTGTGAGTTTTACAGCAATGAGTGTGTCTTAAAATCTTGCATTGGCATGAAAAATGGACAATGAAAACTGCCAAATACAAACAGGAAATAAGGTCCTCATTTATAAATGACAAACAAAATAAGTGTACTAATTTTAAAATTATGAACATACAAAATAATACAAAAAGAAGTGTATAAAAGTCTTATATTTCCACTTATTCTCAAATTAGTGTTCACTAATCTGAGAATGAGAAACCTATAAATGGGTACATTAATTTCTTATTTGTATTTTGCAGTTTTGATTCTACATAATGATGATGTTTTGCACAGTTCCGTCTCAGCCGACAATTTCTTCTGCTCTCAAAAAGTATTAAAAAGTATTGGAGAAGATGCAGCATCCACATCCCAAGATGTTCCTGACTTCACTGATGATTTCATCTCAGGTAATTTTAAAAGCATGTAAAGTAATAAAAAAACAGTGTCTGCATAAACCCTTTTTTTCATAAACAGCAGCTGAAGAGTATGGAGTTCCAAACTGTTCATAATTAAATTAATGAAATATGACCTCATGCAAATATACAATCAAACAATAAATCTCTCATAAATATATAAAAAGATCATGAAATTGTGAAAAACCTGCACACAGATTTTAAACGAGCCATTATATTATTAGTATTCTGCTATAGATATTTTATTAGCTTTATCATTGATTATTGTATAATAATAATTCTTGTTTTTTAGCTGCAGAAGAAACTGCTGTCACCACATCTACTGTTGAAAGGGAAACATTTGACTGTTTGACTTTTCACTGTTTGCTTTTATTGAAGTTATGTATCTTATATTCCAGAGGCTCCAAGAGAGGCGTGTATGGAAGAGGAGCCTACTGGATCCAAAATTCCACCTACCGGTACCTCAAATCCAAATGGTCCAGCTGAACGGCCAACCACACTCTCTGATCCAGTAAGAATGGATTTGGTGCAGAGAGGTCCTTTTCAGACAGATAAAGACCCTGACTTTCCAAAATCCCCCTCATTGAGCTGTTGTGTTCTTTATGTTGGATTGTTTTATCGTTATTTGATTTTTCTATTAAGTTTCTGTTTTTAATAAGTTGGAGTTTTGTGAATGTCATTTTTTGAGTGCCTAATGTTACATTAAAATATATATATCTATATATCTATATACATTTGCATTTAAAAAAAATTTTCTTTGCATTTAAAATTTGTTTGGCACCACCAAATGTGCATCCAACATGCAGGCAATAAACTGTATTCAATTCTTCAGCAGCAACAATAATTCACAAATGTATTAATAGAGATATCTCATTTATATTACAACCACAGTTGCGTTTTTTTGGTGCTGCTGATCAGTTAGAGGGCCCACAAATTAAATTTCGCTTAGGGCCCCCAGAAGACCAGGGCCGGCCCTGGTTATACGTAATAATAAAACCAAATAAGGTAAAAGACAGTATATTCAGATGCATGATAACCGGTTTTGTACATGCATATTTAAACTGTGGCATTGTACAATCTAACAGCTCTTTAAATGAATGACCTGCGGAACTGTTCCTTCCTACATGGAGGGTGTAAAAGTCTGCCTCTGAAGGAGCTGCTCTGCGCCTCCACTGTCTGATGTAGTGGGTGAGAGGTGCTGTCCACGATGGATTTTAGCTTGGCCAACATCCTCCTTTCACCCACTTCCTCCACAAAGTCCAGTGGACAGCCCAGGACAGAACTGGCCCTCCTCCTTGAGCCTCTTTCTGTCCCGGTCTGTGCTGCCTGCTCCCCAACAGGCCACGGCGTAGTGGTGGATAGCAGAGGCTACCACAGAGTCATAAAAAGTCCTTAAGAGAGAGGCCTGCACACTCCAAGGGACCTCAGTCTCCTCAGAAGGTGGAGGCGACTTTGGCCCTTCTTATACAGGGCATCTGTGTTGTGAGTCCAGTCCAGTTTCTTGTTGAGGTGAACACCCAGGTACTTAAAACTGTCCACTACCTCAATGTCCAAACCCTGGATGCTCGCTGGTGTGTATTGTGGTGTTCTCCTCCTGAAGTCAATCACCATCTCCTTTGTCTTACTGGTGTTCAAACACAAATGATTGTGCTCACACCAGTCCACAAAGTCCACGATGACTGACCTGTACTCCAACTCGTTCCCCCCCAACACACAGCCAACAATGGCGTCAGAGAACCTCTGGAGGGGACAACTGCTGGTGTTGTATGTAAAGTCCGATGTATAAAGGGTGAATAGAAACGGTGAGAGCACCGGCCCCTGAGGAGCCCCGGTGCTGGAAACCACCACCTCCGACACACAGTTGTATAACCTCACATACTGTGGCCTGTTGGTGAGGTAGTTGGTCGTCTCCAGGCTCAGGCTCAGGTTGAAGATGTAACTGACCACCTCACAGAGAACCAATTAACATTGTGTCTTATGTCATCAAGATGAGAGAAAAGTTGGAGAAGATGTCTGCCCTTGCTCAGGAGCACATGGTGGTCTCTCAAACAAACCAGAAAACCTGGTATGACAAAGCTGCTCGCACCAGAAGTTTTTGCCCAGGTCAGAAAGTATTGGTGATGCTGCCAACAGTGGAGAGCAAGCTACTGGCTAAGTGGCAAGGGCCCTTTGAAGTTATTCAAAAATTGGGTCCCACCACTTACAAAATCTCTGTTCGAGGTCATAGCCACAGCAGTCGTGTTCTGCATGTGAATCTGCTGAAGGAGTGGATCCCTGGAGCAGAAGAAAAACACACAGTGACCTTCATAAGGAGCATAGCTGATGAGGAAGTGGAAGAACAATATCTGCCCACTCCATCTGCAACTGCTCTCCAACTAAGCCACCTATCTGAACAACAGCAACTTCAGGTTAGAGCTCTGTGTTCACCAGTTGTGTTCAGTGAAAAACCAGGATGCACCAATGTCACCACTCATGACATCTCTTTGAAAGAGAATGCTGTGGTCAAACGCGTATGTTACAGGATTCCATAACGGTTACTTGGTCCCCTGCAAAAGGAAATTGACCTGATGCTGTCCCTAGGCATCATTGAAGCTTCTCCGAGTGAGTGGTGCAATCCAATTGTTCTTGTCCCAAAAAAGGATGGAACCATAAGGTTTTGTATAGACTTTCGTTATCTCAACTCTGTTTCTAAGTTTGATTCATACCCTACACCACGAATTGATGAACTCATTAACCGCCTTGGTAAGGCAAAATATCTGTCAACAATTGATCTCTCCAAAGGATATTGGCAGGTCCCATTAACAACCAGGTCCAGGGAGCTGACTGCCTTCAGAACGCCATGGGGCCTATATCATTTCACTGTCATGCCATTTGGATTACACGGAGCTCCGGCCACATTTCAAAGATTAATGGACAAGGTATTGTGTGGTCTGTCACAGTTTACATCTGCATACCTTGACGACATTGTGGTGTACAGCAACAGGAAGAACATCTGGAACACCTGAAAATTGTTTTGGAGTGTCTCCACACTGCAGGTTTGACTATTAATCCAGCAAGGTGTGACCTGGTGAGGAAGGAGATCCAGTACCTTGGCTACGTCATTGGGAACGGAGAGGTAAAGCCACAAGCGGAGAAGGTGCAGGCAATCCAGTCCTGTCCTTTACCTAAAACTAAGAAACAGTTAAGATCTTTCCTTGGCATGTCCGGCTGGTATCACAAATTCATTCCCAATTTTTCAACTAGAGCAGCTTCACTGACTGACATGACGAGTAAAAAGGGCCCCAGCCTGCTGCAGTGGACAGAGAAATCAGAACTGGCTTTTAGAGACATTCAACAAGCCTTAAGTGGACATCCTGTTCTGAAGTGTCCTGACTTTCAACAACATTTCATATTGCAAACTGATGCTTCAGACAGAGGGCTTGGTGCTGTGCTACTCCAAGGACCTATTAAAGATCGCCATCCTTTCGCTTTCATCAGTCGCAAACTGCATCCCAGAGAGACCCGCTATTCTACCATCGAGAAGGAGTGTCTGGCGGTGAAATGGGCCTTGGATTCTTTCAAGTATTACCTTTTGGGAAGATCCTTCACCATAGAGACAGACCATAAAGCACTGAAATGGCTGGAAAGCATGAAGGACACCAACAGCAGAATCACCCGCTGGTACCTGGCGATCCAGCCTTTCAACTTTGAAGTCATCCACATCCCTGGCAAAGAAAACATCGTCGCTGACTATCTTTCCCGCTGCCATCGGGAAAGTCTGGAGGAGGGGGAGTCTGTGGTGGTTCAACCTCAAACCACCACATAGGTGTTAGTATTTCTTTATTTTTCTTTAAATTCAAAACATTCATTTTTACTTTGTTTACTTAAAATAAATTAACAATGGGTGCACACATTTGATTAATTTGTTTTAAGTGAGAAAAAGTAGTTTATTCACTTTTGTTTGTTTTCTGAGTTTCCATCTCAGGTGAGCCATCCATAGTAATCAGCAGAGGAGATTGGGAAATTCCACTGGGGAACTGCAGGGGTTGCCAACTCTCCTCATGGACTTTATTTTGCTTATTTAAATGAAATGATTTAGTCCACTTTTTGTTGAAGACTGCTTTTGTATTATATGAATTTTGTTCACTGCAAAAATGAAGTATCTAACCTAGAAATATAATCTTAAATTTAGTCCAATAATCTTTTAAAACTTGTTTTAAGAATAATTTACTATGCAAGAGAAGAATTCATTAGATTATTAATCTTGTTACAAGATTATTAGTCTTTTAATTCTTACTTAGTTTTATAAAGGCTCAAATTAGTCATTTTACATGTACAACAAGATAAATTACTCGCAGAGGCTTGAATTTTTATTTTTGTGACCACTTTTAGCTGTAAAGACTTGTTTCAAGACCTAGTAACATGTGGACTCGAACACTGCAAAAGCAACAAAGCTGTAAAGAAAAGTAATATTGCTATACCTGTTCTGTAACCCTAGGCACTTTAACATTAGGAGTTGGGTCATCTAGACCCACTAGACAGTGGGGTCATCTAGACCCACTAGACAGTGGGGTCATCTAGACCCACTAGACAGAGCTCTGAACCTTTTTTCTTCAATGATTTGTGATCTTCACTGGTGTCCATGCATTACATGAAATCTTTCCCCCTTTATCCACCTTTGTCATGGTAGGGAGAACACGTCAATGGAAGGGGGGGGGGGGTCATCTAAGATAGATAGAACAAGGGATAACCCTTGTGCAAATCAGTAACAGAACACAACTGTCACAAAACTCTCCAATCTTTCCTGTAATGTGTTCCAAATTAATTATTTCTGAGACAAGGCCCAACTCCTCATGTAAAAATATATGGGAGGCTCTGTGCTGATTTCATTTTGACAGGATTCAAAAAGCTGATTATGGTTGACAAGTGATTAACAGACATTTCTGAAGTTTAGTTTAGATGACCATTGTTTAAAAAATGTGCTTTCACTCGAACATAATACACATATGTCTAAACAACCAAGATAAAGATTTTTAACAGGGAGATGCAAAGGCAGTGTTGCTTAGGAATTACAGTTTTCTAAGGAAACAATAGCTTAAATCGTTTCAGATGCTGTTCAATCAGATTTGTAAGTCTTAATATGCTCTGCACTGGTAAAACGGGTGCAAAAACAATCTGGACTATCTCAAAGTCCGAAATAACATGAATACGGTACTCCTTTTCCTCATGCGGTCAATACCAGCTAAGAAGGAAATGGGGGACGGCAGGGTTTCATAAATAACACAAAATTTATTTTCCCTAGTATTACCATACAACAATATTAGAGGTCAGTTTTAAAGTAATGTGTATAATATCTTCTAATTACATCATACAACTTTGTGGACAAAGGTACATGTTTTGCGGTAACCCTCTCACACCCACCCCCCCCCCTCAAGTCATTTGGTTGCGCCTGTCCTGACGGTTGGAAAGCGAGGGAAAAGCAGCAGCCACTTTGAACCAGACCCTTCTGATAGCCTGTTCGGTAAGTTTTTCTGAGTCTATTTTTATATTATTAAATATTATTACAAACAAATACAAATATTATTCCCCGAACAAATATTGTTCCCCGAAACCTAATGACAGCTAGGTATCCATGCTAGTCGTCAAGCGTGACGAGGCAGTAGCAGAGCGGCATTCCGTCTCTTCTAGGCATGTTCGTATGACCTAGCTTAGCCACCAGAATTTCTTCCATTTAGAGGAACGCGAGGCTGCAGTTTTCTCAATTTTATGAATGAGCGTCACTAGATCGGTGCGTACTATACATGCAGGCTAATATTTTTTATGGTAGTTATCTTCACCTCCCGGAAATTTAATCAGTAATCAAAAGGGAGCAGGTGCTGTTTTTTCCCCCCGCAAAGCTCCGTCCAAGAAGTGAATGCTGGGACATGAGGTCATGTGACTGGTTTTGAATAAAATGATTGGCTGTAAACCAATGTCTACAAATATAAAGGAGCAAACATAGCTTAATGAAATACTATTGGACTGTGGTATAAAGTAATAAATAAATAAAACAACTGTTTTATTATTGTTGTATTTATTTATAATAATCAATCATGACTTTTAAAAGTACTTCAAAGTATTTTTACACATAGAGCGACATGATAGTTCAAACCCAGGAAACGAGTCCAGTGTAAGATGCTTTCTCATTTATGTTGCTCTTATAAATAATGGAAGTATAACAGTTCATGTCGGCTTAAACCCATTGTATAATTCAGAATATGTCTGATATTTTCACTGATTTTATTTTTCATTTTAGCAGAAACGGATAGGCTCGATAGATGTATAGAGAACCAAAACCAAACCAAGATGCTTTCTGCCAGATCCTTGACCTCGGATTTCAGTCAAGAAAAGCCTTCATTGACAGTGATGTCCTAAAAGAAGATGATAGACCCACAAGGATTCTGGAGGCATATCCATGTTTCAAGGAGCTTCATCATGTAAGCAATTTACTTGTATTTTTGATTGGTTGTTCCCCCCACCGCCCATCTTTACAAAGGAGGCATTTTTTTATGTTACTTTTGTTTTAGGTGATGGAGGAGCTGCGGTGGATCCAGGATATGGGAAACGGCAAATTCAGATGTCAAGTACAGGACAGATGGGAAGACTTCTGCTCACTAGTGCAGTTTTACAGAGTTTGGAAAAAAGTGTTGAAGCCTCTCATGAACTTAAGTGGAGGTAAGTCATTTACTGTCTGTTTTGCATAATGTTTTCAGAGGTGTTGGTCAGAATTGCGTCGTTATTTTGCAAACTGATATTCAATTTAATGTAAACTCAACATTAAGCTGAAAATGAAGTTAATAACTGAGTTATTCTATTATATTGTTCTATTTTAGTTGAACACACATTGCACTCTTCAGAGCATGACTTTTAAAAGTACTTCAAAGTATTTTCCAACGATTTTCCCATCTCCAACTTCACCCCTTAAGAAACTGGAACATGCTAGTGAAGCAGTGCTGCCTGTTATAGAGGTGAGTTTTTGTTCCCATTTGAAACTTTGATTTTGTGCTTGATTTTTGTTTGTCTCTGATGGTCTGTAATAACTGTGGGTAGAGACTGGAAGGAACAATGTGAGGATCCCACCATTTATTTCTGTTTTTTTTTTCTGCCACTAGATATGCAAAATGGTGTTAATGACACCTAAAAAGCCTAAATACAAGCATCTACAAAAATTATATTAATTTTCAAAATGGCAAATACGACCCTAGTGATGTTTCATTATTACTAACAAAATATTTTCCATAAAAGTTACAAGATAAACTGTTTTACCCTAATTATTTTTATCTTTAGCCAACAGATGATCCTGCCATATACCTGGAGAAGAGGTCTTTCTCTAGCCCGGTGTTGCTCTTTGACGGGTCCTGCTGTCTCGTGGCAAGTGGAGCAACTCCCATCACCACCTTTGCCAAAGAAGATCTTGGCCATAGGTTTTTTTATCTGTTGGCTTACCACTACACCTTCCATCTTACCCATCCCAAGTGTGTGGCAACCCTTCCTTATGTCAGTCAGACAGAAATATTGAAGTACAATATTCGCGAGCGGGACACCACAAGTTCATAAAAATAAAGTTTTGGCAGAGTGAAATGTTTTTACTGAGTGGTAGAGCTCTCACGGTGAGAAATGAATGCCTTGTTTGGTGATGTTGAACAGAGACACTCTTTTTCTTATTTCTCTTAACCTCAGATTATTTACTAGTATGGCCTGCATCAGCGTTCATTAAGATTTAGCTGTAAACCTATGTTAAATTTTATGTTGAAATGCTTCAAGCAGTTCTTTGTATTTGTAGAAGCAGAGGTATTCTATGTTAACAGTGTATTCAAAGCAATTTTGAAAAAAGCAATATAAATAAATATTGTTAAGTATACTAATCCTGTATGCTTGTATTTTTCTTGTCTTGGTTTGAGCTACAAAAGCTAGTAAGTACACAATACTAGCTTTAATTCAGCTAGCAATAAGTCTTAATTCTAGTATAATAACTCTTGAATTAAAAGCATATCTTCTTACAGTTATCTAGTTTTAGGGTCTTTTTACTCAAAGTGAGTAATAAACAACTGTCAAAGAAGAATTTATAAACTAGTTTTGAGACTTTTACCTAAAAAAATAGTGCTTGAAATGAGTATTTTACTACTAATTTTGAGTTGTTTCTCTCTTTCTAAAAGCCAAGATATTTTTTCTTATTTTAAGATATCTTATCAAGTGAAATTATCTTACCCCACTGGCAGATAATTTCACTTGTTTTAAGACAATATAATCTAAAAATAAGTCTACATTTCTTGTATTTAGACAGTCAATTTTTGCAGTATTTGGTTTCTGTTTCTCTGTTTTGTAATCAGATTAATTAGTTTGAATATTTGATTATTTGGTTTCCTCTCCCTCATGTGTCCAGTATGGTTTGTCCCTGTCTATAAAGCTTCCCCAGTGTGTCAGTGTAAGGGCTAAGTCTGGTCAGGCCTGTTCAGTTTAGTCCCACTTGTTTTTGTTTCATTTAGTTATGTTTTCAGTTGGGCCCAAATTACTTTAGTTTTGAAACTATTCTGTTTTTGTACCCTTTTTTATCTTCCTTTACAAAAAAAAAAAACTACAAAAAAAACAATATTAAAAGATCTTGCAAGAAACATCTATTTTTGTCCATTGACTAATTGTGAACCTTCACAAGTCACCTCAGTTCTCTCCTCACCTGATCAGAAGTGGCAGAGGGGGATGGAGGTGGGGGGAGGGCAGAGATGTTTTGGCTGTGGATGGGGGTGGTGTGCAGTGTTGAGAGTGCGTGGGGGTGGGTGTAGCTGCTGGAGAGGACAAGAAGAACATGAGACTGTGTCAAGACATAGGCTGGATCGTTGCACGAAGCTGACAACTTTATGGCAGATAAACTGGGGAGAGGCATGACTTAAATACAGCTGAGCACAGGTGAAACCAATATCACCATTACAGGCTTAGCTTTAGGTAGAGGCAGGACAGGAACCTGACATGTAGGGACTTCCATGAAATATACAATGGGTTCTGACTCCAACCACAACACCAAAGTCTGGCTGTTGAGGAACTGTAAGATACCTCTTAAGTCTACTCTCAGTTGTCACAAAGTGAAAAATAAAATTGTACCAACAAAAAAAACCCCAATAACAATTGTGTATTTAAAGTTCTCCTCAGTGGCTTTGGTGCATGTCTCACAACTGAATGAAACTTTACACAACAGGTAGTGCGCAAGCCACAACATTTAGTCATTTGGGCGCAACCTAGTGGCAGTTTCATGTTCCTTTCATTTCTGGCAAATGCTTGTGGACATAATGCACACACTGATGGCGGCTCCGCTGCTGAACACTGGCGCCTACCTTCCACCAGAGGCAAGGTGGGGTTCCGCGTCTTGCCTAAAGGCACTTCGACACATGGTTGGGCAAGGCGGGAATCGAACCTGCAACCTTCCGAACGGAGGTCGACCGCCCTCCCACTGATCGTTATTAGCTTGCTTTTGTTGTCTCTGATTGTACAGGCTGAATAGTCATTGTTTATACAACTACTAGTCTTCATTTCATTGCTTGCATCACACAAAATTGTTGAACATGTTGTCAAACATTTTACACATCCTTTATAAAAACTATTTTAAGATGGAAAAAGACAGACAGCGTGGAAGAAATTACATGTCTTCCACCTCACTGATGTCCTAGGTCAACAAGGAGTGAATATTAGAATGTTTGCAGCATTCAGAAGACAATGTGCACACCCATATTGCCCGTCTTGGTCCATACAATACATTACCCCTTTTGACTTTTTTTGATGCTCTTTATAGGGACACAATCCCTGAGAATGAAAGAGATGAGCCTGATGACAATCTGAAAATGTATATAGTAGATTAGAACAGCAGTGGATGGAATATGACCAGCATCTACATACCCAAATGACCCTGCTAGGAGGCATTGATGTAGCTTGTGATGACATCACAGTAGAGTCTGCAGAGGGTGGATTTGGCAATCAAGAAGAAACTTTACGCAGTGCATCGACAGAGCTGATATTTGCTGTGATGAAGAGGAAAGCTTTTGGCCAAACAGATGGGAGCGTCTAGCTCCCCCACTCTCTGTTTTACAATATTTTCTGTTTCAAAACTACCACAAAAAATGAATGCAACCCTAAAACTCTATGGAGCTTTCGAGATGTGACTGTTTTACCTGTTTTTTTTTGTGTCTCAGGCCACAGTGATACAAGAAGGCTTCAGCCACTTTTAGAAACTTTGACAGCAAAGGGATAATGTGCAATCTTTATGAGCAGTTTAACCACATTTTGCTGCCCTAAACTACACAGATTTTAGAAATGTTGCACTACTTTTTCACATCAAACAAATAAAAAGATTAAAAAGTTTGGCTTTAATGTTCAGATCAGTGATGTGTTTTGGACTTGCTGACGGATGGCTTCAAACGGTTGTTCACTTGATTTTTAGGAGCGGAAGGCTCTGCTTTAGCAAAACAAGAATAAATCAGATGTAAAATAAAAACTAATGTCGTACATATGTTCTTTTCTTTAAAAATTTAACATCCCTAAAGAGATGTTTTTTTCTGATTCCGTGTGCTGTGGAAGCGGTGCTGCTGCAGAGGTTATTCATGTCTGTGGTGTCAAATAGCGGCTTTAAAAGTATCAAAATAAAAGGCTCTCACTATGAGGCAACAAAAAAGACTATGATGGAACATAAAAGGTAAATACAGAGGCAACACTCTGCAACACTCTTTCCTAGGAGACCTCAGAAAACAGATTTATTTTTGTGCTTGAAATTCAAAAGTCAAACTGAATGGAATATTCATGCTGAGTGCATTAGCTGTCTTCCCTTAAACCATTTGAGAGGCAAGAATTAAAAGAAAAGCGATTTTTATTTTTCAGCCGTTGTTGGAAAACATCTCAGTGTTGGGAGGAAAGGATCAACTTTTCAGCCAGCTCGCTTCGCTGTTGCTTGGTGTCTCATTACTTATTCATTCTGGCCTAAAAATGCCATACCAGAGAGGAAGACCTCCCAAAGGTTTAAAACATTCAGTGCCGGGGGTTATCTCTCCCACCAGGGATCTACGGGAAATATTCGATGCCAAACATCGTTTGTATGAGAAAAGTGGAATAAATTGAGAGCAGATCTTAACCTGAAGTTACCGTCATGATTTCCCAGGTCGATATTTGAAATGTAAATGTGAAAGTATGTGTCCGAATTGTATTAAAATCCAGGCACTGGATAGTCTCAAACTATATAATCATTTACCCACTGGGTAGACAACAAATATACATCTATTGTCTACAACTCCATTTTGGTACTCTATTACATGTTTACCAATAGTGTTCTGAAAGATATCTGTAGGTAGAGGTCGACTACCTGTTGACATCAAATCTTTGAAAACTTTTAGATGTCTATCAGAGCACTTTTTAAAGTCCCTTCTCTTTAAAAAAAATAAATACTGCAATTTTACATCAATCTATTCATCTTCAGAACCCACTGTATCCCTTTTGGGGTCACAAGTTTGTTGGTTTCAACCCAGCTACTGTTGGGCAAGGTGGGGTACACTCTGATCAGGTTGCCAGTTTGTAAAAGGGCCACAAAGCACCATCACACCTAGGGGCAATTTACAGGGCCTGTATCCTGCAAAATCAACTTTTTCAGCATTTAAGTATGTTATAATGTTCATACCAAGCGGTATTTTGATCCGCTCACACATTTCTGAGTATTTCTCTAAAACCCTGCGGTCTGAGCACCAGTCCCTCCCAATCCACAAAAACGAGCAGGTTCTCACGAGCTGACGTAGACTAGGGAGAACAGCCTCTTCCAAGAAAAGTCTCCGCTACCAGCACCGCCCCCAGGCTAACACACAATTACTTTTTAAGGCTCCATTGTATGCACGTTTATCTTTACAAAAGTTCTGATTTTTTTTTTTTGTAGGTGCCGCCCATTTTATGACGATTAAATGATTCATTTAAAATGCCATTTTATGACATTTTAAATGAATCATTGAAAGGTGGAGCCTCAGAGATTGAGTCATCTTACTTCCTGGTTGGAAAAAGGACTGTGAAAATAACTCATATTTCAATAATAAATTGTTCTTTATTGTGCTAAAGGTAATATTTTATCACATATATATAGATATAGTTTACTCTAAAAGGCTTACAAAAAACACTGATAACATGTTTTTGGACTGCGGAAGGAAGAAACCCCACATATGTACGAAGAAAACATGCAAACTGCACACAGAAAGGACCCTGCCAGGTTTTAAACAAGAGTCTTCTTGCTGTATGGCGAAAGAGCTAACCACTACGCCACCGTGCAGACGTTATTTTCGCAGACAACTAATCACAAAATTCCACATTCCAAGAAGTAGAAAACATTTCTACTTCTAACCGAGTATATCTAATATCTAAAGGATCAGCTGTTTATTGCTGCTAACCAAAATAAATAAATGTCAAATTAACATTAAAATCCCAAAAAACATTGTTCCTTGGTTCTCCAGGGTTGAAAGGTAGACACCTCTTCTGGTTCTGTTGCACAACTGAGTAGCAAACAGTTTCCTGTTTCAATTAAAACTGTGTTTCATATGATTCTATTCACTGAGCAAAGTAACGATTCTCTTGACCTTTAGGGTGTTAAACTCCATGTTATCTGCCTTCTCTTTGTATTTTTGACTCAAGTAAAGGGCCGCCTTGACTCTGGAAGCCTTTGGTCTCGCTTCTAAATGTCATGGAACCTCAAGAAACACTGATGGGGAAATACACCTGAAGACTGAAAAACACGATCCTTAATCTTTTTTTTTTCTATAACAACAGCAGCCTTTCCTTTTTATTTGATCAAATTAAGTTAAACACCAAACTTTGTTTGACTGGTCCTTGTAAAAAAAAAAAAAAAATCATTTATATAACTGCATGTTACAATATTAACATTCAATGTTAAGTCTGTAATAAGTGGAAATAAGTTGAAAACTGTTCCCCCTTATCCCCTGAATGTAACAAACCACTAGGTGAAGAATTGGAGGTTACATGACTCACAAATGTATGGGTGAGTAATACTTTAATGGTGTCAACTTTAATGGTGTCATATGAATTCCTTTCTGTGCTCTTTGCAAATAGTTTTCATAACTTTGTCATATGCCAAGGGAGACAATCAACAAGCTGTTATCATTAAACGATCATATCCTTTAATGAATCTAAAAAGCATTGGAGTAAAAACAGAAAAATGAAACACCATAGAACAGGGGTGTCAAACTCATTTTAACCGAGGGCCACATCAGCATAGTGGCTGTCCTCAAAGGGCCAGATATATCTTATACATGTAACTAAATGTAATGAAAAATAACTACTCCTTAATGTTAAATAACTCAATGTTTATTTATTATAAGTTACTTTAGCATTAATCTCTTAAATTTGGTTCTGTCAGGTTAGATTATATAGACAGTGTGTAAGTCCTAATGTTTAGTTGCCCAATCCGATATTTCAAGTCCAATTCCCCCTAGATATGAATAAATACAAACCAATTTTTATTTTAAGAAATTAAAAACTGTTATGCTCTCGCGGGTAGAGCTGTGACATGTCAGATTTTTGATGAACCACCAGGGGGCGCAATGTTGCGGTTAACCGCATTCCCCCCCCCACCCCCCAAAAAAAGAAAAAACACACAAAATCCCCCGGCGGCCGCATCAGAAATAAATACAATTACAACGTAGTATTTTTCATTAACAAATAACAGTAACAACTACTAACTCATGAACTAACTATATAGGTGTTGTAGATTGCCTGTGTCAGGCGCTGCGTGTGTGTAGAAGGAAGGAGTGCGCACACGTGTGTTGGGGGTGAGTGTTGATTCTTCTGCAGTGGACCTAGCTAGGATGTACCTGCACGCGAGTTTCACCTGTGCTCTCTGGTACAGACATCTTCTCAGAATATTATATATTACCCAGTAATAAACAGACTGCAGACACTTTGTCACCTTTCCGGTAGCCATGAAGCCTGACACCCATGAAGAATGCGGGGCAGGAGGCTCCGCCTTTGTTTATACAGACACGTAACGTTGCGCTGCACAAAGTAGTTCCCAAACAAAACATGTAGTGATGTTCATCGAAATCTAACAGTACGCGCTCGTGTTTGGTGTTATAGAGTGACTGAGAACAGTAATAAACCCCCCCAACACAAAATCCTCTGGTGGGCGGCCGTGTCGCGCACTTAAGAACGCACGCAGCTTGTAACAGAAATGAATACAAATGGAAATTAATAATTAGAACGCAGTAAATTTGTTGTATTTCCTCACAAGATGAAACTTCTGTTGTAGAATGAGGATGTGTGCTTCTGAAAGCGCGCGCCCGTGTGTGTAAAGGGAGTCGCGTGCCACGTGCAGCAGAGGCATTGAGAGCGCGCGGCGACGACACAGTGACAGGCGCAGTGGGAGAGAAGGAGAGAATAGTCTGAAAGAAAGAACGAAAGTCTGAACACAGGACTAGCAGAAAAAGTAAATAATCAGCAAAGATGAACGTGTTTAATGTGTTAATATAGTTCCAATCACGCACCATATGCAGGAACTTTCAACACCTAATTAATAGAATTAATAGCAGAAAGGACAGACTAGAAGCAGGTTAAAAAAAAAAACAATAGCACCAAACAGCCACAAATGCATGATAATTTAAGACCATGCTGAAATAAAACCTTGCTAAGAGAAGGCCCTGGATCAAAAGAGCCCAACACACTTCCTGTCTGTGGAGATGAGATGGTAATTGAGTTAGAAATATCCTTGGGCAAAATAACTAATTTCTGTATCAATATTATATATTTAAATGTTTGCTAAATGCAGCAGTGAACCTTTGTAGAAAACAGTATCTGTAAGACAATAAATATGCAAATGAACCTGCAGTTGAAAGTGATTCCATGCTTTTACAAACTGCTACATCTGGATTATTTGGCACGAAACATGGTCTCAATGAGAACTGGAACTTAGAACAAGAACTATATATAGGGACTTAGAACAAGAACTATATATAGGGACTTAGACAGACGGACGGACCAAAAGAAGTGAAAAGCAAATAAGTATTAAAGAGGTGAAACTAAATAATGAAACTGTCAAATACTGTGTCAAAATATCTCATTACGTACATGCAGAGTGTTCAACTGTGAATGTTGAGTAAGACTTTATTCCTGGAGGAAGATTTGCGAGATTTTTTTTTTTTGAGAGATTTTTACCGCTTTGACATTTTGCACCAAGCCAACTGTAGGTGGCAGACATGTGTAACCGAGATAACCCTTATCCTATTTTATAATAGCCCAAAATCTGTTCAAGTGTTACCATACCTGAGAGATCTCTAACAAACTGCTGCAATACACTCCAAGTCATAGCCCCTACTTCCTTCTTCATCTTCTTCTTTTGACCCCCCTATATATTCCAAAGGCCACTGTTTCCCACCTCTTTTGTATGATCTCCTGTCAGAGAGGTGGGTGCCATCATCCTAAAATAATTCATCCTATTGTTTATTGAGCTTTTTTGGTGTTAATTTTTATTTGTATTATTACAACAATATTTGTTTCAAACTTGTATTTATGTTTTAGGAGAGATATTTTGGGGATTCACTGTTAAAACTTAAATTTTGGTTTGTTTTGTTTGTATAGGAACTGGAGTGGGCAGGACCATACAATGTATTGTTTTCTGTTTGTTTGTTACCGGGTATGTATGGATAAATGTGAATGTACAATGCATTACAAAGCCAGTATAAAGCATAAGCCTAGCATGCTGCGTGCGCCAAATCTTGCCCTTTTGTATGATCTCCTGTCAGAGAGGAACTGGAGCAGGTTACTCTTTAAGGACATTTTTTTCTCAATATTTTGCTTGATAATAGTTTTAGCTTTCAAATACCATGTCTAACTGTAATGCCTGCTTTCTGGTAGGCCACATTAACCCTTGTGCTATCTTAGATCACCCCACCCTAACTTTGACGTGTTATTCCTACCATGACAAAGGTGGATAAAGGTGGAAAGATTTCATGTAATCCATGGACACCAGTGAAGATCACAAATCATTGAAGAAAAAAGGTTCAGAGCACTGTCTAGTGGGTCTAGATGACCCAACTCCCAATGTTAAAGTGCCTAGGATAGAACAAGGGTTAACACTGAATGAACACTGAAAATTTTGGTTTGTTTTGTTTGTATAGGAACTGGAGGGGGCAGGACCATACAATGTATTGTTTTCTGTTTGTTTGTTACCGGGTATGTATGGATAAATGTGAATGTACAATGCATTAAAAAGCCAGTATAAAGCGTAAGCCTAGCATGCTGCGTGCGCCAAATCTTGCCCTTTTGTATGATCTCCTGTCAGAGAGGAACTGGAGTCGGCAGGATCATAAAGTGTATTGTTTTCAGTTTGTTTGTTACCAGAAATAAAGGGAGGCTTCTCTCCAGGAGTTAACACTGTGTCACGCCAAATGAATAACCAGCTCAACGCGGAAAGCGACCGGTTACACATGGAGTAGTAAGCGGTAGAAAAATAAGAAGCCCTTTCTTGACTGTCCAGTGTGAACACCATAGGCTTTATGCACGTTCATGAACCCGCAATTAGCTCGTTCTTGAACGCAAGTCAAATGCCAAAATGTACTTAGCTTTACTCTCATAACTAGGTCGATTTTTAAAAACATAACTGTATCCTTTAGATTCCTACAAGTTTGTCTTTTCTATTCCTTTGAACACATTTTGTAAGATTTGCATTGACTTGCTAGAGCCATCAAAGCTTTTTTAAAGGTGTAAGAACACTGTTGTGCATATCTGAAAATACACTGTCACTGTCACTTTTTTTGCATTGCAACATGGGAATTTGGATGACTCTTGAGCCAGCTGTTTTCTCTTCTACAGTGAAAGGAGTCATAGTACTATGTTGGTGCACCATAGCTTTGGGAGAAGTAATAAACCTGAGGGCAAAACAAGCAGGCACACTTGTCTTTCTTCAACCTCTACCTGATTAAATGCCTGAAGAATCCATGAGCACTTATTAAACGGGTTTACAGATGGCTAATTATGTGATATTTAAAGCTTGCCACTTGATGACTGTCGCCCCACTCTTTGTTTTTTTGTCTTTGCCTGCCCTGTAGGACAGATAGCTCCTGTGGGTCTGCAGGGGCGCCAGAATTGCTCGGCATCAGCACGCTGTAAGCCAGGAACATGAACATTACACATGCACACTGACTGAGGATCCCCAACGGCTCTCTCCATCAAATGGGAGAATCTATTTTAGACAGCTGACCTCAGTTCACTCCGACAGAATGAATTTCTAAAAGAGTACAAGCCTAACTTTGACTAAAACATTGGTGGTTTTGACCGTACAATGTGTCACAGGTGCTTTCCAGCCAATTACCCCCGCAGGAAACGAGAAGGACTGTCCTTGCAAAACCATATCAGCTTTATAACTGCTATTTGATCAAAAGAGCAATTACCGCAAGTCAATGACTCCTCTTTGGTCCTAGGCATAGCTCTCAGGGCATGAGCCACATCGGATGGATTGTCTGTGGATCATAAATACTCTGGTTTCAGTGCAGGAAATATTACCTCTGTAATCTGCAGCAGGAGGCATTTCAGCAGGAAACGGCTCTCAGTACTGGCTTTTATATATACGACTGTGTCTTAGACTCGCCCATAATTCTGCTGGCTCCTTGTATTCTCCATGGTCATGAGTACTGGCAGAATGACAGTGAAAACCACACTGGCACTTCAGTTGTTGCTTTATGACCAACAGAGACCCTGAGGCACCATAACTGGAGTGCTAAGCAAGAACATGGCTGCCAATCACTGGATATTAATCTCCAAGTGATCATCAAAGATAGCCAAGCTGTAATGTGAAACCCAGGAGGAGGAGAGGAGCTGGGACGAGACCCAGCTGGTGCGAGACAGACGGTAATGAGCTGTGGTCCTTCAGTTTTCCTGTGGTTTTTCACACACCTGCTTCACACAGGAAGATGAAGGTCAGATGTACCCGCGCTCAACTATGAGCACCATAACAAACAGCAATGTTAAAAAGACATTTGGGTGATTACTTGCAGGAGGAGTAGTCTCCACACACACCAGTGCATTAGTCAATCAAATCAGCTGCTTTCAATTTCGTTGGGATGATGCCAACCTGCCGTGAGTATAGTTTACATTTGAAATATTCAGTGAAGGTTTTAAATAGTTTTTTAGTTTTAAAAATGTTGGTTTAAAACAAACGTGCTTTCTTCTAACAACATTTCTTGTACTTTTTCTCTTCCTTTGTTTATTATGTGTAAGCTTAACCAGTAGTTAGCATTTTAGCATTGTGATTATTGATAATTACGACTCTTTTGTTGAACATATATAGGTGTCAACAAACAGAGGGCTGGTTCTTGGACAATGGATCACAGTGCTGAGTCTATGTGGCGCAGAGCTAGAGCGGTCGACCTTTGATCAGAAGATCGCAGGTTTGGTTCCCACCATGTATCTAAGCGTTATGGACAAGAAAGACACTGACCTCCACATTGCTCCTGGTTGTTGTGGGTTGGTGCTGTGCATAGGTGAATGAGACTGTCTGTACCTTCAAGGAAGGTAGAAAAGCACTACATAACTTTACACCATTTACCATTGCCTTTACTGATTGTTAAAAAAAATGTGCCCACCTGAAAGCTCCTTTGACCTTTGATTTGAATAAAAAGATGTTAACAGGTCAGATCTGGAAGTGAATAATAATGCATTAACAAAAGGGAATAACATTATTGCAAAAAGACAAAGGTGGTTTGAACTGATTTATAATAACTTCAAAGAAATTTGACAGATTGAGTAGTCCCAAAAATAAAATTGCGAACCAAATTCACTTTTTAGAGTCAAAATGAGAGTCTGATTGTTCTCATTATCTATCTACATGCCTGTCAATGTGAATGACTGAAGGAAGGAATTCTGCTGCTTTCCAATAATGACAGCAGTTTTCAGTTAAAAGCAGGTTACTCTTTAAGGACATTTTTTGTCTCAATATTTTGCGAGATAATAGTTTTAGCTTTCAAATACCATGTCTAACTGTAATGCCTGCTTTCTGGTAGGCCACATTAACCCTTGTGCAATCTTAGATCACCCCACCCTAACTTTGACATGTTATTCGTACCATGACAAAGGTGGATAAAGGTGGAAAGATTTCATGTAATCCATGGACACCAGTGAAGATCACAAATCATTGAAGAAAAGTCTAGATGACCCAACTCCCAATGTTAAAGTGCCTAGGATAGCACAAGGGTTAACACTGAATGCAGAATCTCTCACCCATTAAAAGGTGAAATTTAAGGCTTAAGTGTTAGAGGCACATTGACCGCAGCTAACAACAATAATCTTTTTGTTTTATAAAGTAAATTGTTAACTTCTGTTTAAAGAAATTGACACAGCCCTAATAAGTTTTTAAAATACTTCGATTAAGAAATGCCAAATTGTACATGTGTTTATTTTTAGTGTAATATCCAACTTGTCCACAAAAAATTGCTCTTTTTGGCCGCCTTTCCACTGCATGGTTCAAGTGACCCAATTCCGATTTTTTCCTCTCATTTGGCACAGATCGGATATGATCAGTGAACATGTAAGCAGGACAAAAGCGCATGGATTCCGTTTTTCTCAGATCGGATACAGGCCTCTTTCATATGTGGAAATAAATCAGAAACGAATCGGATACGTGCATTTGCGTGTGCCATGTAAGCAGACAAATCGGATATTCCCAAGTAAATGCGAGTCGTACGTCAGTGACATCAACTCAGGAGGCCACCAACTGAGATCACATGACCTATTAAGGTGCTTTTTGTGCGCTGATTTTGCTGTCAGCGTGTTACCTTTCAGCCTCAGGCTTCAGAACATAGTCGGAAACCGCTGTTATGTCCGGTCCGGACGCAAACGGCCACTAATCAAGCGGGACACTGTTGCTATGGAACAGGCTAGAAGCCGTTTATTTCTTTGGGGGGCGTGTATGATGGGGACCGTGTGTGTGTGTGAGAGCGCGCGCGCGTGCTTGCGTGTGTGTGTGTAAGGAGAAGAGAGCGGGATTGAGCGCGGAGCGGGGGGGTGTCGGAGAACCGTAAATTAAAAATAAGGTGTCTCCCCCAAAAGTTTTGGAGTCTTTCTTAGCCCACTCTGGAGGCTGAGGGTTCAAAACGGAAAAGAGAACCCCGAGGAAATCTCCCGTGTGTTTCTGACTACGGTCGGAAAAGAAAAGTCAATGCAAAAATCGCATATGGGTCACTTTTAAAAGATGATGTAAGCGGGTCGTGAAAAAAATCGGATATAGTCAGAAAATCGAATATGAGCATCAAGACCTGCAGTGTAAAGGCGGCCTTTGACATCATCCTCCATTGTTTTTCAAAGGAACTGTAACATTTGGTGCATCCCAGTTTGCATCAAATTAAGGGATAAAAGAACACAATGGAATACCACTTTTTTATTATTTAAACACAATCTGGCCGGCTACAAAATCAACATTTAAAATAACTAAATGTAATTTAAAAGTAAATTCGCTAAGAAAAAAAAGATTTCTTAAAGAGATTAAAGTAAAATCTGGAAAAAATGCAAAGAATTCAAAAATGTAACTCTTTAATTCCTGTTTTCTGTTTGTTAAAGTTGTCTTTAATCGTGAATTTTACATTGCATGTTAAGTACAAAGTGTTAACAAGGTTTCTGCACTGAATTAACATGAAACCTTTGAGGCACAAAGCGCATAAGCACCTGCATTTCGCCTGAGAAGGCGGTTTCTTTGCATCTCTGCGCCATTTACGTAATGCTACACAGTCCTATTGCAGTTTTGGAGGGAAACAACGTAGAGCAGCTTCCTGAATTCGCCTACCATCCGTCCAGTGACGTAAATTCATGCGGACTTTTCCTTTTTTTTTTTAGTACCGAGCGGAGAGGAGATGCACACGGCACTCGAGTGAGGTAACTGTATAAAAAAACCTCCACTTGTTTTCATTCACTCCCACAACATGGACCGTGGTAGCGTTAGCTACGGTGTACAATTCCAATATTCTAGTTGTACACATCCAAAGCAGAGTTAGACGCATCAAAGCAGCGCGAGGCTCTTTGGATACACGAGGCTAATTTCCTGTGTGGTCTGCTAGCTAACAATTGCTGCTTTAAATCCGCGCGTCTACGAATGGGGCGCGAGGCTAAAATCGAGTGGGATATTTAAGGAGCGTATTAGCCAAACGGGGCATTGCCTTTGCTCGAGACAAAACGCTGGCGCGCGTTTGGTAGTTCGTTTGTGAAAGTCTTGTCCAGTGACGCGGCAGAGCCGCAGTCAGCTTTATTAGTGTGTGTCGTGGAGGCGCACCACGTGTAGCGTCTGCCGGGTAACCGATGGGAAGTGTCGCCGCTCCGGTTCTGTACCGCGGAGGCTCGCCGGTTTAATGGTCAAGATGGACTTTGACCAACATATAGACTGTTTTCTGCTGCCTGTACCATACAGACAGCGGTGTAGAGTGTATGGAGCGCGGCGCTTATATACGTTAGCGTTTCGTTGTGCTGCACGCGGCTTTTCTCCCCCATCTGTTACACAGTTGAAATGCGTTTAGTCATGGTGAACAGTTCCTATCTGATTAGCCTAAATCAGTGTCTCAACAGGCTTAAGCACGTGAAGAAAGCTGCATTTAGAAACTAAAACATGTCAACTTGAAACTACGTTTAAATACGTATAATAATAAAATCTGGTTGGGTTATGAACTCTTAAAGCTTTTTGCATTTATTCAAAGTTTGACCTGGATGTGAAGTTTGCTCACTTCTGATTCATTCAGTGTTTCTCTCCCTGTTCAAGTCCAGCCCACGGTGCATCAACATAGCCTCCCATGAAGGTGATTCATGGTTACCACTTTGAGTAATCCAGCCAGATGAAAACATCACATGTTTAAGAAGCTCCTGTGTCATTTTTCCAAAAGTTAAATGGAACAGTTTTATGTTAGATGGACTGTATTTTTCTAACCTGTAAAGTGACTGTTCTTTCTTAAATAGTTGACCTGGAACTGGAAACATTAGTCATAGTAAACCAGTGCTGGTAGTCATACTTTCTATCAGAATGCAGAGTCATCTGTCCTGTTCATTAAAACAAAACCCTAACCAGATGGACCAGTTGGTCCCCATATATGTTTTGTTGCTGGCGTCTTAAATATGCAAACAAACTTGGAATGAATCACAGGTGACTTTGGCAGAGAGTTTGGCGCCTGATGGCCTTCCTGTCACTGACACAGGAAGACTTGGTTCTCCTTGTGGCTACATGGCTAGGCTGTAGCGGGAAGGGTATTGCTCAAAGGCTCACACTGGATGAAGCTCATTGCGCCCCCTTGGGAATCAAACCCTGATTTCCCATGTGCCAGTCCTACACATTATGGATATATCTTCCCAGATTTTGCTTATGTTGTGCTTTGTTGAATTACAGTTTTTTACTCATTAAATGTCAGGGTTTTGATCTGTTTGATGTTAGTCTTTCTAACAACAATCGACCCCCCATAAAATCCTGAATACTACTACTTTTTTTGTTTGTTTCCTAAATAAATAAAAGCATTATTCTTCAGAAGAGGCTGCATGTGTCAGCATGATTACATTAGCAGTTTAATGAACTTTGAAATGACGAACGAACAATTCTTATAACTGGCCATGGCCTCCATCTGTGTTAATTTTAAATCCTTTCTTGATTTTCTTATATTAAAGCAATTATCACAACAGGAAGTTAATTTATAACAGATGCCCTATGAGCTGTTAGACTTTAAATCTACCGTTTGACACGAACCAAAAAAAAAAAAACAAGTGGGAAAGTGACAGATTTAGGAAAAAATTTGATGTCAAGTAATAGCGAGACCAGTAAAAAAATTAAACCTTTTGCAGCAAAATTAAAAAACCTTCTTCATTTCAATTAAGGTTTTTTTGTGAGGTTATTGTACCCTGGTTTGCATGTTATGATGTCATCTTTTTTTTTCTATACTCAGTGTATCATTCTTCTTTAAAAGGTTCAATTGTTCAATATTCTTGGGATAAAATCTGTAATATAGTTATCTTTGCAGCAGTACGCATAACCCTAAACAGATGAGCAAATATATTTCCAAATGGCCCGAAAAACAAAATTAAAGATTTAAATTAGGCAAAATCCGAACCCTTTTTAATTGATTTTACACAGGAACACTGAAAAGGACAGCTTCATTTTTTATTGAAGTAAATATTTAAATACCAGAATTTTGGATACATTTTTATTTTACCATTGTCTTGATTTAAAGAAAAGGAAAAGGGGGAAATGTAATATTTATGCAGTTAAATTCTATGCTTTATGTCTTGAGACATTTCCATGTTTGATTTTAATGAATGGCAGATGTTATTGGCACATATTTATGCGTGACCAAGCACAAAAAACGATAGAAATTCATGTTGGCCACACGTAATCAATGGAGCCAGGTTCACTTTGCTGCAATGGCCACATGTGTTTTAAGCATGTCCAAAGCTAAATGTTGTTGTTGGTCACATGTATTAACAGTCCTAACCCTTTTTCCAGGTTTGTACAACAACAAAAACAAAAAAACTAATAGTAATACTGGCCTTAGAAAGTTACATTCTAATAGTCTAATAATCTTATTAAAAATTTATCGTTTAACTTTTGCTTCCAATCTTTTCTGGTGTGACTCTAGAATGACATCGGCATCTAAAACAGGTCAAATTTCTCATGAAAGTGTTTAAACGTCAGTGACTTCATAACAAAATGTAATAAGAATTTGCATTATTTTAATCCAGCTATGTAAAATAAATTCTACTTATATTTTTTGTTGTTGTTCAAAAGGACAAATATAGACCAGATCTAATTTTTTTTCCTTTTTGGTTTATTACCTAAATTATTAGTGTTAAAAGTCACTTATGAAAACTGATCAATAACAGAACTGTTGCTGCAGTGGATGCACACTCATCTTTTTGGTCCCGCTAAACAGGAGAAAGTTGGAAATGCCTCTTAAGATGAACTATAGGTTGATGAAAAGTGGCTTAAATACATGCATTTCTTGTTAAAAACAAAAAAAAAACACTAAATTGAAGCATGGATGTTATATATTTTGCATGAAACTGATTGGCTGGTCAGGTTGTGCAAGTTTTGAGCAGCTTTCTGACTCCCTCATGCCTCCCCACCTCTCTGCACAAATTACTCAAGTGACTGGACTCAAAAGCCTTAAAACATACAACCCATTGGAGCGTTAGTTTGTTAAGCTTCCAGGTTTTTAATCCTGCTTTGTTTCTATCTGGGGTCTCTTTTTAGCATTTTTTTTGGAGCAGGTAAGCAGGATTTTTTTGTCCTTCTGCGACAGCGATATTTCTTTGACATTTGCAATGTGTTTTTCTTGTTGTTTGTTGTGTGTATCTGGTAAAGTGTTGTGATCTGAAATGCTCATGCGCCGCGATGAGCGGGTTTCCAGGCCACAGAGCATCATCCCTGCACCTGCGTCGTGGCCACAGACGCCCTGCGTCATTTGTTGTTGTAGCTCATGGGTTCCTCGTTTAAGACGAATGGCTTTAAGGGACAAATTCAGCATTTGACTCAACAGAACTGCATTCATCACCTGTTTTCTTACAAGAAACTGCTTGATGGAATTCAGTTTTTAATTCTCACCGGATTATACATGGAAACACTGCTGTGAAATAAAAAGAACGCTGTCTAAATTTTGAAAAATGTCAAGTCAGTGCATTTTCAAAAGACTTATCAAACTGCTAGACTCCACAGAATAGCAGGACTATCAGACAATTGCTGTTTTGACCTGATGAGATGACAAACCCCATCATTGTTTTCCCTTGAACTTTGCTGAGGTAATGCCTGTAAACATAGGTTGTGTGCCTCCATGGGAGTCTTCTGCACAGTTATGTCATGCCATACAGACATCTGATTGTCTGTCTGTAAACATCTTTGCAGCCCTGTTAGATAAACCAGTTATATTTAGTGAAAATACATACATGCATTGGATGTTTTCCCCCTCTTTTCTATTATTTTACGCTCAACACTCCCATGGACCATCTGCTGATAGTTGGCTCCATGTAGCAGCTGACATCTGCCCTTTTTCACACGCCTCTGGCCTTACTAAGATAGAAAAAGCAACTTTTCATTTTTTTTATTTCAGTTTTCACCTTATTTACTGTTCTTGCACTCTTCTTAGCGTAAACCTTATGTCCTCTATCGTCCTGGTTTAGCGGGGTGATCGTACATTGGGAACATTATCCGGTCTGATGTAACCATCTCCTCACTGGAAATGTTCCTTCAATGGTCTAAGGAGTCAACATTTACCCATAAAAATGCTTTGTTGGTTTTATCTTTATTCTAGTATCTAGAGAACATATTTATTTGAGCCAAAACACAAGTTTTATATAAAGGCAATCATCTTTTGAAAAACACAACTTCTTTATATTTAATTGTTACTAGGGGAAAACAACTAACTCCCTGGGTTGCATTCTTGTAAAACCAAAATATTTTTTTTAAATTTCATCCTACCCTGCACAGACACTGGCTTGTTACAGAAACGAAAGGGTTGTTTTCATGGTCGTGTGAGAATCATATGAAACAGCTTACGGGTCCAGTGTCTTTTTTTCTTCATTCTTTCTCAAAGAATGAACAGTTCTTTCATTGCATACCTCATTTTTAATCTGTTTTTAACCCTTTTTGTTAGTGCAGTGAATTTAAATTGTAAGCCAGTAACTCTGATATACAACTTTTGTCACAAAAAAACAATGTAATTTCACTGTCCATCAGACAATCTTGTTATTGGTGAAACTGATAGCTGACCACTGCACACCAAAAATGATCTACATGCATTACTATGCCATTTATATCTCCAAATTCCTTCTGGGATTGAGTACGAGTTGCCTGATGGGAAGGTGAGCAAAAAATAGAAGTCGTTTTGCATCTTTTGAGAGAAAATTATTGGGCAATGCCAGTTTTCACTCCTTCTATAACTAGGAACACGTTTTGTCTAATACTAGACTTATCTTGAGTGTAAATCAAGAAAAGCATGAGGTACAGTAGCAGTTTGGTCTATGCGGGAGTTGCATTCTAAAATTAACCTGCGATAGGTGAAATTTGCAAAGCATTCAACTGCATTTTTTACAGTAATGCCAAATGTTTTAAGGCTGTAAGAACCCGACACTACACTTTATTCACTTTTGTCAGACAGCTATGAACATTTTCACACTTTTTCCCCCTCGAAGTTCAAATCTTTGTCCAAAATAAATTCAGTATTCTAGAATGAAAACTAAGATCTGCTCAGAATTGAAGACTTGTGCAGATTTTGTAAACTGAACGCATTTTAGGAGGAACAGCACAAAGGAGATTGATTGACAATCAATCAATCTATCTATGGCTAATCAGGATGCAAAACACACTTGTAAAACAAAACAAGCATGCAAAATTGTGTACTGGTTGGTTCCAACGGAAGAAAATAATGGAAATTTGTTGCTGCAATCTCTTCTGAAGACATTTACGATTTAATTATTTCTTGGTCATTTCTTTAGATCAAATGAACTCCATGACAACCCATTTGTTTCAAAAAGAATAATTGATTTTTTTGCTCCTAATTCATTAATAAATCTGATGTAGGACTTTCACAGTGCACAGAGGGGGAGTTGATACTGCCCCAGGACTGTCAGTTACACTAAAATCTAAAGAAAAGCAGAGTGATTACATTTACACAGCGAGATGAGTGGCTTGAGTAGTCCTGAAACGAATGCATTGGTGTTGATTGCATCCCAGAATACTAAAAAACATTGGCACATTAAGTTGTAAAATTGTGTAGAGTAATATGGGTTAATGTGTAAGCTTAATTAAGAAAAAGACAGCACACTTTTGCAAACAAGTGTTGTCTTTCTGTGCATGAACTTGGTTGGTGAAACGTTGGGAAAGTGGAGCTGAGAAAGCTTGTTTTCCCCCATAAAATGTCAAATACAACAGCAACTCTTAGTAGAAAAGTCTGGAGGCTGTCTTGTAGCTCCGAGGGTGTGCTCTTAAAAATAAGTCTTCCTTCTGCCTCAACCTATCTGCTGCTCAGTTCAAAGGTCACTGCCGCCTCATGTTTATAAACACCGTCTTGTCTGCGGCGGGGAAGCAGTCTTAGAAGCTCTGTTAGGTTGAGTTCCATCATTCTGGTTTTGGTCAGACTTTCACACGCTAATTATTTCAGAGAGAAAAAAAGCAGCCATCAAGGGTAAGTGACTTAGCTCAGAGTCTCAGTAGATGCTGATACAGGCAGCACTTTGTAGGACAGATCTTTGTGCGGTTTTCTTGTTTAGTTTACGGCCTTTTGCAGTGCTGGATGGAAAATCTTTGGTTGAAAAAAGTTGCATGTGCTTTGGCGTTGAACAGTTTTGTTCAGTTTACAGAAATGTCTGACCACGATTAGAGTGGACAGAAAGAAAACTCCTATGAGCTGCTTATCACATGACTGTAAGCTCCAGTAATTTTGGCACCGATCAAGGCTTTAAATTAATGCAGGCATTGTTTGATTGTTTGAACTGCCAGTCACAGAAGTTTTGTAAGCTAAGCTTGTACATAGGACATACTTTCCTCTGAATGTCTTTAGTACTGAACATCTATCAGTTGCAAAAATAAAACCACCAAGAAGCAAACATTGAGGTAGCGTCAATGCCATTAAGATGGTTTGTTTGTGTGCAACAAGAGGCTTTGGGTGCTGGCATTGGTCTTGGGTGGCAGTTTGACTCGTTTGACCCAACTCAAGCTTGGATCAGATTGGAAACCTCATGTCCACTGCTTTGGCACCTCTGAAGAGCCGTTGGCAGTTCACAGCCACACACATTGCCCAACAAATATAGCCACATTTGTCCGACTTACTGGTATAAATCTAGTCCACTTCTGCACAGAACCGTAAGCTTCCTGCATCAGTGTGTGAAGGCCATAAGCCAACCAACTGGGATGTCTCAAACCTCCATCAGATTGAAATATTTATTGGAAATGGTTGTAGTTGCTGCAGATTCTTGTGATGAAAAGTATTTTTGTGCCTCGTTTTTACTTGCGATTTTTTTGCAATGTGTGTTCTCTTCCCATCTTGTATATTCCTAGAAGGAAACATGGATATATTTAGATGTTTTGAGTTGTTGAAGCTGGTCTGTAGTCCTTTTTTTTAATCATAGTTTTTGTTCTTCTCAACACACTTTACCTCCCTAATGGTGCCGTGAGATATACTTCCAGTTTCAAGTTTTCCTACAAGCTGGTGGCTAAAATGTCCGTGCATGTTGTCTGGTCTGCGCTGTCTGCTGTGTTCCCATTAACCAGCAACATCCCTCATCTGACCTCCCTTTGTCTCTCCGCCCCCACCCTTCACGCTTCAACCACCCACAGGCTTCACAAGAGACCTTATGAGGATCATTTGACTGGAATGATATTGCTGCTTTGGGCTTTTAAAAGTGGAAGAAAACAAGCAATTTGTTACTCAATCCTCAGTAGAGTTTCTGGAGCTCAAGAATACTTCCTGATCTGATCTGAGTCTTATTTATTTTTAAGGTAAAGGTGCAGCATCTCTGGAATGTTTGGATTGGAGGCAGCTACTACATTCTAATAAGTCAGTTTTCTCCACATGATAGAGACTCCCAGTCACCTTTATTTTCTGATTTTCTGTACATCAGTGCGTCATCAGTTTGCTTTGAATACCAGAACACACAGCAAGATTATGAAACTAAATTGGTGACTTCCTAAACGTTTCATTCATTTGCTTTAATTTACCTGGAAGTTTCATTGACAACCAAATTCCCTCGAAGGATTTTTTTTTTAATAATTAAGGATTTTAATTGCACCTTATAGTGCAGGAAATTCAGGGTGTTCTGTCAGTTTTCCTATAGATTCTTTTATATCAAGAGTCTAACTCTGTTTTCCCAGGGGACCAGAAGTGTGGGGGCAATGCGAGTCCACGTGCACACCAAGTTCTGTTTCCTATGTGTGCTCACCTTCCTTTTCCACCACTGCAACCGTTGCCATGGAGAAGGGGGCAGCCATCATCACGGTGAAGACCACCACAGTGCCGACAGCGATCTACAGATTTCTGAGGCTCCTTATGTGGAAGCTACCTCAGTATCTTCAGTATCGAAGCCTTCTGAGGAGGATACGCTAGTGGAAGAGCAGCGCTTCTACATTCAGCAGCTTTTTCGGCGTTATGGTCAGAAGGATCGCTTAGATTTCCAGGGATTTCAGAGTCTTCTGTTTAGCCTGGGTTTAGGGGAGGTCAAGGTTGTAAGTGTGGATCACGGGGATCTTGGTCATGATCATGTAGCTCACCTTGACTTGCTGGACTTGCAGAAAGGGCTGCATTCACATTCAGCCTCCAACGAAGGTCCTGCTCATGGGCACAAGCCTAACCACGACCATCCACACAAGCCACATTCCCAGCAGCCACATGTCGAACATAATCCCACACCCTGCAGCAAGACTACAGCTGCCAGTTCGGCTGCCGACACAAAACATTACCATGACCACGGTCATAATCACGGACATAACCATGAGCACGCTAAAGAAAGGCATAGCAACCATGAACATTCGGAGGAACACGTGCTGGATCAAGACGATCATGACCACAACCACGATCACACACATGACTCAGAGCAGGAACAGACATCGGTCGACCACAAAGACCTGCCTCATCCTCACAGTAATCATAGTGATGGTCATCATCACGTTCACTCTGTACACACAAATCTGACTCTAAAAAACCTCGAGCAGCCGCCCCCTATCCCCCCGGGCCCGTCCCAAGATGCAGAGCCCTCTCCTGCACCAACGCCCAGCGGGTCCAAACGGACCAGTAGGCAAGACAGGGCCAGAGGACAAAGAAGGAAAAACAAAAACTCTTCTCCAACATCTCCATCTCATCATCATATCCATGATCATGATGGGGAACATGACCACAGTGGTTCTCATAAAGACAAGAGAGAAGCCCCAGGAGGCCTCGCCACTCCCAATATGCAAATGCTCAGTGGACATCCTGGTGGACCGTCTCATCAGCACGAGGAGGTAAGGCTTGAATCCAACAGGAGTCTCTTAAAATGTGATGACAGTCCCACATTTTTGTTTTGTCTGCAACTTACAGGTTTGCTTTCTCACTTTGTCCTTTTCTTTCTAGTGTTTAAACCTCACTCAACTCCTCTCCTACTACGGCTTGAATCCCCACTCGCTCATCTCCCCGAGCCAGTTCACCTACCTGTGTCCGGCCTTGCTTTACCAGATCGACAGCCGTGTCTGCATCCAACACTACCATCAGATGGAGGTGGAACAGAAGCCTGTGAACTCAGGTCAGTGCCTATTTTGGATCTGCTTTGTCTAAGCTGCAAGGATAAAAGAGTAAAAATGTAACTCTAGTTAAGATTTAGCTTCAAAACCAACCGTTTGTATTTGTTGGTACTCGATGTTTTCTGTAAAACTATGGGCTTTGCCATAGTGCTTAAATAATCTGTAAAGCTCAAGTGTTTGATGTCATCTTGTCATCTGAAGAACATAGCTCCCACAAAGCATTGCCTTTTAACCTCTGACCACCCCAGCTTGAACTCTGTCACCACTGCTTCTCTGATCAATAGATCATTGTTCAGTGGTTTAAACCTAATGGGCCGATGA
The DNA here is from genome assembly GCA_037389245.1 of Oryzias sinensis. Lineage (NCBI taxonomy): Eukaryota > Metazoa > Chordata > Actinopteri > Beloniformes > Adrianichthyidae > Oryzias > Oryzias sinensis. Next base: position 8,819,820 of record CM074501.1, on the reverse strand, counting down.
TGAAGTCGTCATTGTCGGTGTGTTTCCAGCATTGACTCCCCAGATTAAAACACCGGAACACTGCATGTAATCTAGGTAAACATCAGGGATTTAGTCCGTTTTTCACATGGTGTCAGTGATTTATCTCTTTTAAACTATGTTGGTGGATTGTAGTAGGTTTAGGGGTTGTCATCTGGACTTGGTTTTAAAGTCCAGATGACAACCCCTAAACCTACTACAATGGAACCAACCTGGATGAATGAGAGTCTTCATTAATATGATGGTGGACTTCATGGTTTATTGTTTGATTTAAGTCCATTTAAAAATTTTAAAAGTTGAACTAAATTTAGGAAAGCAACAACTGATGTCATGATGTATACCATCAAGTCAATCTTTATTTATTTAGCACTTTTCATATAGAACGTAACACAAAGTGCTTTAAACTAGAGCAAACAATTAATATAAAAAAAAGCAAACAATATAAAAATAAAGCCCCCGACCCACACAGAACCCCTAACCCCATTCACGCCTCCCACCCCTTAAATGATGGAGATCAAATGACGTCTTTTAGGCCATTGTTTGAATCAGATCCATGTCAGTCATCTCATTTTAAAGGGTTCCATTATTTACACAAGGATCTTTTTGTTGTTAACATGTTTGTGTGGTTCATACCCAAGTAAGCCATTTTTTTCTTTTACTAACTATAACCCTTTGCACTCAACTCTGAAGAAAAAAATAGAAAAAGCAGTGCACAGCTGGAGGAAAGGCAAAAAAGGTGTGGATGTCATCATATTCTGAAAGCAATATGACCATAAAATGCTGCATTTATTTGAAAACACATGACAGTCTGGGGATGCAGGCCTGTCAACCGTCTTATTGCTTTGTTGCACCTGCTGCTTGCATCACTTTCAACTTATGTCTCAGCAGAATAAGATGTAAGGAAGAAAACACAGACAGGAGTATTAGACTGTGTCAGTGCTTTAGAGCATGGAGATCAGTGACATCCTTTTGTTGGGAGACTGAGTCACAGTTCCTAAGTATGCCGCATACAAACAAGGCTTTACTTCTTATTTTATCCATATTCATTTCATTTATTTTTTCCTGCTTTGTTATTTACCACACTTGGTGGTCCCTCTGTGTATGAGCTTCAAGCTTCTTCCTATTTTTTCCATCCTAAGACTTAGATGGAACTTATAAAAGAGAGTAAATCAAACAATGGTAGTAAATTAGCTGAAAATCAGGATACTGAAAGTCTGTGCAAGCTTCAAGTATTTTCACAGCTTATCTCAGGAGACTGAACCAGTCTCAAGTGTCTTGTACAGCTAGAACAGCAATACTTAATCATGTTGTATTTACACATGGAGGAAAAAAGAAAATCTCTAATTTACCAGCGTCTTAAGATTGTAGTTGTGAGGAAATTTAAAAAATTAGGCCTCTGAGGTTTGCAATTACACAAACTGTGAGAAGAAGAGTCATAACAAGGGCTTAGTTTACTCTTAGCTGTTAACTCTGTTACCCCTGATGCTGAGAACTCTGGTCCGTTGCCACAGAAGGGGTTTACCGCGGTCACATCCCTGTTGGTTTTTTGGGGAGTCTGTCATTTTTGTTGGAAGTATTGGAGCTTTTTACAGTTATCTATTTTTGGAATTCTCTGGCAGTTATTGAGAGAATACAAATCTGTTGTATGGCATAATTCATGAATTTAATTTGTCAATCATATTTTGGTTCATATGTTGTCATGGTGGTAGTAACTTAACCGTACCATCAGATGGTGTGAAAAGCTTTGAAAGCAAACATCCATTTTGTATCTGCAGTTGCAGGATTGAAGAGGCAGCAGGTTTTTCTGAATAAACTTGAGTTGTTTTATGCTAGGGACTCGCCCATTGCCCGCACTCCTACCGGGTGATTTCTAACAATCGGATGGAGGCAGGGGTTGGCTGGCAGTCTGAAATCGCTCGACCATCAGATGATTTTGGGGACCTTGGAGCCCGCCTGTCACTGGACCGCCACTGTGCAACCTCCAAATGTGCATGGGCGGCCAATGACCAATGTCAAAAAATTTCAACTTTTTCTGAAAACCGCCGTGGCCACTTACCAATTTTGCTTAAAAACGCGCATTTAGGTCAACGCGCAGAGGCTTTTTGGGAAATGTGACTTAGGCTTTAGTCTCTTTGGGTTTGGGTTTGCAAGGCTTATAGTCGTCATTTATGCTAGATAAATAGCAAACAATTGACTTTTTCTTCATGCCTGAGTGAGATCTTGTCACCTTATCTTGACGTTTAAGTTCCGTTATCTGATGAAGCTACTTGGAGGAGTTTCTTCTTCAAGAAGAAAAGACAATAAGTTCAGATGTCATGACAACTTTCATAAAACATGGAAACTACAGAACCTACATCCACGTCTTGTCACCTTGTCTTGAAGTGAAAGTGGATTTGTCTAAAAGTACTTGGAGTGGTGAAATGTTTCACAAACAGAAGACAATAAATCCTCATCCTTAAGACGTCATCTTGATTAATGAGAATCTTTATTGACTCCTTGCTACCTTGTCTAGAAGTTGAAGTTGCTTCATCTGATGAAACTGACTGACCGGCTTTCTGCCTGTATTATAATAATAATAATAATAATAATACATTTTATTTATAAGGCGCCTTTCTTGGCATGCAAGGTCGCCGCACAGCATGTATACAGGATAAAAAATACAATAAACAGTTAAAACAACAACAACAATTTAAAAACACACACAGTTAAATAAAATGTATATACAGGAAAACATGAAAAGCTCAGTGTTTACGTGATTAGGCCATTTGGAAAAGATGAGTTTTTAGCTTTGATTTGAAATGTGGGAGTGTGTCAGTGTTGCGGAGGTCAGGGGGGAGTGAGTTCCAAAGCCGGGGAGCAGAGCAACTGAATGCCCGGCTCCCCAAGGTGACAAGACGGGTGGAAGGGACAGAAAACTGGATAGAGGAAGAGGAGCAGAGGGAGCGAGCAGGTATGGAGATATGAAGGAGGTCAGAGAGATATGGAGGTGCAAGGTTGTGAAAGGCTTTGAATTCGTAGAACAAGATTTTGTATTGAATGCGGAATGGGATGGAGAGCCAGTGAAGCTGTTGAAGGATAAGTGTGATATGGTTGATGGAGGGAGTGCATGTGATGATACGAGCTGCTGAATTTTGAACCGGTTGAAGTTTATGGAGGGTTTTTTGTGGGAGACCAAATAGAAGAGAGTTACAATTGTCCAGGCGGGAAGTAACTAGTCTGTGATTTATAATATCACAGTTCCTTAAAGGCGGCCAATCACTTGATGGGAAATCAAACTCATAAAGCAATAAATGTACCATACCAGGGTGGGTAAAAGGACAATGTGTGCAAAAGTTAAATCAATTAAAAAAGAATCCCACAGTTGTGTTAATGGGACAAGTTCTGCAAGGAAGTACATAGATGAATGCAACCTGCAAAAATAAACACCTAAAAAACATGTAAACATGCATCTAAATCAAGTGTGTACTTTCCTCCCCACAATACTGTATAATTATTTTGTTTTTATCTAAAGAGACAGAAGACAAAAATGTCTTAAAATAGAACAATCAGAGCTCATAAGAATTATTGCGGGGCTATGAAATAATACCTTCTTATCAGATCATCTTATTTATGGTAATTTTCTTTTAATTCTGCTGCATTTTTTCAGTTTTAAATATGACAGAAAAAAAATTAAAGCTAATGTTGGTGTTTTGGTCATAATACACTCTGCACCACCTGACGTTGTTTAAATAAGGCTCTAAGAAAATGTTTTTCTACCAAAGGAAACTCTTGACCACCGAGAAAATGGGCACTTTCCAGTTCTGCAGTTGGACGAATCAGCAGACACTTGGGTACTATTCTCTGAGCCTTTAATTATTAAACACACAGTCCCATCTGTAGAAATCTGTATCTAATGAGCCTCAAGCTACAGCGTGGCACAATTCAGAATGGTCCTGAAAAAGATAATGATGAGGAGGGAGACGGCACCAACAAGTCAAAAGGGCAGCAGCGGCTCCTTATTAGTGGAAAAACATGAGGCATTAGATTCTCAAAACTGCTGCAGCAAAATTCAACCACGGACATCAGCGCAGTCCGCCGAGCTGCTTCCCATCTACCTCCTGCTGGACTTCACGGGGAGCTCCGAAAATGTGTCGTTGTTTCTTGCTGATTCCCACTCCCTGTCTTTTTGCACGGTGCCAATTAGGGGAGCCTAAGCGTCACCGCAGGGCCATTTTTCTGAGCCACGGCTCACAGGAGATGCGTAATTGGAGAGAAGCCACAGACCAGTTGGTCTCTTTTTTATTTTTTTTATTTTATTTCTCCCTCTTCTGTTCTTTTATCACCGCATTCGACCGCCAGCCCACCTCCCCATCTGCATACACACAAAGCCACCTCTGTATAAAGGTAATGAAACACAGTAGATGTGCCGTGCGATTGTGAAGTTCCTGCGGTGATGGACCGACTCCTATAGAGCTGTCTCTCTGGGACGTAGGCCCCGATAATGACAAAATAAGGAATCGGCCATCTGTGAAACTTTACTTTGTAGAGCACATTGGAACTGGAAAGGTAAGGACAGAAGCGTGAAAGTCAAGGTTATCGTGTACCTGGGGTACAATGAAATGAATTTAGATAATCGGGCTTCCCTTCACCTGAAAATGAAGGATTTTTGAGTCTCTTTCCCACTTATTGTAAAGCAAATGTATTTAAATACGCAAAAGTATTGTTTGAAGTCATTTAGTTGTTAAAATACTTATGTCTCCTCAAAAACACTCTACCACCCACTAGCATTGAGCGGTAGACCTCTGACTGCAGAAACTGCAGTGCCTGTGGGCAAGACTGCTTCTTTTTCTTCTTTGCCTTTCAGCTGCTCCCTTTAGGGGTCATCACAGTGAATGATTCTCCTTCATCTATCTTTCCTCTGCCTCCTCCTCCTCCTCCCTCACAGCATCCACCCCATGTCCTCCTTGACCACATCAATGAACCTCCTCTATGGTCTTCTTCTAAGCTCCGACCTCAGGGTACTTTACCGATGTTATCAATGTTCCTCTTCTCAACATACCATTTCAATCTGGTTTCTCTGGCTTTATCTCAAAAACTTCCAACATGTACTATTCCTCAGACATATTCATTCTTGAGTCTATTCGTCTTCTGCACTCCCAAAGGGAACATCATCATCATCATCATCATCATCTTCTTCTCTGCTACTTGGTCAGCACCTTGGTCCTTAAGGGAGGCAGAAAAGCACTGTATAAGTGAATACCGTTTCCCTATATTTGACATAAACAATTAGGATTAGTGTCTTGTACAGGAGTTGACAACCTTTTAACTTATTAAGGCAATGGCTTAACAGTTTTTGGCATATAATACAGTGTTCTTTATTAGATCAGAGCAGGTATCCAGTAATGAAAAATCATACTAATCAGTTTAGATTTCTATCAATGCCGATAAACAACGGTGGTACATGTGTGAAAAGTCAGTTAGACATCGATGGACGTATGTGGAATGGTCTTGGGATGCCACAAATTTGCGGATGGGTCTTGCAAAAATCACGCACATTTGCATACGATTTCCGTAATAATTGTGTATAAACTACATAACATACACGTAAACTGCATAGTTCTCAACCGACCAAAAACAGCTCAAAACCAAATTTGTAAAAAGGTCCGTCGGCCTGAAACCCTCTATGAACATGTGCGCACATTGATGAATGACGATGGCGAGAAACACTTATGAATTACATTTATCGCACATGTATCACGAAAGACCAAAATTCCATACGTGGAAATTCCACAAAATTCAGAGTGTTGTGTGACCCGGCCTGCTGAAATACTTTAGGAGACATCAGCTGATTGATGTTGATTTTTCTGATAAACAGGATTTCAACTTATTTGCAAAGATCTCATTTCTCCATGTTTATCTGTAAACAGGCTTTTTGTAGTTTTGTTTTATTTTATGAACCACTTCCTGAAGATTTACATGGAAAGGCCTCTGTGAGGTTCATTTGTTTTTTTCATTTTCTTACAATATAATAGATGGAGAGATTAAAAAAGTCAAATGGAGTTGGTGCAAAACTAAAAAAAGATGTCTCAAAGACAAACTGTTCATTATCAATAAAAAAATAAGTAAATAAACCTCAGACTATAAGTGCCGTTGCTGCCATTATTTCTCCTAGACTCACAGAACCGCTATTTTTACACATCTTCCATCAGCAGTTTTCACACTTTTAACAGCCGGAGGGAAGAACCTTTTGTTTTCAGTCAATTTGTTCCGCATTTTATGCCACTGTGCTGCATTCCAGGGGTTAAGAGGGCAAACAGTTCATTACCAGGATGAAAACTGTCGGTGATGGGGTTCCTGACCTTTAGTGAGCAAAAGAAGGTGGAGATGTCCTCCAGAGAGGACGAGGGACGGTTGTTCTTCTGGTGACCCTATAAAGAGCCCGTGTACCTTACATTTTGATGCGGTACACCAGCACATGCTACATTATGAAGGGGTTAAAGGTCATCAACGGGTTTCCATCCAGATTTTTGGAGCAGTTTCCAGAAGGTCAGATTCTCTTGGGACTTCCCTCCAATCAGGTGTGCGCCGGCTCTCATCACCCGACCCAGATGCACAGTTGTGTGCTTTTGTAATTGATTTTTGCCTCGCTCGTCTTTGGTAAATAAACACAAGATCCTCCTGTGTTTAGTTAAAGTCACTTTTATCAGTTCTGGTCTCTGTGTGATTCAGAACAGTTGAAGATATAGTCTTTAATTTTCCATTTGAGAAACAGATGTTTGCACACATTGAGGCAGATTCTTATTGATGTTTTTGAATATTCTCTTTCCTAAGCTTCCCAAAATCTTTTCCCCCTGACCTGCTTTGGCTCGAAAAGAAATTGTAACCTTATACTTTGCTGTAATGCAGCTGGGAATCACTTGAAAAGGGCAGCCTGACCTTTTTCCTTACAATAAACCAGAATCTGCCGTTCGTCTGGTTTTCACGCCGATTCGTTTTACTCTTTCCTAGAAACTCGGTTCTCTTTGAATCCACACAACCAGCTCATGAGATAAAATCAAGCCGGAATGAGTTGATCAACTTGAGTTGAAAAGTTAAAGACCCCCAAAATATAAACTCAATGATAGTAATAATAATGTTACTATTTAAATGTAATATTGCTTTATAGTTAGGGTCTTTGGTTTATTGGTAAAAATAGGAGAAACATTCAATGTTTTTGCTTAAATATTTGGATAAAAACCTCCATAGTTCCAAGATGTTGGTGCTACTAAACCTTTTAAATGGTTTTATTTATTTTTTGCCCCTTTTTGATAGTAATAAGTCTTTTATGTAAGACCTTTTCTTGTTGTAATCTAATAAAAGTTGAATAAAAAAAAAACAGTTATTTAGATGCTGATCTATATTGGATGATGGGTCTAATATATCAATCTAGTTTTAGAATAACACATAAAAACTTTCTATTGCATTTTATAACACAAAGTTACTTTGCTTCATTTTTAAAAAGTAACATTTCCAATCTTATTGTTTTCTTTTATTTTGTTATCGTGTTTTGTGACATGTGCTGCTTATGTCTTGCAAAAGAGATCTCAGTGGGTTTTTACCTTGTTAGATAAACGTTAATAAAAAAATTAACGGATGATGAAAAAATCTTTCTTTTTTTTTCTTCTTAATTTTTTATTCATGTACAAAAAGGCCAAACTTCAAAGTCACAAGTAAAGTCTCCAAACTCGCAAACTTGAGATCTTATGTCAGAGTCACAGACACACAGGTGTGTTTTTATTTCACTCTCACAAAGCGAGAATCTGAAGAACTTGCAGGAAAAAGAAGAAAAAACGCGTTTTGGAGAAAAACATCCACTAATGTAGAGATGCTCCATCTTTACTTGTGTTAGATGTTTAGAAATAACCTCCCACTCACACACAAACATCATGAGAAGGAATTAATTCTTTATTCATCGCAAAAATCCCCAAAAGTCAGGCTGTACAAATGTGTCATGTCTAATTTATGTTTGGTGATAAATTAAAGCTTTAATGGGAAATTGTTCCTATTGCAACCTGCCTCCAGTAGATTTTGGTGTAACCTTTAATGTTTCAATCAAATTTGTGAGAGAAGGTGGGTTTTTTGTCTCATGATCTCTAGTAAAATCCTGTCTTTTAACTGATAACACCTTAAAAAAGTGCTTCATCTTCTGAGAATATTTCATACTTTGCCTTTTGTTTGTGTCTACCTGAAGGCTGTTTTGGTTCTGAAGGGTACCCCAGAGTGAAAGCATGATGTTTCTCCTCCTCCTCAGTATGGGTGTGGGTCTGTGGCTTCGTCTCCATCACCGTCATCAGCCTGCTGTCTCTGCTCGGGGTGGTGCTGGTCCCCATCCTGAACCAATCCTGTTTCAAGTTCCTGCTCACATTCCTGGTGGCTCTGGCAGTGGGCACGCTCAGCGGCGACGCTCTCCTGCATCTGCTGCCTCACGTGAGTGCCGCACGTCCGCTTCATTTATGTGTGATGCACGATGAGGGGAAGCTGAAACAAAACCCGGATTTCAGCTTTTAGGTCATTTCAAGTATCTGAGCTGCTATAAACTGACATGTTCAACAGGATTCTGACTTTTAATGGAAGCCCGTACATATTCACATTATGTACTCACAACATGAGTTACTGAATGTTGTTACGGTTCCAAACTGAAAAAAATGGACTTGGATCATTTTGGTCCCTTATGATTATAATTCACAGTTCAGTTATTGACAGATGTAAACAATATTTAATAGAAGCCCTCATTTAAAAATAAACCAGTTCTGTGTTTTATTTAGTTTTTAAATAAAGGAAATTTTGGATTTAAAATGGTTTCCTTATTTCTTTGCAGTGCTGTTAAAACCCCCAAAATTATAGTTCTTCTTTTGTTTTTTTGTTTTATTTCTATGTTAAAGTACTTTATAGACATTACCTCGTTAAAAACCCAAACGGCATTAGAATTAAAGGAAGATTACAAAATAAAGCTTGACTGAAAAATAAAATCCCAGAACTTGTTAAATACTCACAACTTTCTATTCAATTGTAACATTAAGTGTAATTACATCTTGTTCCTAATTTGTTATTATTTTCAATTTAAAATACTCAGAATGGTTAAAGTAACTGGAATTCATTTTCAAAGTATCCTTCCCAGCACTGCTTCTGGGTCCATTTAACTGTTGACCTGGTTGACCTGCAGTGAACCTTAACCCTCCATCTTTGATCTTTGGGACGGAAATCCTTCAGTAGTGTCTGGACTGCAGCCTCAGCCACAGGGTCCCGGTCCAGAGTCCGTGATCTTCCTCTCAGCCCTCCTCTCTTCTTCCTCCTGTCTGCAGTCTCAAGGCCAGCACGACCACAGTCAGCACGGAGCCAAGGAAGCCACCGACCTCCTTACAGACTTTGACGGCGTGTGGAAAGGCCTCACAGCGCTGGCCGGCATCTACCTCCTCTTCATCATCGAGCACTGCATCGCCATGTTCAAGCACCACAAAGACCAGAAGGTCAGAAACACGCACACTCATGGTTGACCTTCCGTGTTTTTAGTTTCTAAAAAGGCTGTTTGTGGCTGCAGAGTTTGGGGAAGATGAGTGAAGAGGGCCACATTGGCAGGAAGCTGTCGGACCACAAGCTGAACCGGCGCTCAGATGCAGAGTGGGTGCACCTGAAGCCCCTCGCTGAAGGTAAGAGGGGTTTCAGAGCGGCTTAGTGCCCCAGGCTGCCTTTACCACATGCTGTCTCTCTCTCTCATCAAGACCCCGACGGGACCGCCGTCTCCTGTGACAACGGCCACAACGACACGCAGCTCTCTGAGCTCCGCACGCCCGACTCCCCCACCCACAAAACGCCACTGGCATCCCCCAACCCCCCACAGGATCCGCAGTCGCCCAGCAAGAAGGAAGTCCGGAAGTCCAAGCAGCACAGACACGGCCACGGCCACGGCCACTCCCACGGGGGGAACTGCCACTCAGACCAGGAGATGAAGGACGCGGGGATCGCCAGCATTGCCTGGATGGTCATCATGGGAGACGGCATGCACAACTTCAGCGACGGCCTCGCCATAGGTAACCACTGCAAACGTCCCTCTCCCATCACCTTAAGATCAGTTTTCAAAGCGTTCCCAGTGGTCTTAGGATCAATCTGCTGCTTGAAAACCTTGAAAACCTGAGTTGTTTCCTTGGACGGCGTTTCTGCAGAGCGGCAGGAGTTCATTAAAACTCTTTTCAGAGTAGAGCAGGGAGCTTGTGGCCTACAGAGCATATTTTCTACGTCACAACTACACAGTTTTTTTCAAATGCCTCAGTTTGAACAAAGACTTGGTCTAAATGGGTTGAATGCTATAAACCCTTCAACCTGTTTCTCTTTCTTTATTCTAGTATCTTCCACCATTTTAACCATTCACCATGAAAATGTTCAGCTTTTTCCAGGGTCCCTAAACTTTTCAAGATTTTCCAGGACTTTTGCCTCCATTGAAATAAATGGAGAATCCTTAAAAAAACATAGCTTCTTTCAACCATTATAGCTTCAACATACTTTTAGCTAGAGACACCATTCAAACCACAGGACTTTAAACTGATTCCAGTTCTTTCAGATTTTTAAAATAGTTTCTGAAATATAAACCTTTAAACCTTGTGGTAATTTCAGTTTATAATGGGTTTCAATGGGAGAGGCTTCCGACATTTTCACCAAAGTTCTCCCTGTTTCTGAGCTTCTTATATTGGCATTCTTACAGCTAGAGACACCATTAAAACGCTAAAATGCTCACATGGCTTTGGACTTTTAGTCTTGTGTGATGCAATTTATAGTTTTATCACAAATTGACCCCAAACTTTGATCACCTTTCAACAATCTCCTCCGCTCTGGCGTGACGTCATACGCTGTGCCAGTCGACGGGGGGAAAAAAGTCTTCAACTTTTACAAACAAAGCTCCCTCCTGTCTAGAATGTCAAATCAATCCCGATAAAAACAATATTTAAAAACGTTGGCATTTTTGTTGGCGTTTCAAAAACGTATTTTGTTCCAAGATGTTAGTTTTACTTTTCTTTTTAATCATCCCGGATGCCAGAGAGTCGCTGTAACACTAAATGATGAGAACACCTGTTATTAGTCCCGCCCACTGTACCTGGTTGGTGGTGTCATGGCGTGATACTTTGCTGGTTCCACACCCGGCTCTGGTGGTTTTCACAAAAATATCTTTTTATTTTTATTTTTCTGTTTTCACTTTATTTATGGCCAACTTTGATCATTTCTTTCTTTCTTTTTTTATTTATTACCCTTTAAAGTTTATTTTCATTCAGCAATACAGCGTTCAACCCTGCATTTTCTTCTGGAAATGCAGCTGCTTCTAGTTTTCTTGATATATGTCGTCATGCCAAACCCACCATTTGGATTGGAGTGGCTCTCTAAAGATCATGTTTTGATGACGGTTATTGTTTAAGGGAAGCATGTGCTCGTCCTCAGCTAATGTGTGGTTTCTTCTCCGCTCCCACTCTGCAGGTGCTGCATTTAGTGCCAACATAACGGGCGGCATCAGCACATCTGTGGCTGTCTTCTGCCACGAGTTGCCTCACGAGCTCGGTAAGTCAGACTGGAGACGCCGGGGTCTGTACACAGGAAGGAGGTCGTTCCTGAAAACAGGCTGCGGACGGCCGGCTGTCTTTTTTTTTTTTGTTTTTTTTTCTTTCAAAAGCGCTGTCGTCATCACGGTCAAATCACCATTTTCACACAGCGATTCTGCATTAACCTCATTAAAACAGGAGGGATGTTTCGCTACCTTTATTTATACTATGGTCCGGGTTAATACTCGATTCTGATTGGCTGCTGGGTGTGTGTTAAAACCTGATAACCGCACTATGAAAAAAGAAGTTCCGTTCACCTAGCTTAAATGTTTTGTATCACTGCGCCGGCTTCTTTAAAACAACCTTTTGCTTCATCATTTGGACAAAAACAAGCGGTAAGAGATGAACTTTCTCTCAGAACTGATTTTTTATTCAACCCATCGGGACGATCAGCGTATATATATCGCTGAATCTTGACTGCAGCGGTGGTGCTGCGTTACGCGGATTATTTGTCGCCGAAGCAAATAGTCCGCTTTATGTGAGAAAAGCGATCCAAATCGGAAAAAAACAAGAACAACAAGGGCTAAAAACTGGTTAATATGTCCTGCTTTTGTAAGTGACCATAGTAGAAGCGGGTTAATGGCCGATGAAGTGTGCGTTATTACTTTTTAACGCACTTTTTAACAGCTGCTCCCTCTAGTGTTAATCTGCACAGTAAATACAAATGTTTTCATCCAAAACTCTGAAAACAGATGAATCGTGTTTTATTTAAGCTACTGTTGCTGTTTGCCGGTTTTCTCTCTCATGATGATGTTGAAGAAGCCACAAATCCGGCGGCGCCTGCAGGATCTTAAACCCAAAACAAGAAGCTTTGATTGGTCTCCAATCTTTTTGGTCTTTTTTGATCAAGTTTGCCCTTCTTACTGGCGCTTCCAGATGGCGTCCCGCAGTACCGCACTCTGGTTTGGAAGTGCTCAGGGCTGCATCTCCTTTCTTCCTGTCGGTCTCCTCCAGCGGCGGCGGCGGCGCTCGCCTGCTCCCGTCAACCCATTAGTCTGACGGGTGCGCCTCTCAGCTCCTCGTGAACACAAAAGCCGTCCCCCGACCGGCATCTGGATGGAAAAAGACGATAATTACGAGGGTTCTTTAACCACCCAGAGTGAAGCTAATCGGCAGTGATGGGTGTGTTAATTGCGGTAGATGAGGCGGCGGCAGGCGTGTCTGAGTGCCTGATGGATCGGCGCTGCGGAGACAGAAGAAAGTTGAAGAGGGTGCTGTTGAAGAGAGGCGTGCGCGGCCTCCTGTGCTGATTGACGGATGAGAGCGGAGCGCTAATATATTCATTTTGGTAATTAAGGAGGGAAAGAGGCCTCTTGTTACACGGCGCAGGAAATGTAGGCCACCTAGCTTCTCTCTATTCATCTTTCTCCAAATCCAGGGCGATTCCGCTGAGACTGGCCGCTCTCCGCATTTGGCCCGGCGATGATTGAGAGTGGCGAGGCTCCGGCGTGCACGTGTGATCCTAAGCGCAGCAGAAGAATGCGCCAATTGGTGTCTCCTTATCTGAGCTGGTGTTCACCTGCTGTCAGACTAAAGGAGGCTCCTCCGAGCGTGACGTCTGACATCTGTGCTGGGGGGGGGGGGAGCGTTGCATGCTGGGGAATGGCGGTAATGAGCGTCTCGTCTGTCCGGCAGGTGATTTTGCCGTGCTGCTGAAAGCTGGGATGTCGGTGAAGCAGGCCATCGTCTATAATCTGCTGTCGGCCCTCATGGCCTACGTGGGGATGATCATCGGCGCCGCCGTGGGCCAGTACACGCACAACGTCACCAACTGGATCTTCGCCGTCACGGCAGGCATGTTCCTGTACGTGGCGCTGGTGGATATGGTACGTCAGCCTCTGGATGAACCCCCCCCTTGACCTTTGACCTCCGGACGGTGTCATCAAGCTGTTTCTTTGTCTCCGACAGCTGCCGGAAATGCTCCACGGGGACAGCGAGGAGCACAAGCGCTCCCACCTGGGACACTTCCTGCTGCAGAACCTGGGCTTGCTGACGGGGTTCAGCCTCATGCTGCTGATCGCCATTTTCGAGGACCGCATCGTTTTTGACTTTGGCTTTTGAAGCGGCGGAGCGGTCTGGACTCTCCTCGGCCTTAACATGCTTTAGTTCCTCAGACGGCTCTGTCCTGCATGCGGCGTGCCTCTCGTCTGTGTTTCAAACATGCTGCATCCCATGACTGATCGTGTTATCCCCACCCTCTAAACCCGTCTGCTGTCACTTCATGTGTGTCCGGCGTAGAACAGGATGGAGGCCAACAGATCGCTCTCAGAAAAACTGAGCTGTTGGGCGTCCTGCAGGCGGAAGAGGGACTCCCTTCGCCTGTCCCATCATCCATGTGTTCATCGCATGTCCTTCACCCGTCAACCATTACACGCCGCCGCGCGGGTTTCAGAACGCTCCGGCCCTCCGTTTCGCAGTCCGTCGGTCTTGTACCTGCATAGCTGCCAAAGCCTTTAGAAACTGGCATTTACAGCCATCAGTATTGTTTATTTTTTTGCCTACGAAGTACAAACGTTTGTAGCCACAAAATAAAAAGCCTCCTAGTTAATATGATAATAATTTTATTTAGTAGGAACCAAAAGTGTGAAACTGTGAATCCACAAACTAGAGCTTCGTCTCCAAAGTGTTCAGACTTTCCGTTGATTCGTCGTTGGGAGGTTCAGTTTTCACGTCTGCTGTAATAAGCGACGAAAAGGTACCGCAGTCCCTTCCTGACAATCATTTTTTGTGATCAGCAGCTGAATCCGCTCGACCGTTTCCCAGCATTCCTCTGCTGCGAGGCTTTACCCCCCCCCCCCACTCCCTCCCCCCACACACACATGCATTCCATTGGCTGCTCGGCAGCACACACGTCCAGCTGGAGCACACGTATGTGTGCGTGCCACTTCATTAACCTGTCACTATGTGACGTCCGTGTCCTCGCTCGCTCGCTGGAGTGAAACGGCGCGGCCTTTGTGTTGTTTTGCTCTTCAGAGTCGTGACGTGGAAAGCGTTTCTTTTAAGCCGTATTGTGATGATCAAGGGAATGACCTGGGGTATAGTGTGTTTGGTATTTTTTTCATCATTATGTCATCTGTTGGCGCCAAAAGAAGCCTCGGTGGCGTCTTCTCCGCTAAACGTTAGCCTTTCACTTTATCAAAAATGGTTTTTGTCTGAAGGATTGGACACTATACCCCAAAGACAAAGCTCCCTGCTGCTTATTTATCACAGAAAAGCCAACAATCTGTTTTTTTTTGGTTTTGTTTTTCTGTCGTTTGTTAAATGTAAAGTGTGACATTCTGGCTGTTTTGCTTGTCTGTGCATTCTTTTCATCGCAGAAGGAAAATAAACAGAAAAGATTGAGCGATCCGTCGTCTGCTGATTCTTTATGACGTCTGCTCTTCAAACATTGTTGCAGAGTTTAACTGAAGTTCTTTATTCTTTGTTCACTCGATTCGTTTCAGCCAAGAAGCTTACATTAGATGGTAGACAGTAGATGGAAATATGAATACGTGATTCCTGTTCCAGACGCTGGTGGGCCTTGTTGTTTTTGTCAATTAAAAAGTCGACCTTAGCTCAAAACGGTTGGAAAACATTGCTGTAGGTTTGTATTTATCCTGCTAAATAAAACTAATAGAATCCAGTGACTTTCTGTGCAAAAGTGATAAATTCTGATGTTTGGCACAGAGAGGCAAGAAGGTGCATCCTGCCCCACCCTTGTGTTGTCGCTTGGAGCCATTCATGTCTCTTTTTTTACGTTTAAAGGTTGATGGACCTCAAGCACATTCACAAGAGTTGAGGGAAAAAAAACACCATCCATCCATTTTCCAAACCCACTGAATCCCTTTTGGGGTCATGGAGTTGCTGGAGCCTATCCCCGCTACTGCTGGGTGTCCCGCACGCTCACATGCACATACCTAGGTCCAATTTAGAGTCATGAGTAAACCGATGCGGCATGTTTTCAGACTGTGGGACGAAGCCGGAGTGCCCAGACGCAAAACCCGCACATGCACGAGAAGAACACGCAAAGTCCAAACAGAAAGGTCCCACACGGGATTTGAACCAGGGCCTTCTCCATCACGGGGAAGCCCAGAGGACCCTCAAAAATAAAAAATAAAAAGAAAGCAGTTAGAAAATGTGCCATTTCTGCAACACACGGCGCTGCAACAGTTGAGCTGTTGAAGGAAAGAGAGGAAAATGGGTCTCTTTGCTTTTCAAATATTCGTTTACAAATTAGAACTGCAGGGACACGAGCGTCGAACAATGAGATTAACAAGAAAGCACCCCCATGGGCTATAAAGGAGTTGGGGTTGTGCAAAAGAGATAAACTGGGCCACTCAAAAAAAAAAACATCTTTAACGCAAATAACAAAAAGAGTTTGCTGAGTTGCAGCCTAAGAAGTTCTCATTTGGTTGCATTGCCAGAGCTTTGGTGCACATTTACATTTCAAAGCAAGCCTCTGTTGTGTTCTGGGTTGTTTTTTTTGTGCCTTCCACCACAAATAATAAACACAATTTTAATTAAATTCTGCTCTTGTTGAGAGTTGATTCCTTTAATAAGTTGCCCTGAAATGTCTGAATATTTAAGAAGTCGGTCTTGTACATAATTCATCGCCACTGAACGAACGCCGGAAAGAAGGAGGCTGAAGAAGAAGAAAACCTCCAACAGTCGTAGCTCTCAGCCTCTCCCTTCCGTCTCTCAGTTGGTCTGCTCTCATATAGCAGATCCAGCCGCTTTAATTAATAACACAATGGCAATGGAAGGAGGCGGGCGTCCTGCAGGCGGAATGTAAAAACGCCGCTGAGCCACATGGAGCTGCAGAGCCTCGTGTCTTCCTCGTGATCCCCAGCCCTGTTTTAATAGCTACAATCAAAGCTTCAGTTTCTGCTTTGTTTTCATCATCCCTCATGGAGAACGGAGCATCGCCCTCTTTCCTGGCTCTTCCCTGAAGCTCCGTCTGAGAAAATGGAGAATGACACCGACACGGCTGCCTGCGGGAGCTTTTTGCTCCTAAAAAACACTGGGGCTGAGCTCAGACAGGTCTGGTTTGGAGCACGACAGTGACAGACATGACAAAAACAAAAGGTTCATTGGTCACTGATCATTTTTACCATCAACCATGTGGCGTTTTTCTCATGATGGAGAAAGAAAATTCAGCTCAAAATTGCATTAATGGGTATATTTTAATTCTAATTGTTGTGAATCAGGAGCAGATGAAAAATACTTTTGGAAAAAGCCTGTAAAGCTGTCTGCTCTGCTCCATTCTGATGCATCCACGCGCAGACAAATACATCCCGCCCACAGCTCAGTGGTGAAAATCTACTGCTGCTCTGCAGAAAATGAGAGGTTTCTTGTTGGTAAGTAACAATGCAATAATCATAATTATCGTAATAAAAAGACCACTGTGGACGCTTTGAAAATCCGATCTAAAGATGGGACTTTAACCTAAAATTGCACCGCAAATGTCAGAGTCCCATTACAAGCTGCTCAAAACGAGAAATTGGTTTTTGAGTCTCCAGTCAGTCTCAGTTTAGTTTCATGGGATCAAAGACTCCTCACAGTTTTCTCAGTCTTAGTTTGAAGCTTATCTATCCAATGAAAAATAACTAAAACAATAGTCACCGGTGCTTTGGAGGCATCTGGAGCTCATCTCAAATCATTCTCCGTTCAGTTTCCTGAAATTCAAGCAGTGATAGATTAGAGAGGATCGAGTGAGCGGTCAACGGGGACATTCATGGAACTCCTAGGAGAATTTTGGACCAAAGGACTGGAAGGTTTGTTGTAAATCACTGCACACACGCAAGAAACAGACACTTGTCTCCCCACCAACAAATAGTTTTCCTCCTTATCTATGCACGATTTTTTTTTTAAAGACATTTTTTTCCCTGATTTGGTCATTAATGCTGAACAGATGTAGTTAAAGTCTGATCATCTTTAGATTTTCCCAGTGGTCTCAAAGAAACCTGTGTTTCTGCAGAGCGGCACTCATTGGATACCTGTGAGTAATGGGCAGGATAGCTGGCATGGAGACATCCCACCCCACTTCCCATCACTCATAACTACAGCCCCTCATTCCCCCAACCTAACATTGCCATCTCGGATGAGGAAAACGTACATGATTCGTCTACGAGCGGATGCATCAGAATGGAGCGAAGCACGGAGCTTGTGACCGTCAACGGAGACTTTCTACGTCACAAATACAATCTTTTCCAAAGTGCATCTTTCCGTCTGCTCCAGATTCACAGCGATTTGAATAAAGACATACTTAGAAATGCAATTTTTTAGATCAATTTTCTTTATCATCATCAGATAAAGGCCACAAGAACATGTCAAAAACACCACCAAAAAGGGTTTTTTAACGCGGACAAACTGAGATGTCTTGTAAGTAAAACATCCGATTCTCCCATGATTCCTATATGTAGGGTCCATTGGGAAGCTGCTGCACTTTGTGGGAGATCTAAAATGTTCTGGTCTGAAATAATTTTGTTTTTTGTGTTTGCCACTTTGGAAAAAACTTTTTTTTTTCTTCCTGTATTTGTAAAATTCATACAGGCCTTAAGGCAGAAGAATCCTGAGGAGTTCAACCTCCATAGGTGAACTCACAATGTTTCCAACAAGTCAAAACTGTGAGTGAGAATAAAAGAAAAAATACATTTTAACAGGGAAACAAGTGTCCCAAATCAAGGAAACCTAGAGAGGGAATATAAAAGAAGCGCCAATTTCCAACCCTCCTTAGCTGCAGTTAGTTTAAAAGGATGCAGCATGTCTGCAGAGTGGACACTGCCAAACAGTCAACCAGAGATTTTCTCTTTGAGCACGATCAAATCTCTTCTAGATCTCCGGAAATCTGCAGCAGTTAGCCCTTTAGCTCCACACAGCTGACTGGGAGCTCAGCTCATAACTAAGAACTTCCTGTTAGAAATGCATCAATATTTCTCCAGGTTTGCTTCAAAACTTCTTTATTTTTTCACTTTAAAAAGCTGTTTTTTTATTTTTTTTTATTGCAAACTGAAACAATCATCTGGTCTTGCAGTCACGCCCATAAGAGCATGCATGCAAACTTGGAGAGGAACAGCTGCTGACCTCCAGAGGGGGATTTTCTACACCAGAGACAGCAAAACTTTAATCCTCACGTTCACTTGTCCCCAAACATCTGCAGGTGAAGCCTAACGCTGCGCCTCAGAAACTAGATGCAATCTGCAAATGTCATCTATTGAAAGAACAAAATCCTCCTCTGTGCCGGAGCTTTCTTAAATGTAACTATAATTTGAGCCTTTCATTTAGCTGTGGAGGTTCAAAGAAGGGAATGCATAGGCGTCTCGCTGCTGCCGCCCTGTTAGCATCACACGGAAATGCACAAACACACTGTGGGATTAGGAACTTGGCTGTATCAGCTGAGTTTGCATGATGGAGCCCCAGCTGGGGACTGATTGAGGGTGAGGCTTTATGTGAGATTTGACTGCGAATCTCACAGCAGAGCTGCAGGCGCAGCAAGGGGCTGATGCAGGCCTGCATTTAGATCAGGGGAAGGAGGCTTTTCTTTAACTTCCTTTATCGCCTGGCGCGTCGCCCTCTCCTGTCGGAATCTAACCTAATGCCACATTTCATCCTTTGGCTTCAACCGTCTCATACAAGTTTAAAAACTCACTTCTGAAGAATCTGCTGTGGATTCTTCCACCTTTAATAAATAAGGTAAACCTTGCTTTGTACCGGTAAACAACCACAGTTTCTCTTTACATGTCCTCCCCTCCCATCCTGCTGTCCTTCAGGGGTCAGTTTCTTTTGCCAAACAGGTCAATAGGAGGGTTTACTGACAGGCACACTTCTGTGATGAAGGCCTGAATATTCTGTTATACCATAATTTCTGCACATTTAAAACCTTGATTAAAAAAAAAAAAATACATTGAGCTTTATAATCCAGAGAGCCTTACACATGTATTACTACATAGAATAGAATAGAATAGAATAGAATAGAATAGAATAGAATAGAATAGAATAGAATAGAATAGAATAGAATGCCTTTATTGAACCAAAACATATGGTTGGGTGTTATTATAAGTACGCTTACGTGTAACGCTGTCAGACTGTTTTTTTTTTGACGTGTTACTCACAAGGTTGGGAGTCCCGGGTATTGTGACACGCTAAAGCAGGCAGCGTAGTTAACATGTAGCTTATACCATGGTCCAGGTGAATACTCCATTTTGATTGGCTGCTGGGTGTTCCTTTAAAAAAAATGATAAAACAAACTTTAGCTTCATCATCTGGACAAAAACAAGCGGTAAGAGGGGATCTTTCTCTGACTGATGCTTAATTTAGCATAGACATGGCTTTCCTTCGGTGCTGGCTCAGCGCATTGTCATGTTACCGTGACAACGCGCCGCACCACCTAACAAATAGTGCGCTTTTTGTGGAAAAAAGCAATCTAAACCGACAAAAAAACAAGAATAAAGTACTAAAAACTGTTTGAATATTTATTTCTTTTGTAAATGACCATGTTATAAGCAGGTTAATGGCCTTCAGAATTAACGCACACTATCCCTCTCTTTCTTTTTCAAACAAGTTTTAGACTGTGAACACAGTTTGCTATCCAAGACGTTGGGAGTAGAGTCATCTGGAACCCACAAGACAGCGCACTAACCTTTTTTTCCCTGCCATCCATGGCAGATAAGAAATCCTGCCCAGGGATGACACGTCAAAGTTAGGGTGGGGTCATCTGGACCCCACAGAATAGCACGAGGGTTCATAACGTCTGACTGACTGACTCTTTCGCCTCGCACCTTCGGTGCTCAGTTTTCAGTGCACCTTATGTATGAAATAAGGTCAAAAATAGACCTCATAATCTGTGTGTTGCAGAGAGTACCATCCTCAGTACAGATCCAGATCAGCTCACAGGCACATTCATGTATGCATACATGCAAACACATGCTTAGCATGTCATTCCTGCACATGTAAAAGTATTCCACAAAGGTGAGCCAACAGCTCCTGTGTTTTGGTTCCAGTGTGGTAGACGATGGTATAGAATGTAGAGGACAGAACAAAAGAGGGGGAGCACCCAGTCAACCCCCATAGGATAACGCCTGTCCCATCAAAAAACTGTCTTGAGGTGGTGATTCATGCTTTTGTTTTTTCCCGTTTGGACTATTTCACAGCAGAGTGTGTATCAACTCCAGTTAGTCCAAAATGCTGCTGGCAAACTCTTAACCAAAACCAGAATGAGAGACCACATCACTCCAGTTTTAGCGTCTCTGCACTTCCTCCCAGTCCGTTTTGGAATAGATTTTAATGATTGCTTTTAAAGCACTGTGGTCTGGCCTCTAAACATATAGCTGATCTCCTCGTTCCTTATGTACCTGGTCGCAATCTTAGATCTTTGGCTTAATTTTTTATTTTTAAACTTGTCCTGTCCAACAGCTGGGCAGGCAGATGAGAGCTGAGGGCCTCTTGTGTTGGACATATTTTACTTTAACAACAGGGGTTATTAATCTTCAGACAAACCAAAGGTATGTCTGAATAAACCCCTTTTGTAATTGAGGCCAAACTTTATTAATTTCAATCATGTTTGAAAATCTTTGGTGTTGGACCGGACGGAAAAGGAAAGAAGGGAAGAAGAGAGAGGGATATTAGAGAGGGGGGGGTTAGGAGGGTGATAATAGGAGGGGGGGGATAAGACAATGAAGCAGCATAAAGCAACAAGTTTACTGGTTGTTTATCATTACGGTAAGATTCAAATGTAGTACAAAAGGCCTTTTAACAATCCAACAATTTAGACTGAAGACCAGGGGAGACAGAGCCTTTGCTATAAGAGCCCCACCACTCTGGAACGGACTCCCTGAAGAGATCAGGCTCGCTGAGTCTCCACCAGTATTTACCGTAAATCTCTTTTAAAAAACTACCTCTATAGGCGTGCTTTTAATGATTTTACTGTTTCTTAAATCTAAACATATGGTCTTATTAATTTCATTGATTTTATTGATTGTGTTGGATAATTGATTTAACCGCTAGCACTGTTTTGTGTGTGTCCTGGGTTTTTGTACAGCACTTTGTGATCTGGATTTCGAAAAGCGCTATGTAAAAAAACTTTATTATTATTATTATTATCATTGTTATATTAAATAAAAGGGAAATTATTATTATTATCTTTTTTAAATAATTCAAAAATGTATACTGTTGTAAAGTAAATAATTGGTGAAAATTTTCATGACAGGAACTTTTGGAAAACATTTGCTGCTCGCCACACAGACAGCGTTCTACACAGTGAGGTAATCACCACTTTCAAGGGGAAGGTACTCATATACTGTAATACTTTTGCATTATTAGTCAAAGTATCCCATTCTTTTGGAATTCTTTTTATGTAAAGTCTTACTAAAATGTGTTTCTGTTTTTGTTCTCCAGCAAACTCGTGACTCAGCCTGTGGGAAGCGGAGAGGCAGGGATTTCAGTCACACAGAAAGTCCATTCTTTTCACCCGGATGAACACGGATGAGGCAGGAATGTTTGTGTGCCGGAAACCGTCGGAGCTGTCTGATGGAGCAGCTCATGCAGTAGACTCACATGATAGGTCAGGCGCTGGGATGAACTTCCAATCCCATCTTTCTATCTTGACCCAAGGGGTAGAAAACTCATCCTTATGCCCCACCACCACCCCCAAGTGAGTTAATAAGCCACGGGCAATGCAGCACACTTGTATAATCCACATGTGAAACCTCCTAAGGCAAGTTCCGTCCAGTTTAGGGTCTACCAAGACACGTTTTCAAGTTTTCTGAACTTGAAGCATAATGCTGAGTCATGTTTTCCCTTGTACTTGTTTATTTTTTGGCAATTTTGAACAGCCAGGTGAATCGCTTTGCATGTCGGTCTAATAGTTGACAGGAAATCAGAGCATTTGGTCCTTTGTAAGCACTGAAGCAGTTTAAAGTGGAAGTAATAAAGCTTATTTAGTCCCTCCAGCTGTTGAGACGACACATTCAGGAACAGAAGGAACGGGGTTCTGGTCTCTTTTGGTGAGAAATGTAGTTGGCTTGTTGTTAAATAATGTTCTTTTTGAACATTTGTTGACAGCCTAATAACGGGAACTCCTGCTGCTCAGTGGGGGGGGCTTTGATGTCATCCGGGCGACATGAATGCGCCCAATTCTCTGCCTGATCCTGTCATGCTCGAGTCTGTTCAATCTCTCCAGGATTTTTTTCTTTTATCAGAAAGAGAGGAAATGTTTTCCTTTTTTGTATGTGCTCACTCATACTCCCTCACTCTGAATAGAGAGTAATTACAAGCACCTTGTTGCACATATTCACACAATAACCATTTCATCACGTTTTTATGACTTTGATTAAGGTCTGTAAGGGAAATGTCAAAACTTACCTTCCAGAAATGACTATTTAATTCATGACATTAAGAACTTGGTCATGTTTGGATTTTAATTTCTCTGAATATCTCACCAACTAGTAAATAAACAAATGACAACATATACATAAACATTATGGGCTTCTTTTACTATAGTGGGAAGAAGAAAGACTGGCCACATTTCAAAAGGTTATTTTCCAACATTAGCTTATCCACAAGCATTTACATACTGAACCAATTTAAATATGAGATATCCTGTCTTTCTTGTAAGATTACTTTATTACAAATGACAAAGATGCAATGGTCTTGTTTTCTTGAGACTGAATGAAGTTTCTGAGACAAAATATCAAACTACATGAAAGGATTTGCTTGTGAAAAGCAGAAGAATCTGTTGGTGGCAGACGGATTCTGTTGAAGCTGCATTTGTCCATCTGCAAAGCAAGCAAGAAGATCAGATAGGATCTTTTGATGATCTCCACCTTAAACACCTCCGTCATACACATTGACTGTACATGAGAAGTGGACTGAGTGGCCCCGCCCCATTGCATTCCAAACAGGAAGTACCCGCTGCTCCAAGAAGCCAAAATCCCTTCAACTTCAACAGAGAAATAAACAGCTGTCATTCTATTGGTCAGAATAACTATTTTTGATCTGATACCAAGTCTTTTTACCATGTTCGTGCTAATCCTAATTTTTTCCGTGACATTTTTTTCTGTAGCGCAGGTTCCTCAAGTTTTATACTCACCATTCAGATGCCTTAATAACAGTATTTGGTTCTGGGCTCTACATCCAAAAATCGAAATGGTTCATCGATAGATTCTCTTGAACCTGTATTCAAATGTTAGGGATGTGGCCTTACAACACTACAAATTGGACAGAGCGGTTGCCATAGAAACAGCGACTCAGACCGATACGAACTGTTACCTTTCAGCCTCAGGCTTCAGACTGTATTCGAAAACCGCTGTTATTTCCTGTCCAGTCCTGGTCAGGACACTACTGGACCCCACACAATCAGACGGGACACCACTGCTCTTAAACAGACAGCAGAACAGCCATTTTTTCCTCTCCCGTGCATCTCCTCTCCTGAGCCTGCATCATCACCGGGCGCACAAGGCAACGCCTCCTTTTGTCGCTGTGTTGCTTCCATGACAACCGCAGTCGCACAAAATAAACACAACAAAAACGGGGAGAACAAGCTAAGCTGCTAACAGAACCAATCAGTGCTTCATGTTGTCGTCTGGCTCCAACATAGTGGCGTCCATATCGTGAAAAAAAATGGCAACCGAATTGACTTAATTTCATTGTTATTTTCTATGGGTGACATCATACTCACTCGGTCCAGTTCTTTGGTACAGTCAATTGTCATACATGAGCACCTACCTCCAGAATCTGATGCAAACAGAAAGTACCAATAGTTAAGAAGGTGGGGGGTTATATCCAATCCAGAAACAAATGTATTTTTCATTCTGAATAGAAAATTTTAAAGTATATAGAATTATTTTTTTATTAAACTGTTGGGGTAAGATGTCTTTGTCCAATTAATCGATTTTATTTTATATTTATGACTGGCAGGTGGGTGGACGTGTAAACAAAATCAGCAATACTCTACTTGTTTTACCGTTCCCAAACACTAAGTTTTGGTACATATTAGACCTTGGAAGAAAAAAAAATCTCATTTCAGGCTTCATTTTCACCATCCTGGATCTTTAAAGAGACACCAGTGATGTCTGTAGCCACGCCTCACCCCTGTCTTACAGCTGTAATGCATGTCCTAAACAATTTTAATAACATTCATACAAAACTACTGCACCTTTCTTACCTACACTTTGTCCAAACCTAAAACCCCACTTGCAGCTCCTTCCAGTCTTTTCTGAACTTCTCCATCAGTCTCCATTCTCTTTCTTGGAACACTTAATTTAAAAAGGCACGTCCCAACATGAGGTCCATTAAAACATTGACTTTTTGACCAAAATGTGTAAGAATTAAGTGTTTTTTTTTACTAATAAGTACACCAGCACCCTTTCCACCCTCCTGATCCTTGTTCCCGTTCAGCCTCTTGAAGGGTGAAACTGGAGCCCGAGACCGTGCTCATCAGACTGTTGAAGCGACTCATCGTCTGCAGCCTGTTGTCATGTTCAGTCATGTCTGATGGAGAAAGCTCCTCATCGCTGCATTGACAGTCAGCCTGTTCAGGATGTCAGCTGCCACATCAAAGATCGTGTCACTTGAGGATTTGGCATCGCCGCCTGAGGAGCGGACCTGATCAAAAATGCAGAGGTACACTGTGCCGATTAGAAGGGGACATTGTATTCAGTCCATTCTGGTCTGCAGTGTCTAATGACGCTGAGGAAGAACATTGATGTGTTTCTGATTAGAACGATTGTGTACATCCCATTAAAAAACGAAAAGATCCCAGTTTTCACCTGTATATCCAATGTGTTTTCACCTGACAGGAAACTCTGATGCTTACAGTATATCAGTATGCAACGTAAAACAAGCAGGTAACATGTGCTTATAAACCTGTTCCAAACCTTAATGACCCCAATGCAGTTGTCTTTCTAATGATGATCTGCTCTTGCATCACAGATCCCAAAGTGAGTCAACCAGGGAATCCTAAAACTTCAAAAGGGATGTGGTCATCGGAAATCTGTCCAAAATGACTTTAAGTTCCAAAAACGGATGGTAAATTTGTTCATGTATGTATGAGTACCAGCCGTAATGAAGACATTCCCATTCATGTGAATGGGAAGGTTTGTCCAAACTTCTGGTCTGTACTGTATATTGAAATCATAATGTAACAACTCTGAGTCTTGTGTGTTTTGTAGTTGTGTGTGTGTTTGTCCTTTGTGTGTATGTGAGTTTTCAGCTCCTACAGAGGTCCTGCTTCACCTTTGCTGCCAACTCCACCTCTTGCAGAGCTGATTGAAAGCTCCTTACTTCACCAATCACTCCGCTGGGGGGATATTTAAAAAAAAACAGAAACCCCTGCTTCAGTGGTGACTCAGCATAAGCCTGACCCGACTTTCTCCCTGCCTTAGAAAGCTTATTCAAGCCTGGTTTACTTTTTTTTCCCTGTTGTTTGGCTGAATCTGAACTCTTCCCTCACCCCGACCACTTCTCCCTATGCCTCCAATTGTAGGGGTAGGTTTGTCCAAAATAGATTTTTTAGGGGCTAGCCCTCGGGATGCTGACCCCTCAACCCATTCTCATCCTAAAATGTGTAGTGGCTACGTTTGTCCATACGGACAAACTGGCCCTCCTCCATCACGAGCGTGTTTTACGTTGCACTGTGCCGCGGAGGAGAAGCTCTGTTCTTCACGTGGGTGCGGTCTGAAGCACAGAAGTTTACATGTAAATGTAAGTAATGACTTTTTGTTTTAGCATGACTTTTTAAAGTTATAAAACAAAAGTTGTTTCCAATGCATTGATGACATCATAGAGTGGGGGGTAACGTCCGAATTTGAAGAAACTTTTTTCTCCATAAATCTCTGCATGGAGGGCTAAATGTAGGGGTAAGGAGAAGCCCTTAGGGGAAGAATTCAGATTCAGCCATTGTTACTTTTGGTCCTGAGGTTTAGTTCTTGTTTGGTTTCTTTTCTTCGCTGTCATCTGATAATTTACTCTTTAAATAGTTGTGTTTTGGGGTTACAGTTCTGTTATTAGTTTTACTGCTGAAAAGCCTAAGAATTGGTTGATTACGTCAGACAATTGTAGACTTTGTGTTATCCGTCATTTGTGTTTACTAGTTTGGTCTTTGTTTCGTGACTCCCTCCACCAGTCACCCTAATAAAAGGCTACTTCAACATATCTTCTTCTCCCTTCAGGGTTCATCACATCGAATCCACTTCAAAAATCTTTTTTGCACATTTTGTTTGGAGGTTCTTCCTGTTACAACCCCTTGTATTTATCCAGGTTTTGGCCCGGCACAGTGGCTTGATGGTCTCGTTAAAAAGAATCATGTCAAGAATGTTTTTATTTTTGGTGTAGATCAGGGGTGTCAAACTCATTTTGGTTCGGGGGCCGCATTCAAGGCGTCTGATCCCAAGTGGGCCGGACCAGTAACATAGAAGCAAAAAACAGTTTTTT
This sequence comes from Oryzias sinensis, assembly GCA_037389245.1. Classification (NCBI taxonomy): domain Eukaryota; kingdom Metazoa; phylum Chordata; class Actinopteri; order Beloniformes; family Adrianichthyidae; genus Oryzias; species Oryzias sinensis. The sequence goes on along the minus strand of CM074501.1, from coordinate 8,792,797 downwards.
TTTTTTTTTTTACTCAGTTGGAAAAAATGCCTCAGCCAACATGGTAGCCTAATCACTTATTATTACACATTAATTCACAGAGGCCAATGGATGTAAAATAAAATGAATTTGACTTAAAAAAATTGTATATTTAATTTTATTCAGAATGAATATTTTACATCTGACACTGAATCAATCCTCATAATAAACTCGAGGGGCTACGGAAAAAATGGAAAAAAAAACACCTGCCTAAAATGTAAATGTGCAAATCAATGAATAATTAAACTAAATTAAACTTGCAAACATTTGTGAACATAACAAGAATTTGGAGTTAACCTCCGTTCTCTCCTCAACCGTCAGCCAGCCATCTATATTAGATTCAGATCCTTTGCAGTAACACATTTACTGTCATTTAAGGGGGCAAAACACAATGAAATGTCCAAGAATCTTTTCCTGGTTTCTGCCTGAATTTTGTGGCAACACCTGCCTTCTTCCTGACCTTTGATGGGCGCCATCAGTGACCAGACTGACATCACGTGACCAGTTCACTCCAACATAGTCCAGCACTGTAACAAGAGAGATGACTATGTCATCAGCTGTTGTTAGGTCCATCAACTCAAGAAACTCCCTATGATGGTCTCTTCAGCACCTCTAAGAAATATGCACCGTTGTGCAATATCTGTATCTGTGCTTTCATCAATAGTGACCGAAAATACAATAAAGGACTGGATTCCTTAATATGGCGCCCAAGTCTCCTCAGAGATGTTGTATCTGTAATCATAATCCTTGACAGACTGCTTTTTGGGAACAAGACTTCTGCAGCCTTCAGCATTTTTCCATAAGTTCAGCATCTGAAAATGGTTTGGATCTTTGCTCCAACTTGTCTGGAATCAGGTGTCTGTCACTGCTCCATCACTGACGTCACCCTGCAGTAAATGCAGACGTTTGTTTTTTCAGTCCAGCTTTTAGTCGATAAATCCTCTCTTTTCTTAACTGCAAATGGTGAAACTTACTCATTGTCTCATAGTGATCTTCTTTCACTTTCGGCTTTACCCATCAGGGGTCGCCACAGCGAACAAGTCGCATGGTAAACTTGGCAATGTTTTATGCCGGATGCCCTTCCTGACGCAAACTTCTCAAAGCAACCGGGCTTGGGACCGGCACAGAAGTAGAGAAGGGAACAGGGAGCAGCCCGGATTCGAACCCTGGTTTCACGGACGGAAGGCGCTGCAAACCAGCACGAGCTAAACCGGCTCCCATTGTCTCATAGTGATGCTGAGTATTATATTCTTCGAGCACTGCCACCTGTTGATGACATAACAAGCACGCAGATTTTGCATTTAACTCCGTAAAAAAATAAAACTTTGTCCATTTTTCCTGGAAAGCTCAGCACTTCACTTCAACCCTTTTTTTTCTTTTTGACAACATTTTGGTCATTAGTGTGTCACTACTGATCATTCTTATAACAATGTAACAGCAGTGGGGCTTGCGGTGAACCAAATTACATCTTATTCAGACACAGAGCCGTTAGGTTTCACTTTTGGCAGGTGCAAAGATATGCTTAGCCTTTGCTCCCCCTAATGGCGGAATTGCGCATTTCGGTTATTTCTTTAAAAAATCATAACTCGCCACAGGAATGGACTAGAAACGTGCTTTCTTTTTTAAACATTCTTATAATTTTTACTCTTCATGACTGGACCGGATCGAACCATCTGGCGGGCCGGATACGGCCCGCGGGCCGTATGTTTGACACCCCTGGTGTAGATTTTGACGTTCTATCATAGGAGTTAGCGGTAAATCGTTCCTTTCTGACACCTGCCTGAAGTGGCATTTTGATGAAGTACAGCGTTTGGAATTTTTCTGTTTGATTGAATGATTTAGGGGAAAATGTAATTTTACAAAACAAAAGATAAAATATGAGTAAAAAAAAGCCTAAATTAGAGTTTAAAGGAGCAAACATGAAACAGAAAAATACATTTTAAAATGTTAACATCATCTGAAGTCACCGAGGTAGTCCATGAGCTCCTCGGTGGCAGGGCTCCGGGAGTGGACAAAGTCCGCCCTGAGTACCTTAAAGAACCAGTTTGTTCAACTTTTGATCTTTTAAAAGCGTTCCCAGTGTCTTTTGACTGTGATTATGCTATTTTTTTTAGCCAAAATTATTTGTCGTCGTTTTCTAAGAAAAGGTTTCTGCAGAGCGGTAGACAGAAATTCAGAAATCAGAAATTTGCCTCTAAAATGTGGACGGGACTGTGAGCCTGCCCCATTTCCCATCATCCATCTGTTTACACCCCACAAGAACATAAAAACACAATCTTTAAATTTTTCATAATCTAACTGTTGTCTAACTGGGTCAATTCAAGTGACTTGTCATTAATATTTTTACACCTAAAGCGGACGAAAATAAACATAAAAATCAACCGAAATTTGGTGCAAATAAGTACAATCCTTGATCAAATTTCTCTAAACACAGGTACAAGTATCACTGATCACAGATGTCTCACACGCGTCATCTCAGGAAGTCATCATCATGCAGCAGCTGAAATGGTTCGCAGCCTTTTCCATCAAATTTCTTCCACACAGTCATCCGACACGCTCTCATCAACTGTTCTAATGCTCATTCATCCTGATAATCATTCACTCTAATTTGTGATTCTTCTGCTTTCCTCGCGGTCCAACGTGCTCCATTTACCTATATGATCTTCAGTGGCTGGCCGGCGGTAATGGATAATCATCGGCTAATGGCGCCGGGGGTTACAGTAGGGAATGATAAATAGCTGTTTCTGTGCCTTTTAAGAGTCTCCCTGTTTATTGATCATTGAGACTGATGAGACCGTATTACATGCTAATGAAGTACACACATGACTGAAGCCAGTATTAATCTTGTTGAATGAAAATTACATGAATAAATTCCGGACTCCTCGGGAAGCTCATTGTAACTTTAAATCTCGCCACATTTGCGTGTTTGTTTGCCGCCGTTTTGATACACACTCACTGTGCACGCCGAGTTGAGACAGCCAATTTCTCCTCTCTTGAGTTACAAGCATCCTTTCAGCACGGCTAAAGACTTTGGATGAGTGTTAGAGAATCTTTGTCCTAAGATAAATAGATGGATCTGCACACGAGCAAATTTCCTTTTTTTCTAGCAGAAGCTCTTTCATCTTTTAGTACATCTCCATGTAGAATTTGCTCGGTTTGATTTGCAGCAAACACTGACGAGAGCCGACACGCTGTACGATATAATCCATGACAAACTCCAAAAAAAAGTCTCACCCTTCAGAACAATGTAGAAACACATTGCTGATCTTGAACCTCCATGAGTCAGACAAAATGAGTAAAATCTAAGTTGCTTTTCATTTAATGATTACGTTACAAAACGTACATATAATAGCTACTTTTGAAATGTCCGTTCATGTTTTCAGGATAATTAAAAAATATTCCACAGAGTGAGACATCCTTGTTTCTTTTTCTAAATAAAAATGTTGCGTTAAGAATTACATTTATTAGACTTTCCCATCCTTATAGTATGACTTTCTTCATATTCTAACCCTCAAAGGTGACTTCTTCAGATTTTTTTTTTATTTAAAAGGGACTACATCATAACGAACCTTTTTCTCCAAACTATGTACGTTTTGCGGATGTTCCACGTATGAGACTTTGGTCTTTCGGGACATATGGAATTTAAAAGTTTTTTTTTTTTTTTGCGTTTGTCATTCGTCGATGTGCGCAGGTGTCCTTCGAGGGTTTTGGCTGACGGGTCTTTACGTGAATTCGGTTTTAAGGGTGTTCGGTTGACAATTGTGCTGTTTATACGTGTTTTAGCTAGTTCCTTATCATTATTATTGCAGCAGCAGTTGTGTTTCTTTATTACTATTATTATTATTATGTAAATGTTACGCATTTGTGCGTGGTTTTTGAAAGATACATGTACAAATTTATGGTTTTCAGGAATGTCTGATGGACTTTTAACACATGTACCACTGATGTACAACTTTCATATCACATATACGGCTCACATATCACATTAAAATTACGTAATTGACGCACAAATTAGAGGGATGAATAGAACAGAAACAGCACAATAATCACACGCGGTTCACGTTCTATGTAGATTTATATGTTTGTTGCGTGGTTTATTTGTACTTCTTCCGCTGCTTTAACATGGTTCATTCCTGATACATCTGTGAAAATTTCACATAAAGACCACAATTTTTTTCTCACATTTTACACGTATATTCACGTATGACCAATTTTCATTCATGGATCCATGCGCAAAATCGATGTGTTGACTGTGTGACATGACTCAAAATTCATTTCTTAACCAAGAATTTGGCCCAACATGAGATATTATTTTGCTTTTACCGTACATTCAAGTTTTTTTATCCGGTACCGGGTCACAGGGGGCAGCAGTCTTAGCAAATATGCCCAGACTTCCCTCGTCCCGGCCACTTCCTCCAGCTCCTCTGGGGGGACCCCGAGGCGTTCCCAGGCCAGCCAAAAGATTTAGTCTCTCCAGCGTGTCTTGGGTCTTCCCCGCGGCCTCCGCCCAGTGGGACATGCCCGGAACACCTCTCCAGGGAGGCGTCCAAGAGGCCGAGCCACAAGTTTTTTTTAAATAGTTTTTATGTTTTTTTTTCACTTCTTGTTTTTAACTGTTTTTATTATGGTAAGCACCTAATGTACAGCACTTTGTTCACATTTTAATTTGTGTTAAAGCGCTTTTTCAATAAAGATGATAATATGCTCAACCACATCTTTCAGGAAATGCCAAACAGGTTACAGGGAGTTCTTGGTACCGACCTGGTGACTTCAGCTGTACTGTTTGAAGGAAGTAACAGCATATTTTTTTTACTTTTCTTGTAAATAGTCTGACAGCAGAGTAGTTTCTACAAAGTTTGTGTGTCCGGCAGCAGTGGATGCAGTTTGTTTTTTGTGTTTGTAAGAAAGAACACAACTATAAGGTTTTTTTTTGTACCTTATAAAAAAACTGCTCTGTAAACAACAAGCCTTCATATTAGGGCTTCAATTGGCCAGGAGTCTGCTGAAAAAATAAATTATACTAAAAAGTATATTTTATTCGTGTCTGAAAAAATCAATGTCAGCAGCAGTGCTTCCCCAATACACACAGTTTAGAAAATAGATTAAGGAGTATGTTAACTCTATTTTGATACTTTTGATTTATTAAGCTTCTTTGAGAATCTGGTTCAGGGTCTGCATCACAGTCAGAGAGAACAGACGAAAAGGAGCAAAAAAAAATGCATATACATGTATTTCTGTTGTTGTTTTTTTCAGGAAAAAACTTTTTTTTAGACTTAAAAAGCAAGATCTTGTGTGATCAAAGTTATCGAAGGGAAAAAAAGCCACTCCTTTCTAAAAGATTGCTGACATTTACTTGTAATGAATATGAAAATGTGATTTCATGAATAAAAGATGCGGTTGGCGGGGGGCGAAGTACTGGAGAACCAAACGCTAAATAAAACAGGGCACTCCATAGATTGCACTTGTGTTAACAAAAACATCAAACCTCCCCCTGCTGTGACTTGTTAGGCATATTTGAACTCCAGGTAACTCCGGATTTCACAAAAAAAGAGGGTTTAGGGGTAAACTATGTCATAAAATTCTCTAAAAAGTCATCAATTTTTGATGCAGAAGTCTGTGTTTTATGGTTCTCTACATTTTTTCAAATGTTTCTTAAAATCGTTTTTGCTCCAATGTGTTTTTAATTTTTGTCAAAAGCTGCAACTTTGTTTAAAATGCAAAAGAAAAGAAAAAACACATCCATTCCAAGTTTGCTTCAAAAATGTGTGACTTTTTATTTCTTTTCCACAATTTAAGCGCTTGGGTTCAGTTCTAAAAAACACAACAGCAGCACTGGAAACTTTTCATGCATCTTCAGTTTGTTTTTGCATATCGGCAGGCTCAGCAAAGCCAATGTGTCAAGAAGAGAAGAGAAGCTCTGCTCTCTGAGGATGCAACAATTTACACTGGGAGCAGAAAAGGGAGCCGCTGAGGAACATCAGCGATCGGATGTAGAAAAGCTGTCAGCTGAACAAGACTTACTTCCCAACAGCTGAGGATCTAAAAAGAAAAAAAAAAGGTTGGAAAGAATCAGTAAACACGTGTTGTTAAACCTAATGTGAAACTGGTGGAATTCATAATGCAGATCAATCATTTCAGAACTCAAATCCTCTTAGTTTGAATGAATAAATGAAAATATTTTATTCAAATATTTGTTGTCACTTAACCCCAGACTTTGGGGGTCATATAAATGGAACCTACCACTGTCGTGCGCGTGGTAAGTGTATCGGGAACTATTTGTAGGGCGATGATGTCGTCGGTGCCCTTACGCCACGCCATAGGAGTTACTTACAAGTACTGGCCCCTTACTGACCGCACGCAAATGCCGCACACCTGGGATGTGTACTTGATACACAAGTGTCTGTGGGACGCCTGTAGCATGTCTACACAAACTACACCCTGATTGTCAAATTTTCTAATTCCTAACAGTCAGGCTGCAGATAAGGAGCCAGCATTTATCACGTGAACAGCACTAGTGGGGTCTGTGCGTTTGTACCTGCGTCTCATCTACTTCATCCTTTTCGTTGCGTGGTGTTTAACGCCGGATTTACACTGGTCCGTCTGCGAAGCATCTTCTTTGCATTGTGTGTGTGCGTTGGGGGGGGGGGGGGGGGGGTCTGTCACATTACCATCAGTTAGCTTACATTGGTTGTGTCCAAATTCCTTCACTACTCACTACACAGTGCACTGTATAGTGCGTTCGCCTTTTTGTAGTGTTGGCCAAATCTACAATTCCAAAATCCAGTGCCCTAGAAATTTCCCAGAAGTCTCTGCGAAAAACCAGTGTGCCTTGATGCTCACTAGGTTGATGAATATAGACCACATTGCATTGCGTCGAAACAATGTTTACCCAAAAAAGAAAGTATTGTTTAAATAAACCATCAATGTTTTTATCTTCAGAAGACAGTGGACTCATATATAATCGTCAATTATTACAATTTAGTACTATATTAGATTTTAATTTTGTGAAATCGATTACTTTATATCCGACATAAAAAAAAAGTAGTGAGCATGGTGTCCGAATTGCTTTTAAAATTCAGGGGCCTTCCTAGTTTTTTTAGTAGTTAGGGGTTAGGGTGGGAACTCAGACATAGCCATAGTCTCTGTTGCTTCTCCGTTCACTTCCCCTTTCCTTCCTGGCTTCCAGTGGTTTGTCCTGCCACCCTCATGTTGAGTGGTTCGTCCCGCTCTCTTCGCTCTTGTTATCTCTTTCTTTTTCCTAAGAACTTCTTTGTACAAGTTAAGTCTTTTCTGTGTCATCATGTGGGCACGTCACCATAGAGATAAGATTAAAGATTGAAAGATTTATTCTAAAGGAACAACAGAAGTTTTTATCTTGAAACCTGCTTCCCGTTTCTCCGGCGTTTTGCACGAAAACGGAGGGGAGGGGAAATAGAACTCCTGCTTGCGTTGTGTTTCAGAGGTACTGACGTCAGACGGAGGTGATGTAAACATTCTGAATGAGTGATGAACATTCTATTTTTTTGTCAATGCAACAGAGACGCACCGCAGACGGACCAGTGGAAATCAGCCTCAAGTGTTTGCTACGACCCGTTGCTCGCAGCTGACCTGTCCACTGGCAAACCATGTGGTCTACGGCCTTGATATTTTCGTGAGGGCCACCTGTGGACCCTGTACGCGTTTACTAATGTTCTGCCCACAGACCCATTTCTAGGCGTAAGGCTTTAAGAGTAAGGCAAATACACAATCAGAGTATTGGAATCATCAAACCTGCCAAAAAGATTGTAAACTCTGTAAGACGGATTCACAAAAAGAAATCCTTTGATCGGACTTCCTCTCACTTTTCAAACACCAACACACTAGATGAAGTATTCGGAGCCAGCAAACAACTCCCGACTTTAGATTTTTCCACAGAATCCACTTCTGCCCCAATCAGGTGTCTTGACACTACGGCACTCCTACAATCTTTTTCCTAATGGACAAAAATGTCAAAACTGGGTATGTTTTCACCTTTACTGGACCAAATTACCTAGAAATGTCACAGACCAAGATATACTTGTGTGGCCAGGTCAGAGTACAGATAAACTCCAGAGCCTGCCAAAGAAATTCTACAATCCAAGGAAATGCAGGGAGCAGGCCATATCCAAAACTTCCAACATCACAAGGAGGACACACAGAACAGTTAAAAGCTATTTTTTCCTTTTTATGCATTTTGCATTTAGATTTAGTATAAATGTACATTGAATCATCTCAGAGTACAATTCATGAATGCAGAAAATCACATAATTCTCATAAAGGAAACAGAACCAAAACACTGGTATAGATATATTGATAAAAATAAATCCTGCTGAAACAGAGGACAATTTTTAGAATAACTTGGCAAAAAAAGTTCCCAAACACACATTAAGAGTTACTCCACAATGCATTAAGTTTTGTTCTGCACAGTCGAGAGTGGCTCAACACAGGAAAGCCACCTCCTCAGGCTAAGACTCAGCACTTTGACAGCTTGAGAGGGGTGAGAGAAAGGTAATAAAAACCTCTAAGGTCCATTTTTACGCAGGAATCACAAACCCGGAAAACCCCTCCACAGTTTATTTTTACAGCCCCTTGGATGATCTGCAGCTTCAATTCTGCTCAGCTAGTTTTTTTCTATTCATTTCCTCATATTTTATGCTAACTGCTTCTGATTCATGGAAGCTGTTCCTGCTCTGGTCCTTGTCTTTTTTAAACTTGGATTGATTTGTAATCCTTTGATCAGCCAGTTGTTCTGATTGGCTGCTGATCAGGTGTCTATTGTTTTTTTTTTGTGTTAACTTTTAGTTGCATTTCTTTCTATTATATCGTGTCCCACAGTCGTCCTGGACTGCAAGGACCAGATTGTTTATGCAATTCTTCTTTTTTACTACATCTCTGAGTGAAAAATGTCTCCCTTCCACAAACTGAAAAATGATGCCATCACATTAGGCAAACCTGTCCATCCACCCATCTTCAACCGCTTATCCGGGACTGGGTCGCGGGGGCAGCAGTCTAAGCAAAGATGCCCAGACTTCCCTCTCCCCGGCCACTTCCTACAGCTCCTCTGGAGGGACCCCGAGGCGTTCCCTGGCCAGCCGAGAGACGTAGTCTCTCCAGCGTGTCCTGGGTCGTCCCCGGGGCCTCCGCCCATTGGGGCATGCCCGGAACACTTCACCAGGGAGGCGTCCAGGAGGCATCCGGACTAGATGCCCGAACCACCTCAACTGGCTCCTTTCGATGTGGAGGAGAAGCGGTTCTACTACGAGCTTTCCGCAGGTGACTGAGCTTCTCACCCTATCTCTAAGGGAGCGTCCAGCCACCCTACGGAGGAAGCTCATTTCAGCCATTTATGTGTGTTTGCATTCTGCCATCCTGCCTCTGTCTCCTGGCCTTAACCTTGATGATCCAATCATCTTTGTTTAGTTATTTAGATAAAAATCCATTTTCATTTTCTATTCCGTTTTTCCCTTTCGGGGTCAGGGGGCTGCTGGAGCCTATCCCGGCCACTTGTGGGCGAAGGCAGGGGGCACCCTGGCTTCATAACATAACTTGGATAAAAATCCAAGTTATGTTTAATCCCCATTAAATTACAAACAATCATAGATTACACTGAACCAAAACAGGCAATAAAAGGTCGACTAAAGGCTGAATATGAACACATGCTCATGAGTTTAGTTCTAATTTTCGCTTGTCTTGCTTTTGTATCTGATAGAAATTAAAAGCACCTGCATTCTGACAGAAGGTGAGCTCACGACCACAGTGGGACTTTCATCTTACAAATGTACAACGTGGCTACAAGTGGAAAATGTCACCGCATGCAAAACAAGATTTCGTGCAGCGCCGGGGAGCTGAAGAAGAAAATGTCAAGAGAAGTTCTGAAAAAGGGGGCTTATAAAAGAGAATGCTTGAGTAAAGCAGAATCCAAGAAAGTCAAGTTTTAAATTACAGGCTTCAGAAGAAGAAAGGGTACAGAGACGAAGATCTGTGGAAGTTTTTTTTTTAGGCACCAGGAAGCAAAACTAAATTCTTAGAAGAAGGTGTTTTCGACTTTTTTCTTTTTTGGGGGGGGGGGGGTCTGACAGAACGGCCCAACATGAAACTTTCACTGTATAGAATTTTGTTCAGTGAAGGAGTTTGTTATCCTAACCGGAAGAAGAACAGAGAGCAGCGATCCTGTGCTTCTGCCCGAACGTCCTGCAGAGACAGCTGATCTCTTTGAAGTGGTTTGGAATGATCCAGGTCTAAACTTTCTCCTCTGCTGAAAGCAGAAGAGCAGAGTTTGAAGCTCAGATAGGAGGGATGTTCTAGCGTGTAGCTTCCAACAACAAAAGCAAACATTCGTGTAGGCACGGGGCATGTGCACACAGGCGACACGCACGCATGCAAGCCTTAGGATAATAACGGTGCATCTTGTTGCGGTTGGACACTTGACGCTGTATTAAAGCATTCCACCTGAGGATCTGGATTTCTTTTTCATATTTTATTTTCACAAAACAGCAGGCTTCAGGCAGAGTTTCAAGTCTCTGCAGTTTTCATCTGTAAACTTGAGCAAAGCAGCCAGGGGAGGAATGAGGTCGAGGAGGAGAGGAGTGGGCCATCATCAAAGGCCTTACCGAGTTTAAAAAGATGCAGCTTCTATAAAAATGAATGACCTGAACCGTCTGACACGGATTGGAAAAATAATCTGAGGGAGTCACCGGGAAGGTGGTGTCTTATGGGAGCGCCCCTGAACAGCTCAGTGCAGGTAAACAAACACCTTCATATGGATGTAAGGGAGAAGAGGAGTACAGACAGCAAAGGAAAATATTAAGCAATTAAATATTAACAACCTGTCGAAGTTAGATGAAATAACTTTTCTCCCATATTTGCTACATTTGTTACTTTTATGGTCAAAAATGCTTGGTAAAAAGTGCTATATGAAACACAAAAAATAATTAAAGGAACATGGTGGAAATGTTCCATCTAATGGTAATTATGTTTATTAGTCATTATTCTTTAGTGGCTGAATGGCTCAGCTGGGTTGCAATGCACGACTAGCATTATGGAAGTCAGGGTTTGAGCTACGTCCAATGTTAGTTCTTAAGCAAGACTCTTCTACACTACTATCTAACTATGCAGCCACAAAGGGGGCCCACGTCTGGGTCTCCCTGTACCGGTCCCCAGCCCGGATAAAAAACAGGGTTGAGTCAGGAAGGTCATCCGGTGTCATAAATCTCTGCCATGTGTTGCAGTTACACATAAAACATCTAAAGTATAAGTAAAGAAAAGGCAGCAAATGGAAGAGAAGTTGGTTAAATCTGACAAAAGTGTCAAAGAAGAACGGAGAGGAAAACCAAAAATATTTTTAAAAAAGGGAGGAAAGTCATCCTTCTATCATGGAAAAAATCCAGACCCCCTTCACACAGCCAATAGGTGGAGGGCATGCAGTCCGGTCTTAAATAGGGACATTTCCAAAAATGCTAAGGTAAAGGGTTCATAATATAGCTTTTTTCAGTTCAAACCTTAGACCATGTAAAAAAAAAAAAAAAGTCTGAATACATGGAAATATATAGTAATGATGATCACTTTCATTTAATTTGACATCAATAAACATTTTTGCAAGAAAATCTAACAAACATTTTTTTCTTGTTTGTTTTTGCTTTTTTTTCTTTTTTTATATAAAAGCAGAGACAGAATGTATGACTGTTGTACTTGATGTTGACTTGTAGTAAATCTGATAAAAATAAAAGTATGAGGAAATGAACAAAAAACAGGAAGGAGAAGGAGTTGAATCCTAAAATGAGTATGGTAAAGACTTAGACGAACTCACCGTCTAACATCTCTTTTGTGAGTCTGAGCTGCTGTGTGTGTGTGTGTGTGTGTGTTGTGTGTGTGTGTGTGTGAATAAACATCTGTTCTTGGCATTACGATTAAATAAATGTGAATTCTACAACAGGAACAAACCAGATCTAATTACGCACAAGTGTTGCAGGTGATTATGCTGATTACACTTCAAAGACAGTGTGTGTGCGTGCACACGTGTGTGAGTGTGTGTGTGTGTGTGTGTGTGTACATGGACACACACAACAGTAAAGAAACACGTGGTCTCAACAGCTGTTCCCCCAACTAAATGACATAAATGTGACGAGTGAAAATGGAGGAGAAAAGATGTAATAAAATAAAACCGCAGCTTTACACCCCTAATCATTGGAAGACGGCTGATTGCACCTGAATGCATCATTTCTCTTCAGCGCGGCGGAAGAATTGCTTTGCTCGCTGTCTATCTTTCACACACGTTTTTTTTGTGGTTACAAGATAACAACTAAACTCTAAGTTTTGTTGTAAAGAGCAGGAATACGGTGGTCTAGAAGTGCAAATCACAGCATCTAATCACTCAAAGCAAAATTACATTAAAGACCACTCGGAAAATAAAAAAAAAGCAAAACAACTGATAAAAACAGATGCTTCAAATAAGGGGACGTCTTTTGAGAAAGACGGTCTTGTTAGATGTGAAAATCTGGACTCAGGTCTCCTGCTATGCAGCCGAACCAGATCTGACTTTAAAATGACTTGTGTGATATCTGATATTACAATTTTTTTTCTTTAGTTCAAACACTAAATGAAAATAAATACAGGAGTTTAAAACAGACAGATAAAACAAGATAGTGTGCTTGAAAATCTTGTATGATCCCACCCCTTTTTCACAATCCCTTATGTTGTGCATATTTCTCTTTACAGTTTTTTTATTTTCTGAAAACATTTACATTACTTTCTACTCATTGCATCTATGCAGAAGTGACATTTTGGTTTTTATTGATCATTTCTTGCCTTGTACGGTTCCATCAGTGACATGTTGTAGGTTTTTGTAGTATGAATGCTCTGCTTTTTCAAATTCATCTGATATCTTAACTCATAACTCTCATCTCTGTCCTTGAACATTTGTTGTATGTTTATCGGAAGCAAGTTATTTCTGGCTTCATAAATGTTGAGTGCTGTTTTAAGTTTCACTAGTTCCCATAGTTTCAATGAACCCGACTTTAAAAACACTGCATTTGAATGTGTCCCATTATCCACACCATGAACTATTTTAATGGCTTATATTTTGTAACACTGTAGCTTTGCTTTATAAATATTTCCCTAAACTTCTACACTGTACTGTAAATATGGTAGTATAATCGATGAATATATTAGTAGACGCGATTTGTGAGTGTATTTCCCCAAAACGGCGTTGTTTTTAGCAAGTTTAGCTCGAATTTGTTTGTTTTTTGTGGCCTCCAGTTTATTTTGTCGTCCATAATTACTCTAAGGAACTCAATTTCAATCACTCTTTACAAAACACGACTATCAACAGAAACTTTTATCTCTAAATCTGCAGGAATGTGGTGATTTCCAAAAATCCTGAATTCAGTTTTGTTAACAGAGTGAGAGTTTATTTTTGTCAAACCGTTGTTTTAGTTTCCCTAACTCTGTATTTACTATTTTTACTACTTCCCTGAGATTCTCCCCTGTACATATCATACTTGTGTCATCGGCATATAAAAAGTAATTGAGTGTATTTGACACCAAGTGTGTTTAATTACCTCTAGACATGGAGCAGATTTAAGAGCCCCTACCAAAACAAACCCTCTGCTACCTGAAGGATGTCACTGGCCGTGGCTTAAAGTTAGAATACATTTTGACCTATTGGGATGAAGCTTTTTGAATTACAGGTAGACTTTGTCGGGGCGCATTTAGACCTAGAAGACCTGCTTTGATTGGAGGGAAAATTCAGATAAAAGAAATCACATCTTTCTTTGGTTTGGTTTGGCTTCACACTGCAAATCAAATCAGCTGGAAACATCCCAAAGTTAGCCTGCACAAGCTACTTTTTCAAAAATTGGTGCAAAAATAAAGAAAGAAAGCCCAGCTATAACCACTAGTGACCTACTACTCTTATCTTGGGCTCACTTTCATATTTACCCACTCTTTGGTGGAAAAGCCATGACCTCCACCTAGACCCTTAGACCCTTGTATTCAGTTTGCCTGTTTGGGTCAAGTGAACCATGCTAACCTAAATAAAGCTTACTATTAGAGAAAAAACACTCTAAAGGCTACACAATCTGAAAGAGGAAGAGCCACGCTGTCTCTTTCACCTGCATTTGTTTTTGTGCCAAATTGAATATATGTTTTTTATCCGTGCATCTGGAAAGTATTAATAGCGCTTCACTTCTTCCACTTTTTTTTTTTTGGTTACAGCCGCGTTCCAAAATGGATAACATTTGTTGATGTCCTCAACATTCTACACAATACATCCAATGAGAGTACGGTATTTTTGAATTTGTTATAAATTTACTTAAAAAGAAACAACTGAAAAACTATTTTCAACTTTAAAGTGTCTACAGTAATTGTAAAATAATAAAGTTAGCTACTTCCCAGATTTCATTTATGTTGTGTTATTTTTCTAACATGATTCCCACACACTGGAACGGCTCCTTTACTCACTGGCTCAACCTCTGCCATCCATACACTGACCATCCATCTTTCTATGCTTAAACAATCAATGCGTGTGACTAACCCACTTCAACCTTTTTCAAGCAACTCCAAAAGGACACTGAAAAATCCTTCCAAAGGCCCACAGATTAATGTAAAGCTTATGCTCCAGAAAATATGGATTTATGTCTCTTTTGCTGTAGCTTCACTTCTGTAGCCACACAATGGAAAATAAAAAGCAACAGATTGCAAATGTCTGCTTCTGTCATCAGTATACAGGGGAGTTTAGCTAAACATAAACACTAACACCATTTCCAAACAACTTTTGGAGGACATTTTGATGTAACCCTTGTGCTATCTTAGATGACCCCCCCTTCCATTGAGGTGTTCTTCCTACCATGACAAAGGTGGACAAAGGTGGAAAGATTTCATGTAATCCATGGACGCCAGTGAAGATCACAAATCATTGAAGAAAAAAGGTTCAGAGCTCTGTCTAGTGGGTCTAGATGACCCAACTCCCAATGTTAAAGTGCCTAGGATAGCACAAAGGTTAAAAGGCTTTGTTCTGCTTGTGGGCTGCACAGTGGGGCAGTGGTTAGCGCTCTGGCCTCGCAGAGAAAAAAGCAACGGTTCAAATCCCAACTGCCGTCCTTTCTGTGTGGCGATTGCATGTTCTCACTGTGCGTGTTTTGGTTTTCTCCAGTAACTCTGGCCTTCTCCCACATTCCAAAAACATGTTTCAATGTTCGAGGTGTGCGGCGTGTGACATATATCATCCCTGTTGCTCCAAACGGGGTTAAGAAGATGGATTTATGTTTTGTTGGTTGCAAATTATTTAGGTAATTCCCAATTTTTGCCATTTTAAAAGCGTCAAACGGGCTGTTAGTTGAGAAGTACCTCGATTTATGTGGCTACTTTTTTCTCCTTCATAAAAAACATATCAAAAAACATTTTTTTTTTTTTTTGCCTTGTGCAAAAAGTTTCTGCAGCTTGAAGATAAGGATTGTCTCGCACCATTCAGGTGTCGTCAACCTGCTTTGCACTTTCCCAGAGGTTAAAAGCCTTTATCTGCTATCTGGTCTCTGCCCTAATGAACGAGAGCACTTCTCCGCTGCTTAATTTCATTTCTATTGATGCAGTGAGACCCACTCCGCTGGTGGTAAAGACTCCGAGCTCACATAAATCTCCAATTTGTCCTTTTCACACATAGCGTGCACTCAGTTCTCCTCTTCCCTTCATCTCTCATGCATCTTAAGAGAGGATTTTCTAGTTGCTCCCACTCACGTATTTGGAGCTATTGCGTTACAAATAGGGTTAAATGGCAATAACGGGTGTTCTGCATTATAGCAAAAAAGAATTAGGCAAAAATGGAAAAAGAAAAAAAAAGATACAAATGAAGGACTGAGATAGTAGTGAAAAATGAGCAGAATCAATCTAATAACTGGCTATCAAGAGCCCAGCCCCAGAAAATACTTGCCTGAAATGTAATCTTTGATAATGCTTCCCAACCCTCCTGCCTCTTTCTAATGCGATTTTCTCTGATGCCCCCTTTTTTTTTCTTTCTTGAAATCCTTTTTTCCAATTTTTTTAATTTGAGGAGGGTGTGTGCGTGCGTGTGTGTGTGAGGGAATGAGTCAGTGATTTACTGAATGGAGGGGCTCCCATTCCAGTAACATGATGCCAGTTGAAGAAATCTAATGACAGAAAGAGACTGTGCTGTGTGCGAGAACAGTGACATATTTTTACTGCCTGAACTTAAACTAATACATTTTTCATCGTCAAAATCGCCTCCAGCGTCAACGAAAAATAAAAGAAACTGAAGTCCTGTCTGCATTTTAAGATGAATGAGAAAAAGTAGTCCTGAGATGGATCAATTTATTAAAGTGTTTGCTGCTATTTGCTGCGTTCAATTGGACATTTTGAATGAAGAGGAATGCACGTGTCAAGTTGGGTTCCTGTTAGCATTTATAATGTGTTCTCAGCTTTTGTGTTGGTGGAAGCTTTGTTGTGGAAAGCAGGTGTTTTCGTGGCTGCTGCAGGAGTGAAGGGTGTCAGCCTGCTCAGAAAAGGTGGGAAAAGAAGAAATGGAGGGGCTGCAAAAGCCTCTGTCTGAGGGCTGACACTGCAGCCGTGTGTGGCTGCTGTCAGCGCTGGGCTTTTATCCCTGTCCTGTGTGGGCCTATGTGGAAGGAAGCAGCGGCGCTCAATAACTCAATGTTTTTAGAGAAAGGACATGAAATAGTGTATCAAAATACGCAGTTAGGTGCTCGAAGATGCTTCTCTAGGCCCACATTGTGGATAAAGTAATGGTGAGTTCTTCATTTTTCCTTTCTTGGTGGGGAAGTCATGCAGGTCATGAACACGGCTCAAGACTCTTTTCAAAGACCGGAGGCTCAGCTGTCGCATACGTTCTTCAGCAGGACTGACAGAAAAATTAAATCCCTGGATTCTGTCCAAACAGCTGACTTTAAAAGAGAGAAAACACGAGGAACATTTTCTGTTTTTGTCCCAAAACATGATCATCACGATGACCTTCAAAGGAAATATGGATCATCTGCTAAATACTCTGCCGTTTAAGGTTAAGTACTTATCCAAAAGATTCACAGAGTCTAGTTTTTGGATATATTTAACTATTTATAATAATTAAACCTGATCCTGCAGCATCTATCCGATATCTTGGGCGGCAGAACCTGTCTTGTCTTTTACACATGCTGCATTAAAAAAGGGTTGGTGTTTTTCCTTTTATGTCATTTTTTTGTAAATTTTTACAGTAAATACAATAAAAAACAACAACAAATAACACCCAAAAATGTCTAAACACAATTCAACACGATCTAAACACAATCTAAAAGCAGTCTAAAAATGGTCTATGCACGATCTAAATATGATCTAAACACAATCATGTCAGACTTTTGTTTCCCCCTCTGGTCACCGGTGGGAGCCGTCCCCAGAATTCTAACCACACTACAGCTCCCAGCAACCCCCAGCAAACACTTCCTGGATGCCGCACACCTGACTCCCATTTATTCATCAACCACAGTCTACTTTAACTCTGCACTGAGTTTCAGTCAGTGTGAAGTATTATTTTTGGTATTCTGCCTTCCTTACAGAGCGGTGCATTTGGACCTGAACTTCTGTCTCCTGACCCGGTTTCTGACTCTGTTTGCCTGCCCCCCGGCCCCGACTCTGGCCTGGATCCTGACCATCCTGTCTCTCCTCTGATGATCTCATGCCAGCCTGACCCAGATTAACTTGAGCAAATTGAAGCACTTTAACATTTAAAATGAAAATCATACACAATATTAGAATAAAACCCAACCCACTCTTCACCCCTCCCACTCAGTGAACACATATGATCCATGCCTCGTCACACAATGATAATAGTATCTACTAAAAGAAACTTAAGGCTTGGCTCTGCAGTGAGGAAAGGGCATTTCTCTCTTCATTAAACACCATCTAAACATGATTTAAACAAACAAGAGGATATTAAGATTTTGCCAAACCGCTACGCCATTTTTGAGCCTTGCAACAACAACAAGAATCCGACTGAGAAAAGGTTTTTCTTTTCAAAAAGCACGGAGGAAGTCAAGTGAGTCCGGCCTGTTACCCATTCACAGCTCCAGCAGAACCGAGCCCCTCTCTTTATTTCAATGTTCGAAGCCAATCCTGACCTTCTGTTGCCCCCAAACCAGCTTCAGAACACAAACATGTTACAGACCTCAAACCCAGTCAGCCGTGGATAACTCCGCAGGAAAAACACTTGCACTACCCCAATACCATGAGCGCTAATGTGATTCCACATTAAGTATGATAATGCTGTTCTCTTGTTACGAACGTTTGCACATCCATAATTGACATTGTGCCTTCAGGTGATAGCTTGGTTATTAGACAGCTGCCAGAAATGATGGCTGCCGACAACCATTCCCCGCAATTGTTTCTAAAATTGGGTTAAATCTCTCCGGACTGCGACCGAGTAAACACATATTATCGTTGCAAATGCTGCAGCGCAGCGACCCTACCCTGCAGTGGCCCGCACGCAGAGGCCCAGGCCTGGAAGATTTGTGAAAAGAAACATCAGCTCGAATGAAGAAACGAACATCAGCTGGTTAATAGGCTGCAGCACAAACATCCATTAAGTTTTGAACTGTAAAATAAGAAAACAGACTATGAGAGAAGAAAGTTTCCCCTCTAGGGAGTTTTTTTGCAACCTACAATGACAGGAAACTCTCTAAAGTGTTAGTTCTGCAATTTGCTGGTAAGCAAAGACCCAATCTCTGGCTGAGTCAGGTCATTATTTAGATGTCTTTTTAATGGTGTAGAGCTTTCTAAATCCAACTTCTTTACTTGATGTCCTCTCTGCCCCCCTCCAGATAAAATCCAGATATTTTTATAGGCTTTTTTGTAAAGACAAGGTGATATCCATATGTAGTAGAAGAAGGGATAGAAAAGGTGTTCCTTTACCAAAACTTTACATGGATTTAAACAAGTTGCTTCAAGAAAAAAAGAAAAGCAACATATTTTCTGGTTTTCCAATCAGACCCAAAACATAAGTGCTGAAAAGATGGAACTATTTTATATGGCTTTTTATTCAAAAACACAACAGGTCGGGTCATTAACATGGAGCCAAGATACAATGGAACACCTCCTCAATAATATTATTTGTCTGAATTTTTCACTGCCAGAACGGTAAAAAATAGAAAAAAAAAAAACTACGGGGTTGTGCTGCAGTGGTAAAGATGCCCTCATCCAGGGCGTTTTGAGCATAATGACGAAACATCAAACACTAACCCGAGGTACCAAACGGGATCCGGCTCTCATGCGTGCGCACAAAGTCAGCATCACTCAGTTCGATGAGATGAAGGTTATTGGCTTTCTCCTCGCTTTTTATCCACTCGCTGACTTAGCCTTAGGGATCAATCATCAGAGGCCACCGCCTGGCATTCCTACAAATAAACACACCCGCATCAAATGTTTGGGCCAGGTCGAAAGATCTGAACGTGTTAAACGCGAGACATCGGGGGGGGGCAAGGATTGATGCCGAGCAGCTCAGACGTGAAGCTTCCTGCTTAGCACAGTCAGACAGCTCACAGCTGGAGCGCACATCGGGGGTCAGAGGACTAGGATTAAAACACAGCTTTGCTTTTCTACTTTACAGAAGCAAAGCAGATGTCTTTTTCAAGTTACGTTTTACATCAAAAAGCTAAGACAGAACGCTTAATGAAGTTTGAGCTATTGATTTTCCCCAATTAGGACCATTCAAAAAAGCGTGTCTCCTGCTCCATTAGAGGCTGTCTGTCTTTAAGTCTCTCTTTAAAATCTTTTTTTGCCCAGTAGGTTCATGGTAGACATGTTAAAGGAGTAGCTAATGACCCGATTTTCATTTCTGTAGAGCAACTCAAGCTTTTTAAATCATTCAAGCAAACGGGAAAGAAAGTCAATATTTTCTATTGAACAATACTTGACGATGAGGTGAACTGTTATAGTTTGAAAGCCTTCTTTTTCATGTATAAAAATATTTTTGTAAACATTACAGACCGTTGGACAAGTTCCATTGGATGACAGCTGCTTCATCCACAGACTGGCTGTGACAAGCAGGTGACCTGGACTTTGATGTAGTCACTAGCAGATTATTTCTGGCCTATCTGTTAAATGTGGTAGTTTGGACCACGGGCTACCAGACCCTACGGGGCTACTATTGGGCGACGGCAGGGCACATCCAGCACGTTATGATGCATTGCAGGCGACACAATCACTCTTAGTCACACCTGCAGACAATTAAGAACGTGGATCAACTTATGAGCATGACTTTGGACACGCGTAGGAGGATCTGAAACACTAGCTGGGTTGAACCAGCGCCCTTCTTGCTAATGACGATGGCAGCTAACTACTACCACCATGCGGCCCTTAATCCTGATTTCTTTTCTTCTTTTTTCTCTAGTATGGTTCATTAGCTTAATAAATGTTTGGTGGGCAGATGGTATACCTTGCTTTAAGGGAAGAGGTGTGGCGTGAAACTCCGCTCACTTCTGATTGTGGCAGAAACAAATTGCCTGAAAGCATTGGCTTGGATTAGCCACTTCGTTCTCATCAATCTGACAACCAGAGTGTGTGACCCATACAGTCCCAATGGTTTGGAACTCTAAAACAACTTTGAACTTTATTTTTAAATCTCACAATATGTTCTGCAGATAAACATAAGAATAAACAAAAACATTGTTTATAAGTCAGCTCGCTCTTGAGCTGGGTTTCCAAGCTCAAGTCCTCGGAGTCTCTCTTTACATAAAGATGCAGTGTGACAAGTCCCGAGTCTTGTGCCCCAAGGTTACATTTGGTAACATCCAGCAGCTTGATAAGTGTTGCCATTCATCTTGAATGTTGAAACTATAAAAAACACATTAAAAGATGAGAATGAATCTCTTTAAAACACACGTTTGGTCATCTCCTGATTTTTTTTTTTAATTTAATGTGGAAGAAGACAAAAAAGATGACAACGTCATTGTCTGAATGAGCTGCATTCTTCAAAATCCCATAAATAGCTTTACTTCCTATTAATATTTTTTAATTGTATCCCTTGACTCTATAAATTCACACCAATTCACTAAAAGCTCCCAGTGGGGGCTCAAACATAAACATCGATAAATGCTTAAATGGCAGTCCGTGAGCTAGCAAGTCAGGTTTCTTTGGCTAGGATCTAGCCTACAGTCACCTAAGTCCACTACTTTCTGCTAATTAAATTCTGCTGTCGGTTCACTTTGCTCTTTTGCTGCCTTACCCTGGCGTTGTCATCCTGGTGTACTGTGGGCCATCAGAAAAAAAAAGAATGCAGCCATGTGGTTTATTTAGGAGTCATTTTTTTAAACATGGGGGCATGTGACATTTTCAGATCTAGATCTGATCAGATAACATCTGGTGGCCAAAGGCAGCAGGAGAGGCCATAAACATGATGGGTGCACCCTTCATGTTGAAAAAAGCATCAATCCGAACTCATCAGACCACTTGACC
This sequence comes from Oryzias sinensis, assembly GCA_037389245.1. Taxonomy (NCBI): domain Eukaryota; kingdom Metazoa; phylum Chordata; class Actinopteri; order Beloniformes; family Adrianichthyidae; genus Oryzias; species Oryzias sinensis. The sequence goes on along the minus strand of CM074501.1, from coordinate 8,771,314 downwards.
TTTTAACATTGATCCAAGTCCTAATCTTAATATACTCTCAAATTGAAGCCTTTTATTTTATTAGCCTCTACTAATAAGATAGTGCATTCACTACAGCTTGAGGTATTCTTACTTTGCAATTAGAGGAATAGAATTATTTTATGCTCTTTTACTGTTTATCAACTGTTTGTATATATATTTTTTTATATATTTATTTTATATAAATTTAAAATACATTTATTTTTGTAAATATATATATATATATATATATATATATATATATATATATATATATATATATATATATATATATATATATTATATGATAAAAAGCTTGTCTCTCAGGGGTTTTGTGATGAGACAGCTTCCTAATCTGTAACATACTTGAGGGACTTTAACTATGATTGCTGAATTAATTTGAAAAAGACACAGGGCTTCTAATTTGCTCATTTTGAGGGAGTGGTTCTTGGTCTTCAGGTTCAGACAGAACACTAGTTGGCCATCAGCTCAGATCTTGGTTGAAATCAAAGATCTTTAATATCACTCCAACTCTAAAGTCAGTTAGCCTAAGGGCCAAAAGTTCTCACCCGAGGAGTGAAATGAACATCAAGTGATTCGGTGGGCCCACATCATATGGGGGCAGCATTGAGTCATGACATGCAATGAAGGAAGGCATGCAGCACATCTCAACCTAGCAGGAATGGGATTAGGGCAAACTGGTAAGGACAGTACAAGGGAGACATAGATGGTTTTAGATAAACAGTTAAATGGATTGTCGAAAGATGGATGGATGGATGGATGGATGGATGGGATGGATGGATGGATGGATGGATGGATGGATGGATGGATGGATGGATGGATGGATGGATGGATGGATGGATGGATGGATGGATGGATGGATGGATGGATGGATGGATGGATGGATGGATGGATGGATGCCGTTGTGGACTTTGGGGTTTTATGGCGTTTTATCATGGTTTGTTTGCTCACTTCTCTTTCTAACTGGATCGTTACGTCCCGGTGGCCGTCTGATTCCCATAAAACGGCCAAATCACGTCTGTGTGTTCTCCACAAACTCCCAATTCTTACATGACTAGCTGCTGGAATCAATTACATCTAAATGAGTCAAGCTGTCTTGTTGGATGTTCCTTAGTCTGATCAGGACAAAGGAACATGGCGTTAGATTTCAGCCTACATACCGTTTGACATTCTTCATTCAGCTAGTATTACACTGCAGTTAGAAATGACCTGATTTAACTAGCTCATATTCTGGTAGCAAGGTTTGTGTCGAAGTTGAGATCTTGTGTTTTTGGGTGTCAGAGATTGCACATGGCTGAGACTGGCAGCAAGCCTGCAGAGTGGCCCCCTGAGAAAAGCACTCTACTTTCCCTTTTTATCAGATGACTGAACAGTTCTTTAGCAGTCATTGTTTTCCCCAACACGCTTAGGGTGCGCTAAGCTTCCACCCACTGGAGGAAGACCAGAGAAACTGGGATCTGTAAAAGTTTTTCAAACCAGTATTTTAGAGATGCTGAACTGTAAAAAAGTAATGTTAAGAATGCAATTATTCACTGAACATTTATTTTCTTTTGCTTCCTTTTGGGTTTCTGTGCTGAAACAGCTCCACTTGTTCTCCTGTGGATCTAGGTCACCTACACTTTGGTGTTAGCCACACCCACTGTATTTGAGAACTCCCCATGACTCTTCAGAGTATCTGCTTGTGATGATTTTCATGCCTTGTTCTACAGTTTATGTTCTGTTATGACACTCGTGACTTCCATGTTACATATTTGTTTATTTTCTTCTCTATACCTCTCACCTGTACTGACTAAGACATTTATAGATTCAAAAGGTTATAGACGAACATTCCAAATAGACTCATACTAGTGTTTTTATTAAAACAATGTATATCCTTTGAGGCAGTTTGTGTGGTTTTTTCATATTTGAAATAAGACTCTGGAAGCTTTAGCCAGGCTTTATAGTCTAGGCGGAACAATGGTCTGAAATGCATTCAAATGCACCCCATTCTACCACTGGCTCTGCAGCATATTGTGGGTCAGACATATTTGGAATTTGAAGTTAAATAATTGTCAAAGAGTGAATGACAAAATGTGAGTAGCTATGAGGGCTATGCCACAATGTTCTAAAAATAACTATCACTTACATGGATTGAACTATAAGCAAATGGAATGAACATGTTTTACAGATCATTTTAATTTAACAAAATTCATAACTATCAGTTTTAGAGTCAATTTTCAAACTAAGGAATATATTTAGTTTTGTTTATGCAGAAGTGATGACTTAATGATAAGAAATGTAATCATTTCTTGAGATTCATGTCCCTTTGTATCATGCCGTTTTTATTATATTACTCATATCATCTGATGCTGTTTTGTCTCATAAAAATCATCATACTGTCATCGTTGTAGCAAATATCACCGTTAATTTAAGTTACACTGTCATTGTCTCATACTGATCCTAGCTACAGTATATAAATTTCGCGAACACCCGATTTTTTACCCAGCGAAATCCAGTTGTCAATCAATAATCTCTTCTGTGCTGTGCACAAAATGTGTGGTTGCCAAATTTACGCAAGCAATCATGAACGAATCTTTCTATCTACAATACTGGACTCATAGTTTACCAACGGTTTTTGAGCGTTTTGTGTGAGTTTAACAATGAAAAAATGTTTGTTTGTACGTAATGAACTAAATGTTGACAATTTACAAGTTTACAACCATAAAACAAAATATACTTATTACAAGAAAGAAAATTGTTAATTTTTGCTATTATTTGCAATTGTGAAACTCCTGTGAAAATCGAGGGACCGCTTATACATCCTATGTGGTGACATTTTTAAATTCACATGTGTATCATTGCAGAGTTTCTGTGATAAATGAATGGAAAGAAATAGCCTCCAAAAACATGGTAGGAAAAGGATTAAAACAGCCCTCGTTCTCTCACTCTGGATCAGTGTGGAATTAAATAACAGAGCAGATAAAGTTTTCTCAAAAGTAGCATCAAGTGCTTGCATCTCATCCATATTGCAAGGTCTGGGTGTTGTTCCTTTATCACTGGGGCTGGGTTGGTGGTTGCCAACGTCTAATGATTGCACTGCAGGAGGAAAGAGCTGCTTCACTATGCAGACAGGCAGGAAGCTGAGGGCAAAGCACATCCTCTGGTGAGGTGATCGCCGCTTGCCCCTCAGTGTGTATGGGTAACAGTATGAATGAACAAACAGAATTAGTGCCATGGACATGCTGGTGGCTCAGCATCCTTGAAGCTATGCTGATACACACTCGCTCCTATTTTATGGAGATCATAGTCGTTTTTGGCTTGACTCCAAAATGTCTGTGTTCTCAGAGGGCGAAATCGGAGCTTATGGCACTCATTGCGCAAAAAATGTGTTTATCCTCCACAAAAGTCATTGTTTGAACAGATTAAGATAACATTGAATTTAAAGAAAACTAGTGGGATCTAGAATTTTACTCATGTTTTATATTATATTTGATCACATTTGTATTTGTGTAACGCTTGCTAGTCAAGTTGTACTTTTTTAGATATTAACTAATTTATACTTTTATATTCTAGCCATTTTATAATATTTTTTCCATGCATTACTTCATTAATTGATATTTTCACATGGTTTTTATATTTTAACTTTTGTTTCTTTTTAACCATTGTCTTTTGTATTTTGTTTTGTATATATTATTATGAAAACATTTTTATTATTTTATTGCATGTGTCCCACGATTGCGTTTTTGTGTTCTTGTTGTCATGGTTACACTTGACGAAGACTGACTCAATTGCTGGAACGGAAGGACACAAGGCAAGCAGTGAGGTCGAGGAACGGGTTTTAATGAGGAGCTCTGGGATGGCTTCAGATCCCAGTTTCCTGTGATGGAGCAGGAGATGGTTGGAGGGTCTTGGCGGCGTCAACGGTTGAAACCAAGGCGACAGGAGCGTGGACAGCGGCGTGAACAGCCTGAAAGGTCAGCGAAGATGGGATCTGAGGCGAGGTAAGACAGGCGGGTTTAGCATGGAACAAAACCGACATGACCTAGAAATTTCGAGGCCAGGGAATGCACCGAGGAAGTACCGCCGACTAGCGTTTGATTGCAGGTCCGTGGTCTCCTTAGAACCTGCGGCCCGATGAGGATGAGGTGCAGCTGGAAGGCATCAGGTGCTTGTGGCTGATGAGGGAAGTCGGCAGGCACGTGGTACCCCCCAACTGACCGCCTCCAGGCGCAGGCGTGGTCAGATGAGCCAGGGGAGATCCTCCTCAATGAGGAGGGGTCCAGTATGAGGGAGCCAGAGACCCACGACCTCTCCTCGGGACCGTAACCCTCCCAATCCACGAGATACTGGAACCCGACCACGGCGCGCATCAAATCTGGCCTTTGGCCGTGGCAGGGCACCGTCAATGAGCCGGGCGGGTGGTGGGGAAGCGGACGGCGGGCAAAGGGGGCTTTGATGGACAGGCTTGAGCTGGGACACATGGAATGATGGATGGATCTTTGGGCGCCCCGGCAGCACAAAAGCGGACACAGGAGGGATTGTTAATCCGTTTCAATAATTAAAAGGCTGTCTTGGCAGGCGCCAGTTTGCCAGGACGGCTGGCCTGGAAGCGGAATGTTCCTGGAAGAGCCAGACTTTCTTGAGTTGGTAGAAGGACTCACCGTCGCGGTGACGGTCCGCAATTTGGCGGTTACCCTCCTTAGTCCGAAGGAGAGCGGCGCAGCGCCTGGCGCCACACGCTCTGGCAGCGCTGGAGGTGCAACTGGACGGAGGGTACCGCCAAATGTCATGCTCCTGGGATAGAAACAGGGGGGTGACCATGCCAGACCTCGAAAGGGGGCATACCAGTAACAGCAGATGGATGGTTATTGTGAAGCCTCACCCAAACCAGGTGGTCAGACCAGTCCCCGGGTTTTGGGTCACCAAACAAGCGCAGAGTAGCCTCCATCTTGATTAGCTCTCGGCCTGTACATTGGACTAGAGGTGGTACTGACGTGTAATGAGGCTCGGCGGAACAGAAAACCTTCAAACCTGGGAGAACAGAATTGTGATCCTGGGTCCTGACACAATGTCGGACGGGGATACCATGGAGCGGAAAACATGGTTGATAAGAGTATTGGCGGTTTCTGTGGCAGTGAGCTTGGGTGGTGCGAGATAAATAGGCTGCTTTAGAAAGCGATGCGATGACCGTGAGAATGACCGTAAAACCCCGGGATGGCGGTAGTCCAGTGATGAAGTCGAGGGCTATGTGGGACCAAGGGCGACCAAGCGTGGATAGGGGATGAAGGTAACCAGCCGGAGGTTGAAGACTTCGCTTCTTTGAGTGGTACAGGCTGGCGATGTATTACCGCCGTGGTATCCATAGTCGTCGTCGAACCGCCGTTCAGGAGCATGAATTAAACGTATACCCCGTGTGGCGATCTTAGATAGGTGTCCCCAGGTGATGGCGTTGGACCTGGGTCTGTCGAGGGACAAACAGGGTACCCGGAGGACAGACAATGGAATCCGGGTTTCTCCACCTTGAGCCTGTTGAATTCGGGTTCCACGTCCCGGTGATTGCTAAAGGGGAGTCAGGGATGATGGGAGGTGGTGAGTAGCATCCGTCGGTGTTGTACCTGGCGGGACAGAGCATCCGGTTTACGTTCTTACTGCCAGGGCGATGCATTGATGGTAAGAATCCGTCTGACAAAACAAACACCAGCGGAGCTGTCTTGAATTCGATCTCTTAGCGGATAAATAAGTAGGCCCAGGAACGTAGTGGGTCCATACTATAGAATGGTTGATCAGCCCCCTCCAACCAATGTCTCCATTCCTCCAGAGCGAGTTTGATGGCCAGTAGTTCCTATTGCCGACATCATAATTTTGTTCCGCTGGATTTTTCGAGAAAAAACTGGGGTTTCAAGTGCAGAAGGTCTCGTTGAGATACTTTAGCCCCAACTTAGAGTCCTGAAGCGTCAACCTCGGCGATGAATTGTTTATAGGGGTCTGGTTGGATGAGAATGGGTGCAGAGGTAAACAGTTCATGAGTTTTAAGAAAGCAGAGTCAGCGACAGGATTCCAAACATAGGAGTAGTTTGACAGGCGTGGAGTTGGGTGAGGGAGTCTCTTGATACTGCTTTCTTAATTCACAGGAATGAACCTTGATAAAAGTTGGCAAAACTAGGAACTGCTGCAATTTCTTGCGAGATCGGGAATGCCCGTTACAAAGCAACGTTTTGGAGGGATCGGATACGATTTGTCCAGCCTCAGGATGTAGCCCAGAAAAGGCGAATCGACGAAACTCATTTTCCGCTTTAACAGCTTATTTTTCTAATAGAGCGTTGAGGGCCAGATCCGGCAGTAATTAGCGATGATCTACTGCAAGATTGCACAGATAATGAGGATGTCATCTAAATAAATAAAAACAAAGCGGTTTAGAAAGTCAGAGGGCGTCATTGACTAGGCAGCTGAAAAAATGGGAGGCGTTGGTAAGGCGAAAAGAGCATGACTAGGTACTAAATAATGCCGGAAGAGTGGTGAATGCATTTTCCACTCGTCTCCTCACGAACGCCAGACGGTGGTAGGTTGCGGAGATCCAGCAGAAGATGTTGGCTCCTGGACCCAGAATCAAAAAGCAAGAATTATAAGTGGCAGGGGTATTTATCTTTCACAGTAATTTGGTTGAGGACTGGGTAGTGATACCGGCCTAGGGTCTTATTATCCTTTCTCCTTGAAAAAGAACCCCCGCCCGGCGAGGCGAGGGCGGCCGAATATGACCGAGGGAGAGAGCTTCCTGCACGTAACTCTCCATAGCAGTTTTTTCTGGCCCAGAAAGATTAAATAATCTCCCCTTAGGAAGGGGGGCTCCATTTAGGAGTTCGATGGCGCATCGCCGGGAACCCTATCTGGTAGGGGCACAAGCCTTGGGTGCAGGCCACAGTTTTCAGATCATGATAGCAAAAAGCCGGCACGCAGTGAGATCAATATCACTCCTGATCCAGAGGGGTTAGCCGTGGAGGAGGAGGGAAAGAGCAGAATACAAACAGTTAGCCATGCAGTATATGCTCCAGTGCTCTGAACTAGACCAGTCTATTTGGGGATTATGTAAACGCGGCAAGGAATACCCCAAGATAATCGGAGTTTGGGGTGAGTTGGTTACGTAAAACTGGTGGTATTCACGGTGATTACCGGATGAAATTAACTGAATGGGTTCTGTGCGAAGAGTGATTTTGGAAAGCAATTTCCCTCCCAAACCTGACATATAACGGGGTGTCAAGATTCAACCGGAAGACCTGGACTGATGAACGAGACTAGAATCAATGAGGCTGTGTTCAGCACAGAATCAATGAGCATAAAATTCATGGACATGATTAGGTCTTGGAAATTTGACAGGCATGAACAGAAAGGCTTAGGGTCTTTTTCAAGGCAGATCCTAGAGCCTGTCACTCAGCGGGGTTGGAGGACTAAACAGTTTGGGACATTGAAACAATGTGACTGGCATCCCACAATAAAAGAAGCACTTAACCCTCGTTCGCGGCTTGAGTCTCTCTTCGGAAAGTTTGGAGTGCTCTATCTGCATGGGTTAGTCCGGAAGAGCTAGAGGCCAATAGAAGTAGCTAGCTGCCGTCTGTTAGAACCAAGCGGATGGCGTGAAACATCGGGGGATCCGGCGAGGTTAAGCTCGTTCCGCCTGGCGCTCGCGGGCGAATATCGAGCGGTAGCGGCGGTCACCCGCTGGTTGTGTGCAGAGGTAGATCTTTAATTTTTTCATTGGGATTGATAAAAATTCCCGCCAGGGTGCAATGTCCGGCCAGCCCTGCTTCAACTGCGAATCTTGAAGTCAACTTCGTGATCGCTCACCGAGCAGTTCGCTTGAGAGCTGGTAACGCCCGGGTCGCTTCTTCCTGTTCTTGGGAGTTGATGCAATGAAATTCCCGATGAATCTTTGAAGGGGAGATGTGAAGAGATTAACGGCTAAAGCCTGGGCCACTGGAGGAAACGCCTTACTGCGGAGTGCATTGACCGCAAGAGATTTTGTGTTGATCGGAATAGTATACAAATTGCCGTGGAAAGATCAACTTGTAGTAAAACGCGGCATGCTTCTCGTCACCATAAAATGGTTCTGGCTGTGACGGATGTTTCCTCGGTAGGGCGTGTGGCGATGGTGTTACCGAAAACCGGGGACATAACTTTTAGCGGTGGTGGAACTGTATCTTGGCCCGTGATTCGGCCAAGTTTGCGTGATGTTGTCCGGCGTGAAATAACTCCTGTTGGGCGGCGGACATTTGAGTAAAGAAATGCGTCGGACTGGCAGCGAGCAACATACCTTGGGTGATAGCAAGCGGGCCAGTCCGGTCAGCTGAGCCAGGAGTTGGGCTAGTTCGTTCTGTCATGGTTATGAGCGAGACTGACTCAATTACTGGAACCGAGGCTGAGCAGTGAGTCACGAGGAACAGGTTTTAATGAGGCTGCGAGGATGAAACTGAATCCGAGTTTCCTGTGATGGGCAGCGGAGATGGTTGGAGGTCTTGGCGGCGTCAACCGTTGAAACCAGAAGAGGCGACAGGAGCGTGGACAGCGGCGTGGCTGTACCAAAGGTCAGCGAAGATGGGATCCTGAGCGGAAATGAACAGGCGGGTTTAGCATGGAACAAAGGCAAACATGAAACTAGAATTTTCACGAGGCAGGAGATGCACCGAGGAAGTACAGCGAACTAAGTGATTGCAGGTCGTGAGGTCTCCTTAGAACCTGCGGCCGATGGGAGGATGAGGAGGTGCAGCTGGTGGCATCAGGGGTAGCTGATGAGGGGGAGGGTCAGCCGGAGACACCCGTGACGCTGTTTTATCTTTATGTACAGCACCTTCAGCTGTTTTTACATGCTAGAAATCAAATACATTTGAATTTATAGTATTTGGAAAAAGAACAACCGACGCCAATAAAACAATTATGGTCAATGATGATAAAAATGATTTGGAAAAAACATAAAATAATTAAATTTTTGAAATCAATCATCACTGTACACTTTATATTGTTCCTTCTTCCTTCCATATTGTGTTGAGGTGTGGGGAAACACAAACAAAACAACAGTAAACTATTTTTCTGTTTCAAAAAAGCCATAAAACTACATTCATAGCGGCCTCCTCAACGCGAGTTCAAAGCGACTTCTTCAATAGAAACTATATAAATATTTCAGGCTTCCACATTCAAAACTCTCATGTTCATCACTACACAGGTTTTAATCATTTAATTCCAGATTTTGCTTCAGTGACAAATGGGTAGCGTCCTGTTTAATTCATGGAAGTGCCAACTTTTGTCCAGTTGGCGTGAGACTTATCTTGACTCCTCACGCACACACCACACGCTTCCATAACAGCTTCTTCCCAGCATCAATCAGAATGCTGCTGGGACATCGAGACTGGACTAGACAGATCACGCGACCGCGCCATCCAGCTGGGACGCTAAATTGCAATAAACCTTCAAGTCCACATAAGTGCAATGATTCCTCTGAAAGGTTGGGACGCTGCAACATTCATGTTTATTTATATTTTATACTTTGTACTTTTGTTATCTAATTTTATCCTCTTTTTTTATATTCACCCTGACCGGAAAGATGCCAAAGAGAAATTCCGATGTGCTGTATGTGCAAACGGCAATAAAACCTTGAAACTTGAATCTCAAGATCATCTTATATAGAACCGACGACTCTGTTTAACAAATTAGAATGAATTAAACTTTGAGACCTCATTGGTTGAGTTCAAAATAATTTATACGATGTTCAAAGTAACAAAACAGAAGTTATCAAAGAGTATCCAAAGGTTTTTCCACCTAATTCTACATTCATTCCAGACTCTGCAATGCACACTCAGACACTTCTGAAAGTCTACGTAAAAGCGCAAATGATGAGTTTTGAGCTTCTGCATTCAAAGTCCTGCATTCAAGCGTCACTATGCAAGTTTTTAAGGCTGTTTTCAGCCTTTTAACCCTTGTGCTATCCTATGACCCCACCATTGCATTGACATGTTCTCCCCACCATGACAAAGGTGGATAAAGGTGGAAGATTTCATGTAATCCATGGACACCAATGTGAAGATCGCCAAATCCATTGAAGAAAAAAAGGGGTTTAGAGCACTGTCTGAGTGGGTCTAGATGACCAACTCCCAGCGTTAAAGTGTCTAGAGGATAGCACAAAAGGTTTTGGAATAGAACAGTTAAAGAAAAATCCCGGAACAGGATTTGTGAGATTTGCACCGCTTCGACATTTAGCACCAATCGTCTCCCATATGTAGGTGGGGGACATCTGTTAGTAGAGAGTAGCTAAATAAAAGAAGAGCTCCTCCTTATCATCAGTGCTCGCCATTCTTGTATATTAAGAACCGTCAAATTCCGGTGTGTACGTAGCTTTCGAGTAAGAACCAAAATGTTTTATAGCTACTTGACTGTTCCAGAAAAGAATGTTATGTTTCAGCATTTGGTTTGCTACCGTGTTTCTGGTTGGTTGTGGAACAAAACGTGTTTGAACTCGAAAAAACCTCTAACTGCTTTCCAGGTTTCTCGTCAGGGAAACCTACGAAAGCATTTCTGGTACTGACTTTCATTTTTTAATTATGCAACAGAAATGCTTCCGTAGACTCCTCACATTTGGGACGCCGGACTGTAGCAGAACCGCTGGTGGCCTAGAACTACTTCTGGTGGTTCTATTAGTGCCATCATCTCAGTGGGTACAGGGATTGTGCTGAGCTGCATGTCTTTACATATGGTGGGAGAACTCTGACTCATTTTTCTAAATCTCCCTCACTGCTTGGACTCTGGAGGCTTTTTTCTTTTTTGACAAAGGGGTTGTGATGGATTTCATTTGGGATTAAACATTTCATTGTGCACCGAGCACATATGGTAGGTTGTTGCTCTGTAGGCTGAACTCCCTCACGATAAAGGGCCGCATACACGCACTGTTTTGCATATACATTGAGACAAACAGGTATTTCTTCACAGGTGTTCAGAATTGATTCATTTCTGCAGTGTGCTTGATTGTGTTGTCTCCAAAAACCAAGTGGGGAAAACAGCCATCTGTTAGAAGCAAAGATGAATGCAGATTATATCCAACCTTCAAAGCTGAATATAGACCTTTTTTGTCTCTTGCAATCAAGTTATGGCGCCTAATATGGGTTTAGGAAACTATGGCTTTGGAACAGAATTATCAAATTTGGAGTCTTCAAAATGTGCATTAAAATAAAAATAAAAAAACAGTAAGCAAAACCTCACACAAACAGTGGATCCAATTATAAAATTGGGACAAAAAATAACATGAACAATAGATTTAAGGCAGGGGACCCCAACCTATGGACCCGGCCCGCCCACCCATTTGACCTGGCCCTCTGAACGATACCAGAGAGAGACCCTCTTTTTCTTTTTCTTTGCATTATTTTTTTTAGCCTGGCCACGTGATTGAGACTTTGACTAATGTATCTGATTTCTATAGCATGTAAAAAAACAGCTGAAGGTGCTGTACATAAAAATAAACAAGAATACAACAGTGGCGCAGCCACCCCAGTGACCACCCCACACTACCAAACTGTGGTAGCATCAGTTATGCATTTCATCCCATAAGCACAGCCTGCAGGCGGCTAGTTGCTCTGATCACCCCCCCTGCTGCCTTTGCGTGCGCAGACATCTATAGCCAAAAAGGCGACGCTGGATGCAGAACACGAATAAGACGGGGTTCACTATCACGTTCGTACCCTCAGAGTCAAGCGGGTTAAACAAAAGAACCAGTCTCAGTTTCTCTTAAGAATTTTTCTTTATTATTTTTTCCTTAACTCCAAAACGGCGACTGACCGCGGGTGTGTGGACTCCACACCCTCACACGCTAAAAAATCAAATGACTAGAAACTTTCCAAGAACAAATGGTTTGTTTTGTGTTCAAATGATGAACAATGGGTCTTCATCATTTTAAAAAAAAGCATCCAATAACACTTTTTAATATTGTACCTATGTTGTTTGTAAGTTTAATTATTTTGCAGTTTGCAAAAGGTAAAGTAATCTTTTTCGCTTTGTTACTTCAGTTATTCTAAAATTTTGTAGACCATAAAAACTGGAAAAATAATTATATTATATTATATTATATTATGATATATTATATTATATTATATTATATTATATTATATTATATTATATTATATTATATTATATATTATATTATATTATATTATTGTTCCCAGCATTGCTTAGAAAAAAATTTGCATCAAGCAATAAATTGCATAAACTGGTCCAAAAAATATTTAGACTGACAATAAAAAGAAGAAAAAAACACACAAGAGATTTTTTTATTGACACAGAATTGCAGTAAAATTGGAAATGAAACTTGGCATCCCATAAGCTCCTGCTGTTAAAAAAGCTGATTAATTCAGTAGCTATGATAATGACAACAGCCATGAGAGAAGGTTGAAAGGCATTCATCAGTGCACTGTGCTACAGGCGGATAATAACTGTGCTTCAGAAGACATGATTCAGATAGAAAAAAAGAAATAATAACAATAATCAATTGGAATTTATGCAGGAGGGAAAAGAAAAGGCTCATCTGCTAGGAACTTTTCTACTTTTGCTTAAGAAGCAAGTGAGTAAAAAGATTAAAAAAAACAAAGAAAAACCTAATTTTCAATCCATACTTTTTCTTTAATTGTCACCTTTTACATGTACCTCTACTATATAACATTGGTAGGATCATTGGTGTTCCCTGTGGTCTTCTAATAATGACTATATCACTTTTGTGTCCTCTTCAAGGACATAGTTTCTGCAGAGCTGCAGGAGTATGCGATGAAGTTTTCTGCTTTTCCTATATGATCCCTCACAAACCCAACCTATCATCACAGGTACAACAAAAATAGCGAGCAAAATCTGAGCTATCAACATTTTTGAGGAAAACAAAGACGTACATGAATCTATTTGTCTGCAATTGGATGCCTGGGAATGGAGCGGAATTAAGGGGCTTGTGGCCCACCGACTGTAGAAGCTGCATCACAGCTATAGACCTTTTCAAAGGGCATTTATTCCATCTGTTCCTAATTTGTTAAAAATTTAAATAAAGAAATACTCAGAAACACAGTTTCAGGCTTAACTATTACGAGAAATATTTAACAAAAGCATGTTAAAAACACCCCAAATTCTCTGGTTGTATGTTGTTCTATTTGATGCGCTGCTTGAATTTACTGCAGAAATTAATAAATAAAAGCTGTTGAAAAATCAACTTTGAAATGTTTGTTTTCCTTTTTCCAAATCACTTTCTTGAAAACACGGGTCTCTTTTGTCTCCTTTATAACTTCTGTTCCAAACAGAGATATATTTCTGCTTATTCTGAGATTTATTCTCTTGTGTTCCTCTTCAAATGCTTCCTGATATTTGATCTTTGTTTTCTCCATTTCGTGACAGCATTTTCTCCACCTTTATTACACATATTCTAAACCTAAACAAATTAAAAGTCTCTAGTTGTGCTGGTTACCTCCACCAGTTAGTTGAAGAGACGTGACCCACAGATGTCCTCCATAGCTGGGTGTCAGTGTTTTGGGGTTTTGGTCTTTGAGGGTGCTTTGCAATCACCACTTGATTGCTGAAATTGTGTGGTGTGCACTATGAGGAAGGGTTGTTTTTACACTGGGCTGTGGCTGAAATAACCTGGGAAAAAACCCAAATGTCACGGACTGCTTTTAGCAGTGCACTTTAAAACCATTTTCATAGCTAAGGTAGAGTTGCAAATTAGCAGCAAATACTGCTGCCGGTCCTGTTGTGGAGTAAAAAAAAAAAAAAGAGGTAGGAGCCACCACACAGCAATATTCATGCATTCTCTTTCAGCTATGCTCCACATGGAAGAGCATCCTCCAGGCAGTCCATCTGTCATCCAGAACTTCAGGGGTTGAGGAACAGCTCTTGCCAATCAAACATGAGAAGCAACATAAATGCACCTAAATGCTGCAAATTTAAATCTAAACTGACATGAAATTAAAAATGATAAAGTTATAGGGAATTGCAAAAATAATATAATAATAGCAAATAGTATTTGCAACTATTTTGCATGTAAAATATAGCGACTTTGCAGCTGAACTGAGCCTTCACTGCATTTCCAACTATGCTGTAATTTAAGCACCATAAAGCTCGCCCTTCAATTAAGTATCAACGCTTCCGTGATCTAATCTTTTCACATTTAGGTGTACGCTCTGCAAGGTTTCGACTCCGATACTCCGTGCAAAACCTGACTGCATTAAGCATAATGAAAAGTTAAACCAGATCAAACTTTGATCAATCAGGGACTACAGATTTGGTGACTTTACTGGATTAAATCTGGGGGTATCCAACCGTTTGAAAATTGATCACGGAGCAGAAATGAATAATTGTGGTTTGTGGCTAGCTGGTATTGTATAATGCCAAGACTTTAATATATCGGAATAGAGCTGTGACCGAAGAAGTCTGGAGCAAGATTCGCGACATGTGCAGAGCTTTGACATTTCGCACTAACCCTCTACCAACTGTAGGTGGCGGCCACGCGTTAGTGTCGAAGATTATGCTAGCGATAATGGCCTCCCCTGAACAACACCGTCCTCCATGGCGTGAACGCGTGGGTTTACTTGATAGCCTTAATTTTCGTATAGTCATATTTCGTCAATGAGCCCTTTATATGGATTAATTCTGCTGCAAACATGTGAACACTCTGGTATGGCTAACATTCTTAGCTGTGTCACCGTGTTTTTTTATTGGTACCGACAGTAGAAATTTTATTTCTGCTTCGATAAGGCACTTTGTTTTTTGTTTTAGTGGTGTCAGTCTGTTTTTCACGTGTTGCAAACAAGGTTGGGAGTAACAGGTATCCGCCGGTATGCTTCTTGTGATAATACTTCTTTATTAGTGTGTGATGTATAAGTTGAAATTACTATTGAAACTGATTAACCCTTGTGCTATGGGGCCAGGCCCCACCACTTGCGCCATTCCCTACTAGTAAAGATTGGAAGATTTCATGTAATCCATGGTTGCTGTTTGGTCACAAATCATTGAAGAAAAAAGGTTCAGAGCACTGTCTAGTGGGTCTAGATGACCCAACTCCCAACATTAAAGTGCCTAGGATAGCACCTGTGAAGACGACAGATGGACTTATCCAGCTCACGCCCTTGGGTCAAATTAATATAATACTAGGGCATAAATTTGACAAGACAAAAAGCCAATTGTCTTATAATCTGTAAAGTGTTGAAAAATGGGAAAATAGGTTTTCCAAAATGTTGTTCTCTAATGAAATGAATAAAAATAAATAAGACAAGTGTCTGAACCTTCACTCTCTATTAGCAGATCTTCTGATTTTGGTGACTATAAATAACAAAAGAATGATAAGTAAATAACATAAATTTGTTTACTGTAAATGAATGCTGGAAATGCTGTTACTGAGATAACGAGCTTTTGTTCTGCCTATTATTAAAGCAATGACGTTTATCACAGGCAAGTTCATGCAAAATGAAAACAAATTTAAAGTTAAAATGACAATAAAGGACTTCCCAAAAGTAGATCAAAAGGGCAGAAATAGGTTCAACGCTCACAGGTTTAGCAAAATTAAAAAAATGGCAGATTTTAAATATATATTTTAAATCATCTCCACTCACATGAAAGTTTTGTTCATTTGTTCTTCTAAAAGAAGCAAAGATCGTTTCCTACAATAAAAATTCAACAACATTTGTGTTAATTTTTTTTATTCTAAACACTGCCTTTGTGTTTACACCATGCCTTACAACCCTCAAAACTGGTTTCAATTCATGACAGATAATTGCTGCATGGATTTAAATAAAGCTTTCTAAATGTGGTTTGTTGGACGTCGACCATTTGCACATAGAGGGAGGTCAACGATGCAAAAACGTCCTGAAAAGACTCTTCTAAATGATTAAGGTACAGTTCAACACACAGAAGCATGTACTGTGCATGGCACGGCAGCACATTTGATTCACTATAATATGCAGGATCCTTCATCTGTTTCTCTGTAGGAGCTCCTAGAGAGTCGCCATGTCCTGCGGATTTGAATATAGGAAGGTGAAGTGTTTTGCTGACAGGGGGAGGCGGCGAACTCGCCCGTCTAATGGAAGCTGACAGCAATTAACCAGTTCTCCAACAGTTCGTTGGCAAGAGGTCACAATTTTAAATTGAGTTGTTATTACCAAGCAAATACGAGGCTGTGCTTCGGCTGGGCCATCTGCTGCTTTTCAAGAAGAAGTGAACACGCTGCTGTCATGATGATCTGAAAAAGTACATATGCAGGAATTGAAATAAACTGATGCTGACTCCAGAGTATGAGCTGGAATGGCATTAGCAAAACAAAGACAGATTTCTGCAGAGAGAAAAAAAAAAGGATTTTTTGGACTGAAATTTGGTTTGCTTTTTATTCTGCATTTGCATTGCTGTGCATTTAAAACTCCTCATTCAACTCAAAACGATTGGTAAAAATGGAAGCTTTTGTTTTTAATCACCAGTTTATTGGGAAATTATTTTAGAATTTGGCAGATTCCTCACCAGGAATCTGTCATCAACTTCATACCACAAACCAGTGGACCACAGGAATCAATTTCAGTCTTCTGTTACACTGTCACCATAAGGATCTTATGGGTCCCACATCTTGGAAAAACAATGAATTGGTTAGTTCAAAAGACAGCCAAGTCCAAGGTTTTGTTTTCAGGAAATGATTTACAATGCATAGCTTGAGGCTACCAAGCAGTTAATACTTTACCAGATTTAGCAACAGTTCATAACACAAATGTTATCATATAAACACCTCACTTTCAGAGGACTAGAAACTAAGTCTGGACTTGGGCCCTTCTTGAATTAAACAGGGGCGCTGCCATGACAATAACTGGTGCTGCCATCTATGGGATAAGGCTAAACCCATGCAAGAAGGGCCCAAGTCCAGGAATTTTACACTTAACTCTTGTGCTATCTTAGATGACCCCACCCTTACATTAACGTGTTCTACCTACCATGACAAAGGTGGAAAAATTTCGTGTAATCCATGGACACCAGTGAAGATCACAAATCATTGAAGAAAAGGGTTCAGTGCACCGTCTGATGGGTCTAGATATTATCCTAATGTTAAGTGCCTGGGATAGCACAAGGGTTAATGGATTTTCAATGTCTCAAGCCATGATCAGCCATTACAACGGACTGGACTTTTTGCACATAATCAGATAGCTTTCGCCAAAGACCATAACCTATAATATCTATTTTGAAAAGTTGTGGACTTGGGCCCCTTTTGAACTAACCGATTCAAATAGATTGGAGATAGAGATGTGAGCTGCCTTAGTCTTTGATCACCAAGTTCATGCTTCCAAAGCAAACCCTGTGAAGAACAAAAAACCTTCCCCAGCTAAGCTCAGGAGTCAAGTGCTCTCTAATCGTAAGAAACAAATTACGTTTCGAAAAAATATAGAAATTCTAGGCTTTGCTTTTTGAAGATGTGGTGATGTTTCATGGCTTTCTCAGGCCTTGACCTCTAGCTCTCGCCGAGGTGACAGCTGAGCGTGAAGCAGACGGGAGGAAAATCAGCACCTTCAAGTTAAAAGTTTTGGTCTTACGCTGGGAAAGACGCCACACAAAACACTTCCCGGGTGAAGGAGTTCCAATTATGTGAGCATTCTGTTCATAAGCCAGAAAATAATAGAGCGAGATTGACAGATCCAGCGCCAAGGCTTCTGCAGACCTTGTAATACTTTGCAGACATTGCTCTGCTTTCGTTTGTGCGGAAGAAAAAAAGCTGGGCTCTCTGTTCGTTGGGCCAGTCTGAGTTTTACCCTGACACGATGAGATCATAGAAACACAAACCAGCTTCCTGGTTTGAACGCCCCTTGGTAGTTATCTTGGAAACCGTTTTTACAGAAGGGCCAGATTGGGTGAGGTAAAACGCTGAGGGCCACCCGTTCTTATAATTACATTAAATCCAAATCAACTATTTAGTAAAAATTTTATTGTCAGGAAAACTTCTCATTTTAACTCATAAAACAGAAATACATTTTACATCACTGTCAATTTCTGATTTGAAGACCAGAAATAAAATAAAGAAAAAGTCTGTCTGGATAACAAACTTTTGGTGTATAAATTTGGAGTTCATGAAATGGTAGATATTATTCACAGCCAGTATTCTCACCTTAGCAACTAAATTCAAGTGATTTGTATAGAAAGACAAACCACTGAGGTTTGATCATAAACAAATCGTCTGTTTTGTCTCATTTGGCCTTTAGGGCTCTGAAGGTCAATGAAATGCAGGTTTTCAACAGCTTATAACATCAGCGGCAATCACAATCAACAAATCTAACAAACTGTTCTTGGACAGGAGTCTATAGGCCGGTGGACATTTCAATGTGAAACTCAGAACCTCCAAGCTGTGACATGGATGCCCTCAAACCCTTCATACAATTTAGTTTAACAAGACTGTAAACAGGCGTGACTGTTAAACTCAAGTTTAGTGGATTTGGTTTGATAACCCGGTATCCACATGACTTGATGCAAAATGGATTCTATATTTTCATTTCAAGTTTAGCCCAATTTGTGTGTTGAGCTTAAATACAGACTTTGTGATTTGGTGAAAGTATCAAAATACAAAATGATATTTTTAAAAACTAAATGCAAAAGAACAATATTAGAACAAATGGAACATAATTCTTTTTTCCATCATTTATCTCCACTTTCCCTAATTCAGAGTTTGGGAGGGTTAAGGAAGCCTTTACAAGTTGTCTTTGGTTAGATTACCATTCCATTATAGGGTCAAACACATGCCTAAGAAATTAATTTAGAGACTCTAATCAAACTAAGACCCATAATTTAGGATTTTTGAGGAAAGCTGGAGAGCAAACTGCATGGAGACAGAACCCAGCTGGGATTTGAAACTGTGCCTTGAGGCTATGAGGCAGGCAGAAGGAGAAAAATTCATCAAAAGATTTCATAAATCAGTTGAAGATTCTAAATCCAGTTGACATGGAAACGCACCGTTGTTACTAATGAAGGTGTCATGGTTTGGGTTTCTTTTGTCTTGGTTTTTGATTCATTTCTTGTTCTGTCATGTTTTGTTCTGTTTCCTGTTTTATTTTGAAAGGTGTTCTGTTTGGTCATGTTCTAAGGTTTTACTTCGCTGACCCTATCTGTCTGATCATGTTCACCTGTGTCTTGTCTGCCCTGTCTGTATTTAAGTCTCGTCTCTCTCCCTTCCTCGGCTGGTCGTTGTCACTGCGTTCAATGTCTCTTCCATGTAAGTCATCTGCCCTGTTCATTTTGCTATGCCCACAGTGAGTTTTGGTTTTTGTTTCCTGCTCTGCGGCGCCTTCTGTTATTTAGATTATATCTCCTTGCCCTTGAACCGTGTGCCTCCGCCTCTGCATTTTGGGTCCTTCCACAGCCCTCCCCACATGACAGAAGAGGGTCATCAATTTGTGGAAAATAATAGCTCAGGAAGGTGTCCGTGTTTGTTTGTAATTATCATAAAAAGATTGATGGATTGCTGTTCACGTGACACCTTCATGGGTTCTTGAGAGCCCGTGGTGTTCACTGGACAAGCAGGGAGGGGCTTCTTCTCTTTCTACTGTTTACTAGAACAACCTACAGTTGGAAGAGGTTTGGTGGGAAATGTGGAAGCAGTGCAAATCTGGGGAATCTTGCTCCAGGCTTTTCGTTTCACAGGTCTATTCCGATAAATGAAAGACGTGGTCATATAGTTTAGCCAATTTAAACCGCAATCTTTTTCATTTCTCATCCGCGGTTGTACAAACATTTCCAGTGAATCATAAAGGATCCCATCCAAACGTCACAACCAAATACCAGTCTCTGGTTGGTCAATGTTCAACCTAGTTTTACCTCTCTGGCTTAATGTATCGCGCCTCCATTGAATGTGCATCTTGTGCTTAGAACCCGAAAACGGTCGTAGAAACTTGCGTGGCGATGCGGGAACGCGAGAGCTTCAACCGAGACTAAAACACCTGGGTACACATCTTATTTTTTGTACTGATGTGGCACTTTGGTTAGTTATTTATTGGGTATTTATTTGGTGAATCTGAGTTTCTTTTTCACTTTAAAATAATTAGGGTGATTGTCGATGCTCCAAACGCAATTTCGTTGTTCTAGCTTTAATGACGATGACAAATAAAAAAAGAAATGAAACACTTTTACACAGAAATCTGAATCAAATGATAGAAAAATAATGTTTTTTTTATATGTGCACACAGAAAACTAAACAGGCGAACACCCACATGTGTGTTGACAAACCACCCACCAGTCTGGCAGGGTTCCTCCTATCTAAACCATGAACCAACTGCAGCGCGGGATGTCTGTCAGTTCAACTTAAACGTCAAGAAAAACACAAAACGAAAAAGACGAGACAGAAAGAGAAGTGGAATGGAGCAAAGTTGGATCAGTGGATGCACAGCGACAGCGATGCCGATGATGAATGTGGCGTTCCCAGACGTTCATCAGCAGACCTTCATCTGTCTCCCGCCTGAGATGCCTCTCAGTCCTTTCAGCCATGTAAATACAACAAATCAGTTCTGGTCCTCTCTGTGAGATCGATAACTGCTAAACAAAGCCTGCAGCTCTGACAAATTGGATAGATGTGTTTACTCGGAGTGTGAATGTTTCTCAGATAAGCCTTGGATATTGAGTATAACACATATTTTTACCTGACATTAAGGTTACATCCTTTTTTTGTGTGGAACACGGAGTCTATTCTCTAAAGGCTGAGTTATCGAGTTAAAATTTATCACAGAGAGCATTAAAGATGCATGGTTGACCATTTGGTTTAAAAGTTTCTGGGGTAAACATGATAAATGCCATTCTCCTCACCGCATGCCGCGCATCAGCAAACCGTTTACGGTGATAACATTTTCAAAAAGTTTCCACCTGAAAGTTTCTTTACCTTTATGTAGCATTACACACAAAAGACGAAGACAATGCTCCTGCTTAAGCATCAATAAAGAGCTGCAGTCAGCGCTCCGCAGGCGGTGGGCTTTTCCCCAAAGCTCTCCTGAAACTGCGTCTTATCGTCTTTATCGTAGGGATCCGTGGGATTTTCCCAGCAGAGACGTCGCAGCTCCATGTGCAGGGACGACGGTCCAGTCTCCTTCAGGTAGATCAGCCGCCGACGACAGCAACAAAATACTTGGTAACGCATATGGAATTTGAGCTCAATGAATGTGCGGCCTGAAAGCTGATAGATACACAACTGCACTGAAAGTCACACACAAACGCCAGATGACAAATTCGACTCCAACAAAGACAGATTGTTCGTTGTGTGGAGGCCTTTAGCTTAACACGAGCTCTCATCAGCTCAAATTAACTGCTCTGTTAATTAAGACAATGTGAGCACTGAAAATAGCTCCAGATCGTTGGCCAGGAACTTGAGCAGATTAGTGTCGATAATGGGTTTTGGGAAGGGAGCAGGGTGTCGTCTGCGATGTCCTCAGTGAAAAAGGCTAAAGAGTTAGAGATGTTCTCATAGGGAAAGAAAAGAAGAGAGCACCGGATCAGCACCACAGACAGAAAATGGGAGAACGGGCATACGAGAGTAAACATAGATGAAGCAGCTATAGTAGCATGAAAAGATAAGCTTTTACACCTTAAGCCACTTCTAAATGGCAGGTACCCCACCCCTCTTAAAATTCTAGGAAAGACAACTGCAGATGAATTTACGTATTCAGGAAAAGCTTTTTATACTTCGAGTGACTTTGTTCTCCTTTTGGTCTCTGTTATTTCTGATCATAACGTTTCATTGAGTCTTAGTTTCTGCTTGCCAAACATGTTTACCATGAACATGGTCTAACGCTCACATTCTAAGCCATTCTGAGCCATCTTCTCAATGCTGAACTAGTTGGTAGTTTGATTCCCGGTTTGATTGTTTATTAATATTTATTAGCTGGGATGCATTAGGTAAGCCATCGGGGGGGGGGGGGGGGGGGCGGTACAGCAAGCATCTGGTTTGATCTCTTAAGTGTCTTCACTGTGGTGCTCAGAACAAGTAAAAAGATCGTTTTACTTTGTTTAAAGCTGCTGCAACATTGATTTAATGCAAACGATAAAAGATGCAGGTTATTTATCCCAGGCAGCAGTGGATGCAGTTTATAATTTTTCAATTAGAGAAGTAAAAGGAAATGTTATTTTTTAGGTTTAGAGAACTGCCTTTTCCTGCCATTATACAAACCCAATCAACAGTCAATCGAAAAAATGGCAAGATAAATACAGGCAGTCATTATCTGTTGAATGTGACATACTTAAAAATCCCTTAAAGTCGTATCTTCTGAGCCACCAGTGGTCTTTTATGATAATGCCTTTTTAGGCAAAATATATTAAAAAAAAAAACTTTCTAGGACAGTTTCTGCAGAGCGGCAGGAGTTCATCAGAAATTCTTCTCTGAGTTGAGGATACGGCTGTTGATGCAGAGTAAGCCCACCCCCACTTCCCATCCTTCATCTGTTTACACTCTCTCCCACCAGCTTACAGTTTACCGGGGTTCGCTTTCTGGCTCCTCTCTCTCTCTGTGGGGAGGGTGGTGTGGGGCCTGGGGGGTCGGCGCTTTGGGGGTCCCCAACTTACCCCCTCCCTCATTTAATCTCTTATTAGGGTGATTTTGGGGGGGGGGGTCAGCCTGCGATGCACCTTGGGTGGAGGAGCTACTTGGCAGTGTTCCCCCTCCCATGGTTGCTGTATGGAACAGCCCCCCCCCCCCCCCCGGTTTTATTTGCACCTTAGACATGTAGGGCCCTTGGTAGGTGGGGCGCTTGGACATCACTGCCA
Organism: Oryzias sinensis; assembly: GCA_037389245.1. Lineage (NCBI taxonomy): Eukaryota > Metazoa > Chordata > Actinopteri > Beloniformes > Adrianichthyidae > Oryzias > Oryzias sinensis. The sequence continues at coordinate 8,748,556 of CM074501.1, read as the reverse complement.
GCAAGCAGCAGATGTTCTTTTAGCGCCCTACCCACCAATTTTAACTGCACTTTAGACATTTAGGGCCCCTTGGTGGGGAGGGTGATGGGACATCACTGTGAGTAATCAGGAGATGTCTTCTGAGTACCCAGTACCCCCGTGGCCATCCTGCTGGCCCTGGCTTGAGTGGCAGATGTGATCACCCGGGGGCGGCTATTCTCTATCTGCTACCGTGCGGGTATTGGGGGGGTTCCGGCTGCTGCGGCTGCTGTGGCGGGGGTCTTGGTGTGGGGATGGCTGGGCACTCCCCCTCCTTCTTTTTACAGTCCATTATCCATTTTAGAAGAACATAAACACTCACCTGAGCACAGGTGTTAGCTCACCTTTGCACTAATACTTTGCGTGATTGAATAAAATATTTCACACTAGTTGGATTGAAGGCATAAGTATGCGTGTGTGAACATTGGTTGTATTGTGTACATGTTGACATGTGAACATTTTTGGAGCCAATAGGTATGTTTATAACGTTTGAGTGTGTGTGTGGACAGGCCCCGCCCTTATAGACCTGTATTACATCTGAACCTCACTGTAATGAGTATAACCATCCAGAAACGCTGCTTCATGGTTTTACCCACCCCCCCCCCTTTCTATAATCACCCTCCTATCCCCCCGTCTCTAACATCCCTCTCTCTTCCTCCCTCCTTTCCTTTTCCGTCCGGTCCAACACAAAAGCTTTTCAAATATGATTAGAATGAATAAAGTTTGGTCTCGATTACAAAAGGGGTTTATTCAGATATACCTCTGGTTTGTCAGAAGATTCATAACCCCTGTTGTTAAAGTAAAATATGTCCAACACAAGAGGCCTTCAGCTGTCATCTGTTTCCCCAGCTGTTGGACAGGACAAGTTAGAGAAAAGAAAGTGGCGAGCAATATCTGAGCTATCCAGCCGTACAGTTTAGATCCAGATTCCAGCTCAGACAAGAAAAAAAAAGCCGTACATGCATCTATTTGTCTGCAGGTGGAAGCATCAGAATGGAGCAGAGCAGGGAGCTTGTGGCCCACCCAGCGTATTTTCTACATAATAAATATGATCTTTTTTTTTAACCGCATTTTTTGTCTGCTCATGATTTGCAACAATTTCCATAAAGAAGTACTAAGAAATACTATTTTGAGCTTAATGTACTTAATATATGTCCTCCATGTTGAGAAAAATGCCACAAGAACATGTTAAAAACACCCAAAAAAAAAATTTCATTGGAGTGGGTCTTTAAAACAGACAAGAATGGGGGTATCAAACAGGAGTTCTGTTTACAACAAGTGGGACTTTTAAGCAAACCATTAAAAAAGGATTGAAAATATTATAATATTGAGATTAAATAGATTAAAAAAACAAAAAGATCATCTTCCCTTAGCGCAGAGTTTTCCTTTTGTAATGATTGATTTGTTTATTTAAAGCAATAAAAACTAGGGAAAAAGATCATTCAAACAAAAATTACATATTAAATCTATTTAAGATCTTAATTAATGAATTGATTCTATAATTAAAAATAAAGAAAATGATGCTATTATAATAGCTCCGAAATCCAAAATGGTCATATTTGCACCGATACATAGTGTGACGTGAAACATTGAACCCATTAAATGTAATAACTGTCAAATAAGTTTTTATTAATTGCTTGAAAGGGAGTGGGACCATCTATAACCGCCATGCTATCTGTTAACCAGATGGAGATCCATGCTAATTCCATTTCAGTACAAACTTTGTTTTGTTAGTCTATCAAGTCAGAGAAAGTTCAACGCACGCTTCAACGCACGCTTAACAGGTTTTGTTAGTTAGCTTTTTCTGTGACGGAAAGCACACAGTTCTACAAATACTTAAGGTGCACCTAAATAATAGAAACATTTCAGTTTTAGGTTGAGCATTTTCTGAATGCTGCTTTGGTTCTTACATCCTTTGATGCCGTTTTTTTAACACCTGAAGCACACAAAGTGCTGCGCTGCGCTGCCATCAACAAAGCTGCGCTTGAAGTTCCCTTGGCCGGCCGACACAAACTGCCTCCGCTCAGAGCTTCACCTCTTTGTAGTTTCAAACCTTCTTCTTGGCTGCTGACATGGTGCCAAACGTGTTTCTGGTTAACTGCCAGCTTACTTGAAGATGAAAGGAGAAGAAAAAGCAGAATGTCAAAAAAACCCAAACCTTTTCTGTATGGTGAGAATCTGTCGAGCCACCGGCGGCGGCACCATCCTTCCAGTCATCGAGACTCAAGCTTTTCAGCCCAACGTGCCCTGATCGCGCACACACACACACACACACACACACACACACACACACATGCAGAAAGAAGAACTTTAAAACTCAAATACAAAAGTTCAAAGTTTCACTTTCACATGGGAGCAGTTTTGTTTCAGTGAAATGGAAGAAATTCTGGGAGGTTGGTCAGTAGGGATTTAGGAGGTCAGTGATGGTCACAAAATAGCTTCACAAGCTGCACAACACAACTGATGCAGTTCTTCAGCTTTTCTCAGAAAAGCCAACACCTTGTGGTAGAATATACATGCAGGCTAAATATATTATTTTAGTGTTAATGGCTGACAAAGTGTGCATTATCAGAAGTTAATTTCTGATAATGCACACTTCGTCGACCATTAACCCGCTCATGGTCACATACAAAAGAAATAAATATTCAACCGGTTTTTAGAACTTTATTCTTGTTATTTTTTCAGTTTGGATTGCTTTTTTCACAAAAAGCGTACTATTTGTCAAGTGGTGCGGCGCGTTGTCATGTCATTGTCAACGTGTAACAGAATTACTTTTTTAGGCTTTTTTAGACTGTGCATTATCACTTCTCAATGCACACCCAGCAGCCAATCAGAATCGAGAGTTCACCCGGACCATGGTATAAACCCATTTTAAGGTACATTTATCAGTTTCAAGTCAATCAAAATAATCATTAATGTTCACCAACTGCGTGGTTAAATAGATTTGATCCTTGGAGTGTGTACGGAGCCATAAAGTCAAATCCATCTGAGCCCATGAGGATTCAACACTGCTCACTTTGGACAACATTTTTGTTCTATGTTTTGTTTCCAAGTGAGAGTCGGACCCCCAACTGTTTGGGGCGTTTAGTACTCAATAGTTGGTAACATCTTATATTCTTTTACTTTATTTGATGGAATTCCTCGCTGTTTTTTATTGCTTTTTATAATGCCAGTGTCCTGAGTGTTTATCAAATTAACCAACTTCAAACTAGTCAGTTTGGCCGCCTTTACACTGCAGGTCTTGATGCTCATATCCGATTTTCTGACTATATCTGATTTTTTTGACGACCCGCTTACATCATCTTGTAAAAGTGACCCGTATCTGATTTTTGCATTTAAACTATACAATGCTGAAACTATCAAACATAGACATTCTGAGGACTAAGTAGCAGTATTTCCGCCTTCCACAGACCTCTTTCGGACTTTTGTGATTGCGGTTGTCATGGAGGCAACGCAGTGACGGAAGGAGGCGTTGCCTTGGGCGCTCGAGAGGGGGTGCGCGGGAGAGGAAAAAAAAGAGGGCTACCCGGCTCTCTCTGCGTTTTGAATGAGGAAGTGTTTGCAGACGTGCTGTACTAACAGTTTGATCCAAGTGTTGAACCTTTCCTGCGCGCTGACTTCTCTTTTCTGACCGTAGTCAGAAACACACGGGAGATTTCCTCCAGGGCCGAAGGCGGATTCTCCTTCGGGGTTCACTTTTCCGTTCTGAACCCTCAGCCTCACCCAAAGACTCCAAAACTTTTGGGGGAGACACCTTATTTTTAATTTACGGTTCTCCGACAGTCCCCCGCTACGCGCTCACACCCGCTCTCCTCTCCTTACACACACACTCACACACACGCGCGCACACACACATGGTCCCCATCATACACGCCCCCCAAAGAAATAAACGGCTTCTAGCCTGTTCCATAGCAACAGTGTCCCGCTTACCGTTTGCGTCCCGACCGGGACCGGACATAACAGCGGTTTCCGACTACGGTCTGAAGCCTGAGGCTGAAAGGTAACACGCTGACACAATCAGCACAAAAGCACCTTAATAAGTCATGTGATCTCAGTTGGTGGTCTCCTGAGTTGACGTCACGAGGTACGACTCGCATTTACTGGGGAATATCCATTTGTCTACATGGCACACTCAAATGCATGTATCCGATTCGTTTCCGATTTATTTCCACATATGAGAGAGGCCTGAATCCGATCTTTGAAAAACGGAATCCATGCGCTTTTGTCCTGCTTACACTTCCACCGGTCATATCCGATCTGTGCCAAATGAGAGGAAAAAATCAGAAATTGGGTCACTTGAAGCATGCAGTGTAAAGGCGGTCTTTGTTTTCAATTCTATTGGAAAACTTCTTCCTCAACATTTTACCAACATGTTCAATTTTAATAATGAATTTCATGAATACCCGACTCGGGGGGGGCTGCCTCTCTCACAACTCAGTCACAGTTTAGACAAAGTCTTCCTTTGTCTTACAAAATCCTTCCACAAACTCGGTTTAACATAACTCTAGGAAGGTTTTTTCTTAATAATTGTATTTCTCCATATGGCATGTCTCTTTTAGTAAGTATGTAATTGCATGAATTCAATATTTATTGATTGTACTTTACGTTATTGTTTAATAGGAGCTTATAGTCTTACTATGGGGGTTGCCACATGTTAAGTCCCGTGTGGGTTTTTGGTAACCATCCATCACACCCAGCCCTGTTGTATATTCTGTTTTTCTTTACTTTTTTTTTTTTAAGTGATAAAGAAAAAAGAAAAAAAATGTCATACCGTTGTGTTTTATTTTTATTATTTTCCTCTTAATCTGCTAAATGTTAAGTGTTCTTTTATCGCTCTTTTTATCGTAAAGCACTTGCGTACCCTGACAGTGTTGTGAAGTCCAATAGTTGAATTCATTCATTCAACAAAAACTAAATAACTCATTTTATTTATTATTGTAATGGCTCTTTTTTGGAATCAATGTTTTAGTTCAAAATTCTCCTAATTTCATAAATTTGAAGAATGGCAGACTTACGGTTCAGTGTAGACTTTTTTTCCTCAGTATTCTTTAGTTTTTATAATTCTACATATTTAATTTATGAAGAAAAGCTGAGAAGCAGAACTAGAAAATCCATTCCTTCTGTGAAACAGGAACGCTGGACTTTACTGGAACTTCCAGTTAGCCCGGTTAGGATGGCACAGAACCGATCGTAGTGTTGCAGCTGCTGCTTGTGGATAAGTAGAGGGCACCTTAACCAGCAGCAGCAGAAGTTAATTGAAGCGTTGTGTTACGAGCGGCGCTCATGATTGCTCATCGCCACGCATCACTTGCAGAAACGGGGGGAGCGGCGATGAATCTCACCTGCCTTTGACAAGCTGCTCTGACTGCTTTAATGTGAGGACTAACAAGGGCTCCAGCAGAGGAGTCACTCATCTGCAGCAACCAGACCTTTAAGCTACAAGAGGTTGCCATTTCTGAGGAGCACCGTGGAACCACAGCCCCGCTTATGTAAAGGCGCTAAGGAAGAAAAAAGAAATCCTTCCCAATTATTTGTTTCAAAAAAAGGAAACCAGCATTGCTTCTTATGATTGGAGTTTATTGAACAGTGAAATAAAAATGTGATATTTAAAAAGTCTGAGACATTTCTTTTTGTTTTAGTTCAGGTTAATAGCCCATTATGAAAGTATTCCTAAACATTAGCATGCAGAAAATAAAGTTTTTCATGACACAAAAAGTGGAGAAAGAAGCAAAAACTTTAAAATGTATTTTTAACCTTAAAATACCATTACTATCATATTTGATAGATGCATTTCTGAGACACCTATTTCATTAAAATGATCAAAACTTTCCTTGAAAGCCCCTTGTAACTTGGTCCATGTTTTCTGTTTTCTTTCTCCTGTAGTTCATCATCATTCCACTAGGGGCAGTAGAAGAGCTTTTCCTGCTCATTTTTAATGGTTGCTTCCATAAAATCTCAAACACGTTTTGCTAATTTTCAAAACTTTATGTTGCCAATAACTTATCTATTGTTATTCAGGATTGCTATTAGGAGTATTGAAAAAGCTGTTGATAATAGGTTGTTTATAATACAGTTACATAATGATAAAAATATGTGTATCAAATTGGAGACAGCAGATTTTTTTCTGAACATTCATGTCAAGATTTTTACGTCCTAAACTAACGTGTTGTGAGAAAAAAACTTACCAAAACACCCAAAGTATCATAACTAATACTATATATCTCTTTAAAAATATATATTGGAAAATGTTTTCTGGATTTCATAAAAAAATAAGTTTAAAAAAACAGCCAGATTAAAAAAAAATCAAATTTTCCACCAGTTTTTTGATTTAGTAGGCTTTAGGGGGTTACAAAAAAAGTATTTTTGCAACAACTAAATATTAACATGAATGAAAACAAATGTGCATTTAGAAATGAGAAGTAGTTTGTATTTTTGTTAGTCTAACTGTCTGAATTTTGAAAACTTTCACTCTGAGGCTTTATTTTTCTTCATGGAAGCTTAGAAAAGGTGTCAGATGGGAAATCTCGCACTCCAGTGCTTTTTTTGCTTCCCTTTTTTGTATTTGTTCATTCGTTCTGTCACATACGTTTTTGCTACTTTAAAGTGTAAAATATGATGTGTAATCATTCAAACTCCTCACTTCAGCCAGAGGTGAGTGCACACAATCACCTTCATGCTCTGTGGTTCACTCACTGCTCCTCCTCATCAGCTGCTTCTAGTTTAGGTCATTGCTGCCACACCTGTGAGTTTTTTACATCCTGCACCAATTCAGTTTGTTTGACCATCTCAGTTTCCTTGCAGTTAAAGTCTGTTTGTTTGTTTAACCCCTGATTGGTTTCTACCATCACTTTTGATTGTGGATTTGGATGTTGATCGTGTCCCACCCACACTGACAGCCCCTCAGTAGTGTCCTGCTCTGACATCCACCTCATGCTCACGGGACTCACCTCTGTGCCCCTCCATTTCCTGCCGTACCATCTGTTAAGGCCTAGTGCCCTGCTGCTTTAGAAGACGTTCTCCTGACTCTTTGACAGACCCTTGTTTTCCTTTTTTATTTTTTATTTTGGAGGTCCTGCATCATGTTAGTTTGCTGATGAGCCATGATTTTTTCCTTCAAATGTCATTGTTTAGACCACAATTTACAGCTGAGATCGGGGTAGAAAATACGACACTCAAAAGAAGCACAAAGTTTGTGCCGATGAACTGAGGATTATTCAAACATTGAGTGGATCAGACCTTCCAACAAAACCGAACATATTAAGTTTTTTCTTATTACTTGGTGCAGATCACAACAAAGAGAGCGTGCAAATGGAACTACACGGTTAACAAAGAAAAGGTGCAGCAGACTCAATAAAGAAGACATGATCGTCACAGGGGAGTGTGTCGATGAAAGTTCTCATTCGTTCAGGTGACATTATTGTGAAGTTGAGTCATGGCATCTTTCCTTAAACTCTTTGTTCTTGAAATGTTTCACCACTAATCGGAGTGGCTTCATCGCAACGCCTCATTTCAAACTATCCTTTGTTTTTTGACATCTTGAATGTTTGTGCATCAACTTGATATAATAGTGGAGTAGTGCAACATTAACATTTTCAATTTAGCTCCCAGAGCATCTCCAAAAAATAAAAAAAGTTGCAGTTTAAAGTATATAACATTCGTTTTGAAAATAAATGTCACTAAGCTGTCAAATGTGCTTCCTTACCAATTAGTGCTCATCCTGGATTTTATTTGGAGTAAAAGTGTAACTTTTTAGTTTTAGCTCAACTCTTAACATTTCTCTGAATACCCTAACTCTTCAACTGGTGACAATTTTGTGAAGTAGAAGAAAGCCGCCTTGCGCTGATGTGCAACCCTGTGCAGTATCGAAGTGCTTACACAATTAACGTAAATGAAATCAGCGGATTCTGTGAAAAGTCGCTCTTCTCTGTCAGAATCAGATGATCCACGTTGATCGAGTAAACGGTCACGGGATGCCAGAGTGTGTTCTGTTCAAGTGCCACCGGTCACATCTCTGGTCTTAAAAGGGTGGAAAGTGCCCCAGTGCTCATTCATTTTCACTATTGTTTGTATTAAAATTCTGTGTTTGGAGGATAAGATGAAGAAGAGAATTTATCTGTGAATCCCAAAGAGTCACATTGGATCCAGCTGTCAGGAACTGGAGGTTCAGGAGCCAAAATGCAGGAAACTGGGCTTGATGGTAGAAACACAAACATTTGATAAATAAACTTAAACAGGGCAAAAACCGTGAAGAAACAAAAAAAAACCAGAAAAAGCAGATGACCTGACAGATCTGGAAACCAGAGACTTCTACTCACTGAAGAGAATGAACAGAAATATAGACAGCTGTGGATGATTGACATGAACCAGGAGTGACTGATAAACGACCAAAAACACGGAAAAACCAAACTAAACTGCAGAATCCTCACAGCAACACAATTATAGCATTAACTATTATTATCGTTCAGCATTTTGGGGATGAAAGATGTTTCAAATATTACTATCTGGGTTAAACTTGATTCATGTTGATTCTGCCTGCAGCACATTATATCAACAGAAACAGCCTCCAGTGTTTTATTGCTTTGATGTCTTCCAAGTCTGTGCTAAAGTGAAAAAACTCAATGGTCAGCATAATTTGTTCACATAAAAAATGACAATTGTATCACTGTCATCTGCAGTAGTTAGGTATTAATCTATTAGTATATTATTTAAAAATGTTACTTATATACCCCGGTATATAATTTAATACATTTTTTTCCTGAGTTCTTTTCCAACCTGAGAGTACGATGACCTGATCTATGAGGCTCCGCCTTTCTCTCCTTGCGGGTGCCGCCCATTTTCATGATGTCCGTCTAGAGCCGGCCTGCATGTCTGCGTCTCGCCCACGAAAACAAACAGCATCCAAACTTTTGCAAAGATGGGCTGGCGTATTGTGCATGGAAAAGGAAAGCCTTTTTGCCAAACACTGCTAGCTCCACAAAGTGGGGTGAATGAAAGTGGGCGTGTCTGTTAGCCTGGGGGCGGTCCCGCTTGTCTTTTTGTGGATTGGGAGATCAGATCAAAATACTGCTTTGGGGTTTCATTTTGTGAGAAATTGACATTATAATACACGTAAAAGTTCTAAATTTAGATTTTACATTTAAAAGGGTTTAAAAAAAAAATTTAATACATTTTCAGTCAGATGTGAGTCGATCAGCAAATGGTTTCGGTCTCAGAACCTACGGTCAAACAACAGCTCTCCTCGTATTCTATCCGCCACAGATTTAATATCACGTTTTCAAGTAATATGACTGGTCGGTGTGAAGCTGAAGCCGTAGATTATCGTCTGAGAGTAACAGCGTGTTATTATAGAGAGCTAATGACTGAACTCATGAACAGGCGACATCTCCTAACCTGCCAAAGTATTCAGCACACCCGGTCACTTCATTTAAACATGCTTGACATGCGTGTCCAGAACTGGAACGCCAATTTCCCCTGATGGTGCTTGTAATGAACAGGTTTGACAGGAGGCCTGACAGAGAAATTCCAGCATCCATGTCTTTATCAAGTCCGAGGCACCGTTCATTCAAGAGCTCATTGGTGAATTTAGGGTCACAAGTTTGTTTCCAGAAATAGCTGCTTCAGCGTTGCCACAGTTAGACTGCTCCTTGGTCCCAACAGTGGCCAAGAGTCAAAATTCCTCCATAAAACCTTGAAAATCTATTCTTGGCTTCCACTTGTCTATTGTAACAACACAGAAACAAGCTGGCGCTTGTGATGGAGGCTTAAATTAAACCTGGGCTGCCAACAGAATGCTCACGTGTTTAAACATTCGGCTCTTTAAAAAGGCCCGATGCGTCTTGCATGGGGAACTTCTGAATCCCGTCATAAGACTGTTTCCCTGGCTGAGCGTTGCCGTGGATACGGCCTGCAGCCCAACAAAATGGAACTTCAAAGCGTGCGCCACGCCATGAAACAGAGAATAGGCAGGCCTGTATGTTAGTCCTCACGGAATCTGCTCATAATCTCATTTGTAAGATGACATAAAAACAGTCAAAATAGTGACAGAACTTCTGGACGTAGTGGTAAAGAAAAAAAAAACGCAGACATTTGTTTTATGTTTTCTTTTTTTAAATCTCTTATCAAATGTCTGGGTGTTTGAGCATTCTGTCACAACTGTATTTGTTTATCAAATTACAGAGGGGAAAATCCTTGTTTTCTTTTTAATCTGACAGTTATATACAAGATGGAGGTTGACAGACTAAGTTCAAATCCATTGTTTTCTTTAGACAAAGTCCTTTTTTTTGCAGGTACGATGCTTGACGTACAGCATCTATTTTACTCTCGCACTCATTTAAGCACACGTTCAATGGTAAAGTAGTGTATCCTTATATAGGGCTTTGTAGTCACAGTCCCATTCACCCAGGCACACACACACATTAACACTCCGTTAATTCCGCTGCCAAACACCGTCACCAACCTACAACCACAGTGTGAGGTTCAGTGTCTAGCCCAAAGACACTTCAGCAGTTGGGCAGGATCTTCCGATCTGCACCACAGCCAGCCCCTGTCCTGTCTGAGCTCACACAGATGATGTTTCGTGGATCACTGACTGCCCATATGATCTGCTTTCTTGAGAGCCTGGCTAGTGGGGGCGCATTCAGACTATTTGGTTTGCTTAAACTGAACAAGACTTCTTCTTTCCCGCGATAATCCAGAACAAACTTTCATTCTGAAAACACCCAAGCTGACTCTGGTTCGGCACCAGGAACCACTCTGGAACCCATCCGTCAAGGTTGTCTCCATTCGCTTCCCATCAAACTGAGTTCTGAGTTTTTTTCTCAGTCTGAATAAACTCTGTGCTTGGAGCGGAAGAGCTGAACCAAAACCGCCATTGTAGGCAGGCGTTATGGGATGCAAACAGAGTAATGAAGCAACAATGAGACACAGTAACTCCCTGAAATGTGGTCAATTGAATGCAGGCTCATTTAAACAACTTTTAACGTGATACACGTTGCTTTTCCTGACAATCTTTATGTCATAAACACGTATCAGCAAACCTTCTTAGCTGTCGTCTCCTAGGCAACCGCAGAGCAGCACCCCTCTGTCGTACCAAAGCAGCAAGTAAAAAGTGTTGTACCTGACGTTCAAAATTAGTCAGCGAAATATAAAGTTTATCCTGACAAGGATTGCAAAATGCAGGTCTTCAATAATTCATTTAATAATTGATCATTCCTTTGCCCCACTCTCATAGTTCCTGGCTAATGACTGCAGAGATCTATAGTCACGTGGCAATTCTTTTTTCCCAAAGCTTTCGTTTGTAACAGAATAGTCTGCTCAAAGGCAGTGTGAATACAGACCAAGGGTCAAGGTTCAGGACCTGATCCGGACCAACAAACTTTTCCAGTCTGATCACAACCTTTCATTCCCATAAAGCAGAAACCTCACTACCAAACTCAGGGCAGCCGATTTGGTTACCATGGCTCATTTAGACCAAGAATATCTCGGCACTCAAGCAGTGAATGTTGACCGTATGAGAGAACTGGACAGAGTGGCCCCTCCCCATTTGTGTTCCAAATAGGAAGTGGCTCAAAGAAGGCAAAATCCAATCGAATTCTATTGTTGTCAAACATCTATCACGCCGTCATCATATTTTTCAGGATAACCATTTTTCGCTCTAAAATGTTTTTAACATGTTTGTGATAATCCTCATTTTTTTCATCTTTTTTTTCTTTAATGCAAGTTCGTTTAAGATATGAACTGGCCAATCAGATGCCTCAATAGAAGTCTGTGGTCTCATGTCCAAGGTTTGGTTGACGGATTCTCCTGAGTCTGTTTTGTGGTAGGGTTCTGGACTTCCAACAAGCTCAGTCCTGACTGGAGAGAGTGGTTGCCATAGAAACATTGACTCAGACCAATCACAGCTAATTGACGGCGCCTGGCTCCAAAAAATGGTGACTGAATTGACTTCATTTGGTTGGAACCGGTGACAAGTCTTTCTCAGTCCAGTTCTTTCATACAGTCAATCGCTTTGACCCGATTTCTATTTGTGCTACAGACTCATCATCAGTTTTTTGTTTGTTTTTTTCACTTTGGATGTCACAGTTTTGTACATTTATTTTAGTTTTTCATCTTGTCAACAGCAATGTTTTCAGGCCGGTTATTCATTAATGGCTTTTTTATTTATCTATTACTGGTTAACTTTCAGGGGTGAATTTGACACAAAAGGTTATTAAAAAAAATAATAAAATTAAGCTGTATTTCTATTCAGAGAACAATCTATTCAAAGCTTTTACACGTAATAACGTATGTTTAAGAGTAACATAGGTGATTCAACTCGTTAACCAGGACATTGCAAAAGCAAAATTCCGGCTTGACTCAATTTCAAACATGGAACAATATTGCTGCTAAGTGTGTCTGATGGATGAAGCCTGATTAAATCTTTTCATAAATTTCATCATACTCATGACTTTAGCTCATTCTTTCGGCTAACAATGTAATAATAGGTCTAATTTTATATTCTGTGCGCCGGTTGGAAGCTATTCATGAGCTCACTGAATGGATAGCTGGGTATTATCAGTGATAATGTCGTTTTTATGCACCAAACAGATGGCTTTGGTGAAAGACAGGTCCGCAATCTGCACAGAGAAAAAACCCCAGAAGGTGAAAAATGGGATTTTTCTCTGACATACGTGCTAGAATAAATGAATCCTGGACAAAAACCATCTCGCATATTCAGTCAACATCTTGCTCACCGAAGGCTAAAGTGTAAATATGCTCTTTGGCGGAATTTTAGTGTGTAAATGTTGGGTAAATACATCAATATGCTGCTTCATGCCACTCATTTTCTCTCTGAGCACAAAAGTGATTCTCCGCGTTTCTGCTCATCAAAAACATCAAGGGTGTGACGCGCAGCATGGTTAATAAGAAACTGTTTAAGATGTATCCTTTCTACGGGTTTTGCCCTGTTTTATCTACAGCTGTGCATGCAAAAGTAGGGAGGTGACAGATTTACACAGGCAGTGAATTGTTCTTTTATTTTTTTATTTAACCAAGTGTAGGAGGAAGTGGAGGATGCAGGGAGGATCGATGAATCTTGAGCAGCTCCCAGTGGCTGATGGAACGACAACAGCCCAGTTGAAAGCTAAACAAACCCTGATGCGGTGTGTGAGAGTGGCACGGCGGCCAGGCTTTGCTGCTCAAAGTGACGTGTGTGCGCACACAAGCACTGCAATTTCATGCACTGCTGATCAATGTCATGGACATAGTGCGGTGAGGCGGCGCACTTCAATGCTGGGGATTCTCTGTGCTCAACCCGAGGGGGAATTTGGAATCATTGGAAATAAATACAAGGGGTTCGGTGTCCGTAAAGCTGAGTTTCAGATGTAAAATAAGGAGCTCAGAGACACGTTTGGGTGAAGAGGACCGCTGCTTTTATTCTGCCGTCATCATTCACACACCCAGAAGTCCATTTGTCTCACTACGCCATATAACTGTCATAAACACCAATGCGGAAGGAAAACAGTGTTACGTCCCCTCCTCCAGATGAAACGTCTCATTTCAACATACAATAACAAAGATGAATGAAAACAGTTTGTTGTATTAGCTTGAATGTTGAAAATGCCATAAAGAGCTCCTCCTCAGACGGAAGCGTCACACAGACTTAGAGATCTTGGTTTCATGAAGGAAGACAGGATTCAAGTGGACATCTGCAGAGACACCGACGTCTTCATCAATGGCTGCAGAGATCCTGCAAGCCACCCATCAATAAATAAAACATTAATAAATCATTAAACAATCAAAGGAACTTCCAAACGTTTGGTACGTTGTCAATAAACATTTAGCTCACTGTTCAACTAAGTTTAGTCGGTCTGCTCTGCGTGGCGTTCACTTCCTGCTCTGTAAACTCACTTCTTTAATCTCGTAAATTAATCTTGTTTATTTTTCTTGGTTGGTGTAGGTACCATAAGTATTCGGCCTGCAATAACTGTTCGGGGTCCTTCGTGGTCCTGGGACTACTGATGACGTCGTATTATGTGATTGGCTAGACGTTGGTCTGATGATGTTTAAGATAGGGATTGGTCTGCAAGTTTACACGCTGACACCGTTCTTCGTGAGAAACATGGATGACTTGTGACTGATATTTGCGCCGGTTAAACCAGACTGCACGCCATAAGTTAATATTGTTTCTCATACAGTTTTACTCACGTTGGAAAAACAAGTTTATATTGCCAATGTGTCTCCCTAATATACATTTGGTGGAACAAACAACTCCTTCAAATTCAAAATGGCATTATTAGTTGTGAAGAAAAGAACTTTAGGTTGCAAAATGAAATGAAAACATAGAGCCCTAGCACATGTCGACGCTACGTAGCTATGTAGTTTGTCCAAGCGGTGTTACCGTAGTGTGACGTCATCATTAGTCGCAGGAGCACGAACAGTTATTGCAGGCCGAATACTTTTGATACCTACAGTGGCCCTAAAACTCAGTCGCATCAATGATTACGAAGTTACAAGGTGTTTTTTTTTTACTTCCATTGGTTCTAATAGTGTCCACACCTTGAACTGTCTGGATCACCATGGAAACTTCTGCCTAAAAACAAAATAAGCTTTGAAAAATGAAGGGTTCTGCAACTGGGCTTCTTGGACACATGAGAACAAAGTTTCGTAGCTCCAGCACAAACTAAAGACTGTGTTGAGGGCCAAATAAGTCATAGCAGCCACTCCTCTGAGCCTGTTGAAGTTCCATGACCTCCTTTGTGTTTTTCCTTTAATGAGCGTCCGTATATCAAAATGCCTGCGTTGTCCCTTAATAAACATCTAATAATACTTTACCTTTGTCTCACTTTCACAAACATCTGTGTGCCCAGCTAAAATGGAACCAAAGAAATGTGTTTTATCATCACCTGAATGTGGGTTAGCACCAATTCCAGTGTAAAATCAGCACAAGGCTATAAATTATAGCACACAGAGCTGAGAGTAGAGCAGACACTACGTATGCACATCTCTGTGTGCTGGCTCCCTGCACCCTGGTGACCTCATTTTCTTTGTAGCTCTATACCCTGTACCCCTTCCAGACAAAATCCATAATTTCTATTTGATGGTGCAGTCAGGCTGGGCTTTCTGGAGGACACTGCATGAAATTGATGTGTCTCATTTCAGGTCTACTGAGGATGCCAATTACCCTTTGGAAACTCTTTGAGAATGATGGCGCAACATTCTCTTTCTCTGTCATGTCTGCTTTCTTCTTTGCGACAGATTTGCTCTTTTTCTGAAAACTGCACCTGTTGTGAGCCGAGTCCGACCGGAGCGACGTTAAATGAGTTAAATGGCACATATCTCCTTTATTTTTCTAAACATCCTTCAAATTAGGAGAAATTAAAGTTGTACTTTTACAGGAAATTATTGAGTGACCAAAAATATTAACGCACAATATTTGGAAAAAGGTAAAAAGTTTAGGTCCAGGTCGGCTTCATTTGACTTTGCATCGAATTTGGGTGTAAAACTTAAAAGTTGGAAAACTCCATCCACCAGAAGTCTGAAGACTCTGCAATTCAAGTCAAGCCTCAAGTCATAAAGCCAGTGGTTGAAATTAACATTTCATCGTCACAAATTGTCAACGAACTGCTCTTAACTATCTTTCAGAGTCATAAATTAAACAGGTGATGTTTCGGCAGTCTTATTAAAAAGAATAAATGAAGATTTTACTTTTAGACTTGAAAGTAACTCCCTGGAGTTAAAAAAACAAGAGTAACCAAATGAACATTGTTCACAAGCCCTAAACCCCAATTTGAGCCTTAGTCATAACTGCCCTTACAGGCACGCAGGTTGCCCTCAGGAAACATTCAGGTCGTAGGTCGCTTGATGAGCCCGCGGAGCGAAAATGTGCGTGCACGTCATTTTTATGGACATGCTGCGTGCAAAAGGCCGTAGTGAGCTCTCTGACAACACGTAAGGGTGAAGTAGGTGAGATGCAGGCATATCCCCCCCCCCAAATCCAGCACACTGCACAAGAGGCTTGTTGGTGCTGTTCATGTGACAAGTGGCCACTCCTTTCTTGCAGGTTGACTGTTAAAAATGAGGAAATTAGACAATCAGGGTGTGACTTGTGTTGGCATGCGTCATACGGGCACTTGCGTATCACCTGCACACCCCGTGCAGCATTTATCCCTTCTGCTATCTTAGATGACCCCCCCCTTACATTGACGTGTTCTCCCTACCATGACAAAGGTGGATAAAGGTGGAAAGATTTCATGTAATCCATGGACACCAGTGAAGATCACAAATCATTGAAGAAAAAAGGTTCAGAGCACTGTCTAGTGGGTCTAGATGACCCAACTCCCAATGTTAAAGTGACTAGGATAACACAAGGGTTAACATGCGACACATAAGGGGCAGGTACCTCACAATAGCCCCACCCATTGGTCATAAATAAAGCCTTCACGATACACTACCCCCATACTTTCCCATTAGGATGGTCCAGTTTCTCCTCCAAAGAGGATTATTGTGATTCAACACTTCTTTTTGTCTCATCGATGACCTGATGTCTTTTGATGAACTGCTCTGCTGCAAACCAGTCAGGCTGAAGAGCTGCAACTCTTTTGACTTTGTGACCTTTCAGCTCATGTCAGCTTAAAACTCGTTTCACCGCAGAGAACGACGTGCTGATGATGATAATGACTCTCTCTGACTGTTTTCAAACAGCACGATGTTTGGAACTGTTCATTTGCACTTTTTACTCCCCAAAACATTCTCGTAACGATAGCTGTGTGGCCCCATACTGTTAAAGCATTGAGCGATTTCAAACAGACAAACATCACTTCAAGCCTCTGGAAACCAGATCCAGCGATGAAATAAGCTTTTCGCTGTGTCTTCATTTTATTTTATGCTCAAGTTTTATTGACATGGCAACAACAAAATGATAAAATTCACCTACTTAGCAACTTTTTCAATAAACCAACATGATCAAACTATTTAGTTTAAAATACATATAACTTTAAAGTTGCTAATTATTTTTTTAATTGTGTTTATTTTGTTATTTGGTTCTAGAATCAAGTTCAAAATCCTCCTGTTAACCTATAAGGCCTTACATGGAAGGGCCCCGTCCTATATTAAGGACCTTATAGTCCCTTACCATCCAATCAGAACACTTCGCTCCCAAAACGCAGGACTGCTTGTGGTTCCTAGAATTAGTCAAAGTACGGTTGGAGGTAGAGCGTTTAGCCACCAAGCCCCTGTCTTATGGAATAAACTCCCAGCTCATGTAAGAGAGGCCGACTCAGTTTCTACATTCAAAGTTAGACTGAAAACATTCCTCTTTGGACAGGCTTATTGTCAGACTAGTTAGTATTCAGAGATATTTAACTTAATGTTAATTGGTTTAAATTAAACTTAATAACTATTTCTTTTAAAAGGCTGCTAGAAGTTGAAGCTGGGGTAACTATGGTGCACTGGGGTTCTGTCCTCTCTACTACTCTTCCTCTCTTCATTCTTTGATCATTATTCATCATTTAGTTCTCCATGCCTCTGTTTGGCGTAGTGCCATTCATGTACTGTCCTCTTTCCTCTTCCCTCCTGGGAGTGGAGGCTCCAGACTCCAGCTGGCTCATCCATGCTCCTGTATCTGACCGTACTGCCTCTGCTCCCGCCTCCTGCTCCTGGCTGTGATCCTGCCTCGCTCCACTGCGCTTTGACTGTCCCTACCGACTACCGACTCTCTCGGATGAAGCCTGCTCTGGGCTGTACTTTATGGCGTAGTCGCAGAGAT
This sequence comes from Oryzias sinensis, assembly GCA_037389245.1. Taxonomy (NCBI): domain Eukaryota; kingdom Metazoa; phylum Chordata; class Actinopteri; order Beloniformes; family Adrianichthyidae; genus Oryzias; species Oryzias sinensis. Next base: position 8,730,795 of record CM074501.1, on the reverse strand, counting down.
TTAGATAAGTTAATTCTTCTCTAAGAGTTCTGGTAAATCCCCTGTCCGTTCTGGGAGGATCCCTCCTTCATGTGGGCACTCTCTGAGGTTTTTTGTTTCTTCCGAACTGCTTTTTGAGCGCCTTAACGTGTAGGGGCTCCATACAGTGGGATGCCAGTATAGCTTAGTCAGTTTGTTAGTTCATTTTAGTATTTTCCTATTGAACTCTATCTATTCATGATCCTTTTGAGTTCATGTTTACCAATTACCGAGACGAAGCTCATCGAGACGACAGTTGTTGTGAATTTGGGCTATAAATAAAATTGAATTGAATTAAATTATTTACTTTGTTCGAAATTGAAATAACTAATTAAATTGCCTTTTTTTTAATTTTACTTCATTACTGCTAATATTTATGATTTTTCATCATTCCATATTTTCTTCTTGGTCCTGTTGAGTCTATCAATGAAATTTGTTGACTTTTTACATATAGTCTACATTTTGAACATTTTTATTTAAAAAATTGTTTTCCTTTTAGGTCTCACTATGAAACGAATTTGTATGAAAGTATTTTTTTAATTTAGAATAAAACAGAATAGAATAGATCAAGAAAGTTCACAGTGTCTGTATTTGATTGATTGATTCTCAAGGGGCGGAGTCGCTTGTCAAAGTTTGACAGGTGACTCCGCTTCATCTTTTTTTAAATACGTCACATCCTCATCACCTGATGAAGACTCTGACGAAGACTGAAGTGCATCCATTGAAATATGTCAGGAATGTGAGAAACACAGCCGTGTCTGATACAAAAGAACCTGAGAAATCAAAGAATAGAACTTATTGTGACCGGCAGCAGGTGCATAAAGATATCCAGTATTAATTTGTGACTAAACAAAGACATTTATCACAAGAAAAGCCTTACATTTTAGAATTTTGTCTTGTAAGTTAACCGTAATAGAACCAACACTTGAAACTATCTTCTAAACTTTATCTAGAATTCTTGGAAAAACAACTGTTGTCCTGTTTGATCGCTGAACAAGCGTTTTTGATTTTGGGCTTCAGTGTTTCAAAACTCTGGTTTACGGGTCGCGACACCAGTTTTCTACGACTGTTTGTTCTTACAAAACGAACGTCCACTGAACATGCATTACAAGTTGAACAAGGTTGATCTTTGGCCAATCGGGACTTGGATTTGGTAATAGCACACGGATGCCGCCCTTTAGATTCATGGAAGTGCCGACCATTTGATCATAGAGGATAAATTATTAAGTGCAGTTTATGCCGGGCTGGAATTATCTGACACGTAAGTCTTTAAAATATCAGAATAGAGCTGTGAAAGAAAAACTAAAGGAAGAAGCCCCTCCCTGTTTTTCAAGTGCGTGAACATCAAAAGTGTGGTGCATCACATGCTCAGTGTGAACGTAGCTTTACAGCAGTGGTTCTGGTTCCAGTGTGTCCCCTGTGAATTATTTGTTCCAACTGAGGCGCAGCTCAAATATAGCATCTATAATACAAAGAGAGATCATTAGAAAAACTAGAGTTGGACAGACTTTGGAAAAATAAAAGCATTTTACCCCATGTGCTATCCTAGGCACTTGAACCTAGACAGTGCTCTGAACCTTTTTTCTTCAATGATTTGTGATCTACTGGTGTCCATGGATTACATGAATCTTTTCCACCTTTATCCACCTTTGTCATGGTAGGAGAACACGTCAAAGTAAGGGTGGGGTCAGCTAAGATAGCACAAGGGTTAAAAAGTTTCATAAATTCAAAAATGACAAATTTCTAAAGGGTTTTCTTCACACGAGACATGTCCTTTGTGCTTAATTTGTTAAAGCATTGATCAGAGGGTTTATCTGAAACAATTAGAGGACAATAAAAAGCAAACAAAGAAGAAAAGACTTTATAGTTCTGCATGTCAGCATATTTCCTGGAAGAAGGCAGTGATTGAGTGCTGAAATGTTTCTGCTATTCCAGGTTGATTTTGGGATCTTCCTTTCAGATAAGCCATGATGAGGAAGACAAGGAGTTTCATGAAGTGCGGATTAACAGCAATCCGATGGATTATGTTTTTTTCTCTTTGTCTTTCCTCCCTGAAAGGCTTAATTGGGTTGGTTTGAATTTAAACCATGTGATCGCACCGCAGCATCCGCACTCAGACGGCAGGATGAAGAGGCATCCATCTTAATAGTTCAGCGATGAACTCAATGACATATCACACCTGCAGTGCACTTTTTATTCTTTAGATTATTTTCTGTCTTTTGATTAGTTATCTGATAATTCTGCAGATTTTAAACGCTTGGATGCAAAGTTGGGTTGTTGTCAAATATTAGTTCGGTTGCTGCACTCCAGGGGTTAGTTTAAGAAAAAATGATTGAAAACCTTAAATTTAATAACATAAACCTACTTGGATGTGTAACCCCATGCAATCCGCCCAAGTGTGAACACTTTGCTCCACTCATTGGGGAAGGGCTAATGTCCATATAAACTGAGGGTCAGTGGTTGCACTTTCTGCCTGCTGCTTCCTGCTCCTGGCTGTCTCTGCTTTTGTGGCCTCATCAGGACTATTCAATTCAATTTGTTTTATTTATATAGCCCAATATTTACAACAATAGTCCTCTCAATGGAGTTTGTTAAATAATCATGAATCAAAAGAACATAAAGTCATGGAGTTTAATAGGTAATGGCTAAACTAAACTGGGCATCCCTGCCCTTAAAGGGATCCTCCCACAGGACGGACAGGCGATGTCCCACAACTCTTACAGAAGAATTAACTTATCTAACTCTACAAGTACATGTTTAAATAAGCTTCATCTAGATGGAGTTGGGGGACGGCTGGGGGCGCGAGACCAGCCAAAGGTAGGGTCCACAACCAAGTGTAGGAGCAGGAGCAGAGACGAGGTACACGGTCAGATACAGGAGCACAGACGAGCCAAAAGTCGGCTGAAAACTTGACACAAACTCCAATCTAATACTGGGTTTATGGTCATTCAAACCCCAAAAGACCTGCTCATCGGTCGGGTTGTTTTTGTCGATTGTGTTCCATTGTTGATCCTCCACTCGATGGTGAGCTACCCAACGGCATAATCCTGAGATCCATGACACTACCGCCTCCAATAACATCTCCACAGCCACAGCAAACCTCCCAACTCAGCCATGTGCCCCCATCCCCTGTTTTGTATTGTACAAATCTTTTGTTTTGTTTAATACAATCGATTGATTTTACCTTCACTGCTGCCTTATTTTTTCATTGACACACCCTGGGTTCCACGAATTCTTATGTGTATGTCAACTAGCGCCTAGCACTGTTTAAACATAAAACCATTACACATGGAAGAGAAAATGCTTTAATGTTGCATTGTCTAGATTAAAGTATTTTAACTAAATTTAATTTGTTAGGGATTGCAAAAATGAAAAAAAAAAAAACATAAAAATTCTACTTTTTGGAACCATTTCTTGTGAATTCAGGCTCAGTTTTAATCCAAAATCCCGTAGTGCTAAGACAGCAGTGCAGAATTGCATCACTGTTCACGTCTACAACTCACAAATTTTAATTATGTTTAAAATGTATACCAAATATGAGGATATGGGAGGACGTTTTAAATGCAAACTAGTCTGGGAAACCCCAGACGAGACAGCTAAGAAGCAGTTTGTTTCACAGAATTGCATGAGCTGGAGTCAGGCAGACGCAGAGAGCTGATGTGACAGCGTTCATGTGTTGCTAGGATTTGCTATTGTCCAACCCATACAACAGCAGAAAGTACAGAATGGTAGCAGCTGTATTTCAGTACGTTGCTATAGTGTGCTGCCTCGTATCTCTGGTGGCGGTTGCCATGGTGCCCTTAAACTGTTACTACAGTATTTTAAGGGAGATGCTGGAATGAAGGAAGGGGTCTGTTAGGTGAGTAGAAGGATAAAACACATCTGAAGTATTTCTGTAGAGACGCCCGCAGCAGCAGATGCAATCACTATGGGCTGAGGAGGAAATAGCTGTAACTGCTGACTTCATTGAGTAAATAAAGTCTATCAGAGCTTTCACAGTGACTGACAGAAAGAATGTGCAAAAATGTTAGGTATAACTGAAGGAGAATGCTTTACTCGACCAGATTCCCGAACTACTCCATATCCTCGTGAAGTTCAAAGTTTGTTTGGCAAAGTTTCTCAGAGTTGCTGCTCACGCTCTTTGTGTAAGAAATTGCTGGTTGTCTCAGAGGCGCAGGAAATGTGTCAACCTATCCTGAACTTTCACACACTTCTTATTCGCTGCGGATGCAGGAAACAGCGCAGCCGCAGGCCTCAACCAGGATTGAACCATTAATCTTTCCATACAGTGAGGAGTCAAAAAGTGTTAAAGACACAAAGGAAGAAACAAATAAACACAGACCAACAACCAAGTGATACAGAGGAACGCAGATACTTGTAATGCACAGTGTCACCTGACAAGAAAGTTATGCAGCCAATGGTTCTCTAGTGGGTGACGGGTGAACAGCCCTCTTAACTGTCACTGATATGAAATAAGATTTATGTTCCTTTTTAGGTTTTTTGCAATAATGTGAGCCTTTCCCTACCTAAACTAAAATAACTTTTTAAACTTTAACATGTCATCATGGTTCAGCTATTGCAACAAAACTGATCAAATAAGAGTTTCTCTGCACCTGAACCCATTTTTTTTTCACTGAAACACTTTCAACTTCCTCAAGTAAAAGCACTGAAGCCTAAATTCCATTTGGAGACAAATAATTACATAAATCGTGTTTGCAATCGATAGACTAGACCTAAAAACCCCTGCCATCTGCCCCAGAGTGTGGCAGCTAGGGGTCAGAGGGGAGGAGGAGAGCACAAGGTGAGGCAGACTAAATTTAGTAAAGTTTGTATGTTTTACAAACAAACCTTTAGTGAATCAGAGCATTTTAAGGCATTCTGCATCACCCAATACATTTTAGCTTATCATGCCATGAGTCCTGGGATTTCCAACAGCTCCATTTCTATTAACTTCTTGTGCTGTCTTCTAGGTACTTTTAACATTGGGAGTTGAGTCATCTAGACCCACTAGACAGTGCTCTGAACCTTTTTTCTTCAATAATTTGTGATCTTCACTGGTGTCCATGGATTACATGAAATCTTTCCACCTTTATCCACCTTTGTCATGGTAGGAATAACACGCCAATGCATCCTGACCCCATAGGATAGCACAAGGGATAAATGATCCACTTAGAGTGGCGGGCATAGCAGTCCCCTATAGCTCCACACTTTTTACTGTATTGTGGTAAATATGAATCCTTTGCTCAAACTGAAAAAAATAGATGTGACACACGATATATTGTGTTAGAATGTAAGGCCACAATAAAAACCTCCGTACATGAACCAAAGGTTTATTTTTGATGGTTGTTATAAAATGACATCAACATGTTCGGCAATCCCAGGCGACCCACAACTAAAATGGTTGCTATGGGGATAAAACCAAAGCTTTTGTATTTGAGGTCACTTGAGATCCTTTTGTTATTACTTCCACTGCTTTGTGCTCAGGTGTACATGAGCCCTTAGTTTTATTTTGTTTGTTTTTTTAAGCAAGCCATAACTCAGTTTGATGATGGAGCTTTAGGCTTACCAAAAATAAGATATATATTATGTTTAGAAGAAAAAATTAGGAGAAAATGTCATAAATTTACAAGATTAATGTCAAAGTGAGCTTACAGAGCAGCAGAAGGTGAACGCCACGCAGCAGCAGAGCAGACTAACCTCAGGCGAACAGGTAAGCTGAATGTTTATTGATCACGTTCCAAATGCTTGGAAGCTCATTTGTTTGATTTTCCATTTATTAATGTTATTTAATGAGGTGGTTTGCAGGATATCTGCAGTCCAATGAAGCCATCGGGTGTCCCTGCAGATGTCCACTTCAATCCTTTCTTCCTCCACCAAAGATCAGATCTCAACGTCTGTGTGACGCTTCCCTCTGAGCGAGGAGGAGCACTTTTGGCATTTTCTAACGCTCTAATGCTGATTTAACCTTGTGCTAACCCATGACTTCACCCTTACACTGACGTGTTCTCCCTACCATGACAAAGGTGGATAAAGGTGGAAAGATTTCATGTAATCCATGGACACCAGTGAAGATCACAAATCATTGAAGAAAAAAGGATCAGAGCACTGTCTAGTGGGTCTAGATGACCCAACTCCCAATGGTAAAGTGCCTAGGATAGCACAAGGGTTAACAGACTATTTTCATTCCTCTTTCTTGTTTTATGTTGAAATGAGACGTTTCATCTGGAGGAGGGGGCGTTTGTAACACTGTTTTTCTTCCGCATTGGTGTTCAGATGACAGGTTCATGACGTCAGGTGACAAATTAACTTCAGGGTGTGTGAATGATGACAGCAGATTACAAATGCGGTCTTCTACACCCAAACGTGTCTCCGAGCTCCTTATTTTACAGATCAAACTCCGCTCTACCGACACCAAACCCCGGAAAGTCGGCATCACTGAAAATAACCTGATTTTTAGTCACCAAAATGTTTGCCATTGGAATTTTTCCCGTAAGTTTACGACTTTAAATTTGTAATTAAAAAAAAAAAACACTTTCGTTAGCAAACTGGCCCTAAAACTCAATCGTACAGTTTGCCATCTCTTAGTTTAGTTTTTTTTACTCACCACTTGTAACCATTCATTTTAATTAGGCCAAATGTTTTCTTTAACTTGTAGAGTGATGGAGAACTAAAACAAACAAAGATGACCGTTTAGTTGATATTTACATGTTTATTGCACATGTTTATTAATTCAATTATTTCAGCACTGCTTACCTGCACATAAATATCGCATATGTTGCAAAAAAACAGCAATGGATCAAAGAAAAAGACAACTTCAATTGTTAACATGTTGGCACCTCAAAGTACACAATTTGCGCCCCAAAAAATCTAGTAAATTTGAAAAGAAAATGATGAGAGAATTCAGTAAAGGATAAGAAACCAGGAACATATTCACTTAAGCTCCAAATGACACAAAAATAAACACATTTATGGATGCATTCAGCTAATTTTTCTTTAACGGAAAATGAATTTTGAACTATATTTTCATGGTTTGTTATGTGATGCAAGTTTGTTCTGTTAGACACATGGTCAGTTATAACGGTCATAGTTATGGGAGTCGTTGGTTGTGGACAGCGTTCGTCATGTGAAGTATCAGCGTATGTAAAAACAGTGTACCTAATTATAAAATAACCTCAGTGCTTTACCTTATTATCAGCACCCTCCATGAGTTGAACATTTCTCACAAAACAACTGATGTATTGACATTTTTTATATTTATTTTTTAATGGTTAAGTGAATGGCAGTATCACTTGAATGTAATCAAATATTCAGGATAGGCCTGGGTGTCGTGGAAGATAACAAACATGACAGGATTAGCAACATTGTCCACAACACTGTCGAACAACTCAATGGAGAGCGAACTCTTGGCTGGTGGAGCAATCATGTGTTGCTGTCCAAGGGTGTAGTCCCCAGTCAGCACTCGGCACAGGTACATGATCTTCTCCCCGTTGGCGTTGGGCTTGGAATAGGTGTCTTGGGCAGAGTAACTGGCGTTTACAGCAAAGTAAGTGCCGTTCCCATAGCATGCAGCTGGGAAAGAGACAAACGGGAAGTTTAAAGAACCGAAATATGACACAGCTGACTAAACTGACTGAACTTTATAGATTTTAATGCTTTAACCCTTGTGCTATCTTAGATGACCCCACCCTTCCATTGACGTGTTCTCCCTACCATGACAAAGGTGGATAAAGGTGGAAAGATTTCATGTAATCCATGGACATCAGTGAAGATCACAAATCATTGAAGAAAAAAGGTTCAGAGCACTGTCTATTCAAGGCACTTTAACGTTGGGACTTGGGTCTAGATGACCCAAGTCCCAACGTTAAAGTGTTTGGCTGTCCTGACTCTCGCTTAGATCCAGACTATCCTGTCTCTCCTCTGATGGTCTTATGCCTGTTATTGACTCCTGCCTGCCTGACCCTAATTTAGCTTTGTGGACTTTTAGCTGAGCTAATAAACCTGTTGCATTTGGATCCAGCCGTCTGTCTGTTCTTGTGACTCTAGGTAGGAATTTTAAAAAAAGGATTAACACAATCCCTGCAGAGGAAGTTATAAATGTTTTTGAACTGTCTCCTAAATATAATTAGTTTTCTTCATCTGAATTAAACCCCTTCCTGCCATATCTAAAACTCTCTTGTTTTGAAGTTGAGTTATGGCATCTGGACTTCAAGTCTTATTCCTTCATCAGTCACTGAGATGAGGGCTGACATGTTTCTAGAAATAAAACCTTTGAGTCCAGATGCCATAGCTCAACCAAGAACCTTTATCAACTAAAGCTCTAGCAAGTAAGAGAGTAGGCCTTTGGATGTCGTACCGTTCTTTCCAGCATAAACCCTGTTGAAGCCGCGTTCGTTGATGATTTTCACCGTGTCTTCGGAGGTGCCATGGAAGAGCCGCTTCTCGTTGTTCTGATGGCCATTTCTCACCTCCAGCTCACTCTTCTTGATTTGTAAACTCCTCCACAGTGCAGGATTCTGGATTCTATCAATCTAAGATCAAAGAAAAAAAGGGTTTCATTAAAACGTTTTTTTTTTTTTTTACCAAAGGTTGCCTAAACTGTAAAGCTTTTTCAAAACCATACTTCAGCAGGATGAGCGAGAGGGTACCTTTATCACGTTTCGCTTGCAGGAAGCCTGAAAAAGTTGGAGAACTTCATTGTACTCTGGTGTGCCAGCCTGGACGTTGGCAACCAAACAGGTGGTCTTGGGAGGCATCTGCTGCCAGTGTTCGGGAATATCTTCACCTAGATTTCACACAAGAAAGTTCAGTTATTTTGACGTCAGAATTGCAAATGTAACTGTTTAGCACCTGAATCTTGCCTCTTAGTTTATCGATTCGTTTAATTTGCAGAGTGTTTCCCTTCCTGTCTGTAGCTGGTCCTTCAGGTAGGGTGACGGCGTAGTCTTGTCCCTGGACTTTGATGTTTGCCGACGGCAGCTCCTGTTGTATTGCTTGCTCAAGCTTGTAGTTCGTCATTGGATCAAAACTCTGAAATTGCTTCCCCTGCAGCTGGTACTGCCAGTCTGCCACTGCCCCCGTCAGCTCCACCAATTTGTCCAACTCCTGCTTGCTTTTAACTTTTTTTAGAATGTCGTCAATCTCACGAAGGGCTTTGATCACGTCCCTGTTGAGGCCTTCCACGATGAGCGAGGTCTGGGAGTTTTTGTTCTCCATTTGGATGGTCACCCCCATTTTCTTCTGCATGCCGTTGATGTGCTGGCAGTCGGCCTTCGTCAGGTCTAAGATGGCGTTGTCAGTTATGGGTATAGTGGTTTGTTCGCTGGATATCAGGTCAGTTATCCACTTTTTGGCTGCATTTACTTTAGATTGTGTGCCGCCACAGATGTGGAAGCAAGCAGGGTCCGGTTTGACCGGCACAATGGAAATATCATCCTCCTTCTTTCCTCCTTCATTTAGCCTCAACAAGAGGCCTGAAAGAAAATGTATTATAATACATTTTAAAGATTTGCATTTCTAAACAATACTATATTGCATTAGGAAATCAAATAAAAAACCTCCACATTTACTTTTGAGTCTTTGGCCAATAGAAGAGGGTACTTTGGCTTTCTCCTGTTGTTCTCCAGCTTCCCTCTGCTGCATACTGTTGTAGAAGTCTTTCAGCATTTGCTGCTGGAAGATGATTATGCGGACTGTTTTCAGGGTACTTGAAGGGTTTTGGCTCAACACATCGATCACTGCGTCCAACATGGCGTCTGCCACCTTACCGGCCTGCACATTGCCTTGACCTGAAAGGATGCAGCAGACAAAAGAAAAACAGCTAAGCTATGAGAAATCATCAACAGGGAGAAGAAAATGGGCGTCAGAATAAAGGCAGATTGCAAACGACTTCATGGTTGCAGCTAGGGCTGGGCAAGAATCCAAAACATTATGTTTTTAGGCTGTTTTTATTATGATTTCATGTAAAAATGAATAAACTGAGTTTAGTTTAGTTTAGTGAATCTGTCCTTTCAATTTAAGTTTACAATTAGATGACATTAAAGATGTGTTAATTTGCCATTAATTAAATACTTAAATGCCATTTCATTTTCTTAAAAAAATACTTTGTCAGCTGGTTCAGACTCAAGCTGACTGACTGAAACCCCTCTCCTCATGGGGAGTACAAGGGGGCTTTTTAGCTGCGCTTTATTTTTTTGTGATTAAAAAAATAAAACACTTCATAGACCTTTGTGAAAACGCCAAAAGCAGAGAGCCCAGACAGATTAGAAGTCGGAGACTGTATGAAGATTAAAGCTGCCAAAAGTGGGAGTACAACAAATTTTGTTTCAACACCTGAAACAGAGATTCTGCTGAGTGTGAGAAGTGTTTCTCTTTATGAGCTGCTCAAGCTGGCGCTAGCTCAGAAAATATCTGCTGCGTTGATCTACAAACACTTTACAGCTTGTATTTAGTTGAACTTTGAGTTTGAGCACATTTCCAAACGAGATGCTAAAACCCAAATAGTTTTTGTTAAATTTATTTTGTCATTTGTATTTTTTGTTAAAAGTAAAAAGAGGGAGAAAAAAATCTATTAAAATTGTAGAAGAAAAAAGACTATTTGATGTGCCTGCATCTCACCTACTGCACCCTTATTTACCCCTGCATGTTGTATAAGTGTTCCCCATGACATGTTGCCCGCAGCTTGCCAGTAGAAAAAGATGTACATAGTCTCTGTGTTCATGTTTCCAACTTGGTAACTTTCTTGCTAAACCCAACTAACAACAAATCTTGGCCACTTTTCCTGTTGTCACTAGAGACTTTTCTGGTGTTTGGAGACAATTTTATAGCATTGCCAATTTTGGTTCTCGTGGAACAGGATCAGATGTTGCTTTGAGGCTCCGCCCACCCCAAAGCAGTGTCTGCAGTAGGGGTTAGTAACCTGGGGCACACAGAGGGAAAGACGTACCCGGGGGTTTGACAACAATAAGAAATTCATCTGTCGTCTGTTATAAAACTTGGGAATTGAAAAAGAAATCGGGTTTGAGTGGCAATTTCTTTTGACGATGAGCTTTTCCCCCAATTTAAAGTTAAGTACTTAAAAAAGATGGATGACACCACAGTTTGCAGCGTTTTGAAAAGGCACATCGACTTTTTGTTCACGGACACAAAAATGAAGTATTCCAACAACAGGAGACGGTCCTTGCTGTGAAACACGATCATGATCGTGTTTCTGGAGATGCATCTGGCACAGGTATAATGAAACTGTATGTCTATGAAAGCATTCTGGAGCCATTTGTGCTGCTCGTTGTCAGGGAGTTTGGTGCGAGTTGCAGGTCATGTGTCGACCAACAGGTTAAGGAAAAAAAAGTCTTTGCTAAAAATGGGTAAGAGTAAGAAGAGATTCTAAGAGTCCTGATTCAAACCCTTTGGAACTGAAGCATGGATATTGGAGAAGACACCCTTTAATCCTTACTTCAGCGATCATTGTGCGTTTCATCAACCGAGATAGGGGGAAGAATTTCTGATTTGGTCTCACCTGTGCCGATGGCTGGAAATGAGACAGAGGTGAAGGACTGTTTCGCACACATTTCCAGAGCATCCTTGACAACCTTCTGGACTTTCACAGGGTCTGTCTGTCCAGTCAGGTGGAGAATCTTCTTACATTTAAGGTTCCCAGGCTGTGTCAGTATCATGCCTGAATTTGGTTGGGCACCTACAGATAAAGAGAGCGGATTTAACCATACCCACTTATAAAGTTTGGGGTTTGAGCATGCCCTTCCTTTCTAGATAATCATGTGAAAAGGCTGCAGATCCAGTTAATCATCAGCTCAGAATTCCCAGAATCACAAAGGTTACAAGTTTCCGAATCGTAATCTTACCACAGGTTTGGCACTCTTGCTCAACAGCCTGACCGGCTGCATCCAGAATGGCCTTGGATACTCCTATGGAAAAGAAGAGGGAAAAAAACAACCTTTTTAGAATTTAAAGATTTCAAGAATTAAGAAAACTTGTGAAAATGAACAATTAATCCAAATTACATATAAAACAACATATGATGAAAATCCTCCTCTCTTTGGTTTATATTTACCTGACTTGAGAGTAAATTTTTCATCCGAAGAATTAACAATAACATCTGTGGTCTCTTTGGTTATATCTCCGGTTACTACTTGGATAGTCACATTTCCCATTGTAGTTTCATGCATCCCAGTACTGGAGGTAGTAACCTTTGAGAAGGGCCCTGCTGGTAAAAATAAAAGAGAAACTGACAATAAATACAGCATATTATCTAAGTCTTTATAAGCTTTTACTTTAGTTGCCATCTATTGAACCCTTTATGGATAAGCGGTATTAGCGCGGTACTTTGTAAGGGAAGATTAGTAAAGGTTGTTGTTACCTGTTGTTTGTGAGGAACTTTTAATATCTGTGCCAACGGAGGCATTGGGGAACTTCCGCATAAATTCCTTGGTAAATTCCTGTTAGCAAGTATTAAAGAAGAGTTAATGTAATCAGATTATTGTTAGTTTAATTTTAAAAATAACAATAATGTGGCTTTAAAATGCCACATAAACATTCCATTGTGGACAAAAAGATCAAGACCCTACCTTGATTTATTTTTTGAGCCACTACAGCCCATTGAGCAAAAGTGAAACTAAACTAACAGTAAAAAGAAATGGTAATGACTATACTTGGAAAGAAAGGAGAAAACTTAAAAAATATGTGTATGGTATATGGGAAAACAGTTGCTGTTTACAATGATTCCTACATGTGTGTAAATGTTCTAACGTGTTTCTCTTTCCTCACCTGGATTGTTGGTGCATCTCCCGCGAAAATAACTATTTCAACCCTCTTCAGATGTTTGGGTTGTGCCTGGCTACAGAACTCAACAATTTTATCCAGCATTAAGGAGGCTACAAGGGTTTTTGGAAAACCCAGGTTTCCTGTGCCAATGGCAGGGATCGATATGGAGGTCAAATTACCATTTTCTGCCTTTTCCAAGCAACCCTTGAATATTCCACTCAACACCTAAGAGAGAAGTAGTGATATAAAAACCAGCATCTTTGCAGGTAGATTTCAATAAATGTATGACATTTTTATTTTTTATTTTTTTTGCTATTTAAATATATGTGTGACAGTGGGTTACCTGTTCAGCAGCGCCTTTACCATTGTCCCACTTGGTGGCAACAGCGTGAAAGACTTTCTGGCTCTTCAGATTGCAGCCATCAGTAATAATGATCTCCCCCTCAGTTCCGGTTGCTTTCTGAGCAGTCACTAGCTGCTGAAGTTTGGGCCCCGCCACATTCAGAATGGCTGTTGAAACTGCGCCTCTATTCAGTGCAAGATCCGAGAATATTGTGTTGACCGTTACCTCCGTCTAAAACAAAGGTAACAAATGGGCACAATAAACTCAAGAGATCTCCAAAAAAATACGGACAAACAGAAAAATAGAGGAGTTACCTTTGAAGCTTCTATGTTTCCCTTTTTAAGAATGATGCGCAAGCCTTCTTTAGTTTTTACTTGACACAGGAAGGGATCAGAAGCAGGAGACCTCTTTTTGATGTCTTTTGGAGGAACAGCTTGTTGAGAATGACTGACTCCATGATTGCCAAACTCTTGCTTGACGGCGTCTTCCAAACCCTGAACAAGATCATCAACCAGCTGAACCAAGCAACCAGTTTCACTCTTGAGTGAGGAAAGATACATGTTTTCCTTCTCCTGGAAGAACTTCTTCCCTCCAGGTTTGTTGACCATTAAACTGTCAAAGACTAAAGACGACAACATTGTTTCAACAGACATCTTGGCTTCTTCCACAGCGGCTCTAGAACCACTTAGGTGGATGGTGTTTTTTTGGAAAGACACGTTCACTTGCTTTTGCAAGTCTGTTAGCCACGGCATTTCAGGACTTCCGAAGTACTTTATAATGACATTTGCTTTCACATGAACAGTTTCATCCACATGAGCGTTCTGCGTTAAGAACTCTTCTAATGTGAAACTGACTTTTTCCACCAGATCTTTATGACCGCACACCACTACTTGCTGATCAGTAGTGTGGATTTGAATCCTGCTACCCGAGCTGTTGTTTTCATCCTCCATCTGCCTGACCAATTCTTTCCACTTTTCCATTTTTAGTACGTCCGCGTCTTCAACAACAAAGCCTTTACTTGTCAACAACTGCCTCAGATGCTCTTGAGCATCCATTAAGTCTTCTTCCGAAGCAGCGATGAGCTGCACCCTATTTGCACTGATTTCCAAAACAGCATTTATGTCGTAGGCGGTAAGGAGAGAATTTGTCAGTTCAACTTCTTCTCCACCTTTCAAAAAATCCAGCAAAGATTCCTCCATATCTAAACTCTGTCGCTTTAATGAAAAACTTGAATCGTTTATGGTTTTGGTGGCAGCAAAAATCTCGTCGACAAGACCAGTAACTTTCAGAGCGGATTTCTCTTTGTTGAAGGACATCTGGAGCTCGGGGAACAATGACAAAAGCTTGTCTTCAAAACCATCCTGACACAGGATATGAAAGACTGTAGGTGATACTTTCACCTCCTGGGTTTTGCTTAACTTCTGCCTCTCCACCCTTTGTGCAGTTTTGTTAATGACTTCCTGAATTGGTTCCTCTAGTGCGTTTACATTATCCACAAGACCAGCCACAGATAAAACACCCTGAGCCTTATCAGGCACCAAAATAACCTCATCAGGCACCTTCAGCAGAGTCTGTCGAATTGCCCTCTCAGACTCTTCTACAGCCTCTGGCTGTAGCTGGAACGTTGTAGATTTGAATTTAGACATAGTTTGTGTAAAGGCACCCTTCACTGTGTTGGTCCACTCTCTGATCAATGTTTTGGAATCCTTTTGCTTCAGTAACAGAGGCTTGGGTCCTAAGCACACCGCAGCCTGGTCAAGGGCCACATTGCAGAAATGCTTCTCCAAGTCACTGCGAATGGATTCCAGTGCAGCCGGATTCTGTTTCAGGTATGTAAAGACAGCGCTCTCTAAGGGCTCAGAGATGGTTGCAGGAAGTTTGAGGATCTTCTTATCTTTTCCGTAGAGAGCCACTCCCAAAGACTCATAAAATGGATAGACTTTGATTTCTTTATTTTTGAAGTTGTGCTTTTCCTTGAGGACATCCCTAACACCTTTGAAGAAAAAAAAAAACGTTTTAACCATTCAAGCTATATTAGTAACAATGGTGTCTTATTGTGAGTACAAGCAACAGTGGGGCAAAAAGTACGTAGTCAGCAACAAGCTGTGCAACTTGTCCCATTTAAAAAGATGAGACAGGCCTGTGATTTCCTTCACAGGTATACCTCAACTATGAGAGTCCGAATGGGTAGAAATAACCCAGGAATCCCATTGTAGGATTTTTTATGAAAAATAATTAATTCCTTGGTTAAATAAATGTTTAGTTACCTACAAACTAGCAAGAAGTTTGGTTCTTACAGACCTGTATGTTCTCCTGTAAGAGCCCCCTCTGTCCTCCATTTGTTACCTCTATCAAGGGCATGATGTGATTAAACTCTATCAGTATAAAAGACATCTGCCCAGAACCTCCAACGATCACACTCCAAACTCCAGACCAAAAAGCTGTCAAAGAACAGAAACAAAATTGTAGACCTGCACCAGGCTAAGAAGACTGAATATGTAATAGGCAAGGAGCTTGGTGTGAAAAAAATCAAAATGGAAGACGTATAAGACCACGATCTCAAATCTCACGCCATGAAGTCAAAATGCTCGTAAGGACAGTGAGTAAAAATTTCAGAACTACACACTGGCCCTGGTGAATGACCAGCAGTGAGTGGAGACCAAAGTAGCAAAGTACGGTAAGTAAAACCAAAGTAACACACCACGCCACCACCGTGCCAAACGCGGTACCCTGGTTAAGCAAGTCCATGTCCAGGCGGGTCTGAAGTTTGCTAGAAAGCAATTGGATGATCCAGAATAGGATTGGGGAAAATTCTTGTGGTCAGGTGAAACCAAAATAGAGCCGTTTGGTAAAATATCAACTTTTGTTGTGTTTGGAGAAAAAAGAATGCATAGTTCCATCCAAAGAACACCATACCTACTCTGTAGCAAGTCAGTGGAAACATCAAGCTTTGCAGCTGTTTTTCTGGAAAGTGACCAGGACGACTGATTCGTATGAAGGAAAGACTGAAAGATTGAAATTTCGCTTTTTAAGCCAGAGTGAAAACCTGCATCCATAGGTGACAGCATATAGGAAGAAATGTGTTGGAATTTTCCTGCATGACATTGATCCTAAACACATTGCCTGGACCTCAAAGGAGTGACTAGGTAAAAAGCATTTTGAGGTCCTGCAGTGGCCAAGCCAGTCTCCAGACGTCAACCCCATAAAAACCTGTGAAAGGGGAACGTCCTTTTTGGTCAGCAACAGCCCCAAATGTCACTGCTCTAGAGAAGATCTGCATGGAGGAATGGGCCAATATATCAACAACAGGGTGTAAAAACATGGTTAAGACCTACAGAAACCCTTTCACCTCTAACACTGCCAACAAAGGGTATACAACAACGTATTGACAAGAACTGTTATTGACCGAATACTGTTTTCCACCTCAATTTGAAAATAAATTCTTCAAAAATCTGACATTGGGATTTTGAAGTGAATCAATGATAAAAAATAACAAAAAAACATTTCTCCTCTTTTTAAGAAGACAACTTGCACGATTAGTAGCTGACTTTATACCTTTTGCCCCAATGTATGTAAAAACAACTTAAGGTTCACAAACAGGCATAGATCAACAGAAATACCTTTAGGCTCTGTAAACGTAATGACAGCGGACTGCTCCTCTTCATTAAGCAAAACATCTTCTACACCTCCACCTTTACCATCAAAGTATAGTTGGAGTACGTCTGCATTAAACTTGTGTTCATTGTTGATGACAACTTGCTTTGTCAGTTCCAGAGACCGGACCATTAATCCCTTCCTGTTAAACATCCGGTTTTGAGGGCAGGCTTTGATAAAAGTAGAGTTGTCTGCAAAATAATAAAAATACAAAAAAAGAATCAGCACGTCATTAATAAGTAAGACCTTGGTGTAGGTTTTTTGTTTAAAAAATTACGCCAACATAAAGTACCTGCTCCTGTCTGGAAAGTCACAACAGCTGAGGAAATTTCTGGAAGCATCTCCAAACTAAATTTCTGGGATGATAAGCAGAGACCCTTCAAAACATTTTCCACCAACATTTCCAAGAATTCCTGGCTGGTCTCTGCAGAAATGTTCTCCAAAACAGCTGAGGTTGAACACAGCTCTTCTTCTTCTGTGTCAGGGGAACGGTCGGCTTCATCGGTAAGTTCCTGTTTAGGAATTTCTGCATCATTGGCTGTTTAGAAGAAAACCAAACCTCAGTTAATTGACAACCCAGAACAGAACAGGAAATATTCAGTTAAATTCTTGATTTTGAAAAGCAAATATTAAAACAGAACCACATAGGAATTGATTTGCAGTTGTAGTCCATAAACTGATGCAGTACATACTGTGTTGGGGTTTTTCTGTTTCTTATTTCTGAACACTAACGCAATCTTTTACCTTAATTGTAGGACATTGTGTTCATCTATCTGTAACTTCATCCAGAAGGTCAATACAACATTATTGATAAAATTGAATAAACAAAATATTTTTCACTTAATATTGAACATTTTTGTTTTTAATTTGGAAATTGTAATTTTATTTATGGAAGTTTCCTTTTGTTTTGTTTCTTTGGTTCAGTTCGAATCAATAGCTACATCAAAAAAGGTCTTTATAAGTTCTCTCAAAAAGCAAAAATAAATCTTCAGTCATTTAATATTTGCATAAAAACTATCACTCAAAGCATACTCAAACTTCTGACTGGTAGTTTTTTGTTAAATATTCCACCCAAAAGCCGGGGATTTGCTTTTACAATCTTATTTTCTTTTTAAAAAGATAGAAATATCTTTTACACAATAGATCTATTGTAAAAATCTTCTTTTTTTATTCTAGTCTCATGTCTTGCAGGAAACATAACCTTTGTAACCGCTGCTCTTTTTGTTTTATGTTGTAAAACCACCAGGTTAACTACAAAGAAGTTTCAAATATTAAGGTGGTATGAGCAATTTAACACAGACTTTCAATAGTTAATTAGTTGGTTTCTTCATTTTATACTTACATTTTTTCTTCTGTTCGGGAGCTGGGCTTTTCTGCATGATATAAAAAAAAAGATGAGCCATTTTCTAATCTATAAAAATCAACATTCTCAATCTTATGTCAGTGGAGTATCTTTTGTGATTTTTTATCAGTTAATAAAGCTAAACCTATATTTGTGTGGTACCTTTCAAACATAGATATAACTAAGCACAGTTTACACTTCAAATAAAAAGCAATAAACACATTAAGTCTAAGTTAAATTGGCAACAAGTGTTAATGGCAATAATACTAAATCCTAAAATGAAAGTGCCAAAATAAAAGCATGGAAAGAAAAAAGTTTTACCACCCTGACACCAGAATTTATATCTAGCTGTGATAATAAAAAAATCACTTGTGCTTTTGCTTTCAAGTTGTGTCAGAAGTCAGATCTCCCCCTCTGGTCACCAGCGGGAACCCTCTCCAGAATTATAACTGCACTTCATCTCCCTGCCTCTCCAGTGCAGTTTCTGGATGCCACACACCTGACTCTCATTTACAATCACTCACAGTACACTTAAGCACTGCACTGAGCCTCACACAGTGTGAGGTATTGTTGGTGCCACTCTACCTTCCTTAGCCGGCGTTATATCTGAATCTGATCTTCCCTCTCCTCTCCTCACCCTGTTGTGGCTCTGACTCTGTTCGCCTGCTGCCTGCCCTGACTCTCGCCTGGATCCTGACTACCTCTGTTACTTCTCCTTTGATCTCATGCTTGTCATTGACCCCTGCCTGCCTGACCCTGATTTAGCTTGGTGGTCTTTTAGCTGAGACAATAAACATGCTGCATTTGGATCCAGCAGTCTGCCTGTTCTTGTGACATTATAGCAGTGTATTTGCATTTACTAAAAAAAAAAAAATGGTTCCATTTTTCTGTATTACAGAACTTCAAACAGGCTGGGCTCTAACCTCATCTGCTAATGAAAACCAGAAGATGAGTTAGTTGAAGAGCCACAACGTCTCTGTGTTGTAGACCTGATCAGTTTTGTTTTTGTGTTTGTCACAATATCACCAGTTTTTTTTTTGCTTTTTAATACAATCCTTTTTCTATTTTTTGCTCTTTTCTTGTTTTCGCTGTTTTTTTAGGACTACAAGAGATGTAGTGGCAAAGCGAAGAGATATAATTTGCATTACTTAAACACGCTGGTTCACGCTTAGAGAAAGAGTAATGATATCAGGAACTTCTGTGGAGTTTGTTTAAACAATAAGTACTTGTGATGTTTTTTAGATTATTTATGGCGAGTTACTGAGAAATTGTTGTTTTTATTGTACTTTATTGACCGTCCCTGCCTGCCTCTGCAGCTTCCCAAGCATCAACGTCACGGCAAACGTCAAAGCTCAGAACTAGCGGATTCTACTTCTCGAAGAACTCCAGCAGTGACTAATTTCTACGGAGCCCGTGACCTGACATGGGTAAAAAATAATAATTGATTTGTTCACACTAAATAATATTTCATTACTGCGAAATAGTAATTCACGCGATAAGTCATTCATAAACACGGATGTGAGCAAAACTTGGATTTTTAGCAGGTACCTTCCCATTTCTGTCTGTGTGTGTCTCATTACAATGCATGGAAAACACAGAAGATATTTAGAGATCGGATTATTTTAAAAAGCTCTACAACAGCATCGGTAATCACAGTTCCACACACTCCGTCCTGCCGCTTTCCGCCGCCACATCGTGTCTCTGTGACCCACATTCATTCAAGAGGCTAAATATAAAAAAAAAAATCAAACTAGGGGATCTCGCTGTGCACCGGCAGAGTGAGCTCCACCGCCGTGGGTCGCTTGCCGCTCTGGCGGCAGACAGCGGCTCTACGTCTGTCCTTCAGCACGCCGCCTGGAGTAGCCATCACCTCGTTATAGTCAATGGAAACATCAATGATGCAATGGCAAAATATATTTTA
Source organism: Oryzias sinensis (assembly GCA_037389245.1). Lineage (NCBI taxonomy): Eukaryota > Metazoa > Chordata > Actinopteri > Beloniformes > Adrianichthyidae > Oryzias > Oryzias sinensis. The sequence continues at coordinate 8,710,743 of CM074501.1, read as the reverse complement.
TTATTGCTTTAAACCAGTTATCTTATTTAATAACCGAAATGTGAGGGCGTCTGCTGTAAATCCAAGTGTTGCTCACATCCGTGTACATGAATGACTTATCACGTGAATTATTATTTCGTAGGAACAAATTCATTGGTTTTTTTTCCCATGTTAGGTCACGGGCTCCGTATTTTCTGTATCACCACAAAGAAAAAACAAACGCCTCATAGCACATAAACTAAACAGAGATGGATCATGTCTAAAGCGCGGTCCCATTGTGGCTTTTTTTTTTAAACACTTTTTTTAAACACTTAAAAAAATTAGAATGAAGATAAACTAATTTTGAAGCAGAAGTGCTCTGATACATACTTTTATAAAGAGGGTAAAGACCCAGTTTTTTTGTGTCTTTTCAACATGTTGTTGTAGCTTTTCTCATGATGGAGGACATACAGTATATAAAAAAAGTAAAATTAAAACTGCATTTCTGAGTATTTTTTGTATTCAAATCTTGATGGATCAGGAGCAGATAAAAAAATACATTGTTTAAAAAAAGCTCAGGTTCATCTTCCTTTTGCTCATCTGAGCTGCCATCTGGCTCAAAACGACTATATTCTCCTGAATGTATTTATTGTATTTTTCACTTTTATGGACCTAATACTCCATCATAATTCTTAAATGTATATTAACCTTATTGATATAGACACCCCACTGACAGTTATTAGTTTAATCACAACTCCACAAGGTGGCAGTATTTGACATATCGGATGGTAAAAGCGAAACTATGATTTTATAAATTAAAAAAAATAATTAAGAGTTGTCTTCAAAATGTTATCGATATGCTAAAAGCTAGAAACATCTTTCAGGTTTTTATATTCAATATGGATTCTTTTTGAGTGTATTGTACTTCCTTGGATGAAAGTATTCCTATAATAGGTGGCAGGAAAAAATAATTTACACAAATGAGCTAATTTCTGCTTGGAAAACATGGTTTGCTCCTTTGTGTTATGTATTGTAGTCATAGGGAAATCATGTTTTAATACAAACAAACAAACAAACAAACAAACAAACAAAAGGAGTGCCCACAATTCCAGAGGACTTCCTGAAACAACAAGGCCTAAGAAATAAATGAAACTTTTACGTGTTTTCACTAGGAAAAAAATCCCTGAGCTGAAATTTTTCTAACAAAAAACTTTGATTTTAAAATGTTGTGTGTCCGTGGATTTGTTTGTTGTGTATCAATTCCAGTCAGCTGACCTGAGCTGCTGTTTGCTCCTCTGGAGGCAGACGAGCTGTCATCTTCAGAACCCCTTTCTCCAGTTGGACCTGGTGGGTTTCTTTATCCAGAACTTTCTTCTTATCTGTGGAAACCGAGCCGTCAGGGAGCAGCACCCACGGACGCGCGTGGCAGACCAAACTGAGTGTCACTACTCACCCTCCTCTCTGCTGAAGCGCAGCACCGCCGAGCGGCTGCCCTCCTCGTAGTCCACCTGGCAGTCTCCGCCGCCGGACCTGCGGCTCTGGAAGTACTTCACCAGCTTGTTCTTCACTTTGGGGACGTCGCCGCTTTCCAGTTCCACCACCACCCGGTGGGAATATTCTGCGGCCATCGCGGAGGCCCCAGCAGACTGAAAACCAACACCAGAGTGAGAGCCGGCCGGGAACGCTTTCACTTTTGTTTCATGGGAAGTCACTCAGTCGGTCCCGCAGGGGCCTTCAGATCAGATCCCCGCACAGGCCACGCACAAAGACACAAAGTCCGCCTGAACAGTCAGCGGGGTCAGAATAATAAAAAATAATCAAATAATACACGCCCCCCGCGTGAATTTGCTTTCACTTTCTGTATTTACGGGACTTTCCATAAGAAGGTGCTGTGAGACAGAGGCGTGTCCACGATTTTCTTTTCCTAGGGCGGGGTGGGGGGCCTCTGCCCTTTTAAACAGTAGAACATTGGTTGTGTCCAAAATCCCACCCTAAACTACAAAACGATATAGTGCTGCACTATGTAGTGCCCTTAAAAGCAATTCGAACACCACGCTCACTACTTTTGTTTTTTTTTTAAACGTCATATGACATCATTGATTTCACAAAGTTAAAATTGAATTAATATAAGCCTTTTGCGACGATTATTTATGAGTCCACTGTCCTCTGAAAATAAAGACATTGATGATATATTAAACAAATACATTTAAATCCTTTTTTTTTTTAGCAAAAAGGGTTCCGACGCAATGCATTGTGGTCTATAGTCACTGGTCTACTGAGCATCGATGGTTTGGTTGGGAAATTTCTAGGCCACTCAGTTTTGGAATTATTGGACAGCATTACAAAAATGGCGAATGCGCTATATAGTGCACTATATAGGGGTTAGGCTGGGAATTCTAACATTTTTTTCTTGGACATTTTCAATACCAGGTGATTTAAACATGTCTAACAGAAGATATATTATAGCTATTTTTTGCTATTGTTGTGGTTTTTTGGTTAGCGATCTTGCCTCATAGAAGGAAGTCCCTGCTATAAAATCCCAGCTGGGTCCTATTTATGTGGAGTTAGTGTTACTGGACGAGATTTCTCTTTTTGTTTTAATTCCACAAAATCTTGTTTCTTCCCCCCCCTGTATGTGTTCTTCTTCGCTGGTTTTCCCTTTTACATGTTTGGTTCATCTTCTGTCCTTTTTGTTTTATTGTCCAGCAGGAGAGGTGGGTGTCCTGTACCGTTAGCAATATGAATCCTCATTCCATGTCAGTTATGTCAAATATGCTCTCATTATTTGAAATCTGTTATGAAAAGTACAAAAAATTTGTAGATGTTGACGGTTTATTTCAGTGTTAGAATTAACTGATCTCCCTCTACTTGTCACCTCTCATGTCGGAGCTAATACAGGACGCTAACACTGTGGTTTCTATTTTCTTTTCGGAAAATTGTCAGATGTGCAATAAATGGAGGGGGCTGCTCTGTCCCAACATCTTTTGATTCCTTAAACACAACGCAGAAGTGGTCCGGTTACGTTGGCATGTTCTCTTCATTCATGCGTGGACTTCCTCTGGGCCCTCAAGCTTCCTTCCACACTCAACAAAAGCATCCTTCATAGGTTAATGGCTGATTCTAAATTGTCCCTAGACATGTGTGTGTGGCCCCTCAACACACTAGCTACTTGTTTAGGGACTACCCCCACCTACCCACAATAGTAACTGGCTCCTGCAGGCCAGTGGCCCCAAAGAGATGCAGCCTCGCAGCATTGAACGCACGCGAGTCTGGTCTGTTCGTAGTTATTCCTGCACATATGTATGTGATCTAAGTTGAAGATCTAATTTGTATTTGTGTTTATATTTTGCTAGAAACCACACATGTACCCCAAACTAATAGGTGTATTCAGATTGACTCTAATTTTATTGAGAGGCTGATGTTTGGATTACAGCTGGTTTCAAACGCTGCTCCTGCCTCTGTCGGTCATCATTGCCGCTTCACACACGGATTGGCGGACAACCCCACCAGCCTCATCCAGGCTTTGAAGTGATCCTCTGGCCGGTACTCCCGGGTTGAGAGACAACCACAAACAGGACATCACCTGAAATCGGACTTACAAAAACATCTCCACGACTCTGAAAGTCTCCCTGTGGTTCAACCGAAACCCATTGTCGTGGACTAAGCCAATCAGAGGTAGTGATGGGCCTGGCCCATTCTGTTTTAGAAACCAAAACACAATACCCCCCCCCCCCCAAAAAAAAAAAAAGAAGAAACGTTTCAGAATGCTGCATGAAAACAGAATTATTTAGCTCAGCGTGTTCTAAAAAAAAGGAATGAACATGAATTCTGGCATTTTCAGAATAAAAGCTTGGTCTAATTACAAAAACAACCTAGGAAAAGTCAGCTCAGATTTTTAACAATATTCATATATCTGGAAGTGAAGTGTCCACTAGAGGTCGCAATTTGATAACCTAATTGCTTAAACACCATCCTATTTGTTTTTATTTCTGCCACCGTTTTGGACTGTTCCATGTAAGGACATGAATAAAGAGTCCTATTAAAAGATTTTTGTTATGTATCAGTTTTTTAGTAGAATTAGAAAAATATTCTTAAATTTTAAAATAATTTTTATAAAGAAAAAACTGCCCATAATATGTACAGAAACAACAAAACAAAGGACATAGCTTCTAAATTGATTTTTTCAAGATAAATGTAATTTTTTCTATAATTTTTTCTCTTCAGCCTAAAAATATATATAAAAGAGTAAATTCAAGGTAAGCATTTCATGTGTACAGTTTGTACCAGTGGGAAATATGTAGGGGGGGGGGCAGCTGTCTTTGTTTCATTTTTACTTTTATGCTTTAAGGTATGTGTGTGTTAACCTTTGCTGTATTAAAAGTTTAGCTTGAATGGAAAATGATACACAAAGTAAGTGTCAAATGTTTTTTTTTCTCACATTGAACAGATGAAGAAAAAATGAAACACCCATAAAACTGAATTAACTAGACGGCAGTTTTTTATGCTTGACACATTTCTATCCCTGATGATCTGTCTCAAAGCAAAAACAAAAAAAAAATGATTTTGAGCTCATAATCATCCCAGATCAACAAATGAACAGTGATAAGAATGTATAAAAACAGTTTCCAATACCTGGAAATAATAATGAACATATGTCAGTGTTCCTCTGGTTGACTATTTTGCCATAAATATGGCACCTCTCTGTTTTATAATATTCATTTGTATGAAGAATTTATGATTTTAGTGTGTGAATTCGCCTTATGATGGGCTTCGGTCCATTGCAGAAATGCATACATGAATAAAATCAAAAGAAAAAGGACATCCAGGGTTGATTTGAGAGCTCACAAAGGACAGCTGGTTGTGTTTGGTACACTAGAGGGAGATGCAGACCGCAGCAACTGTTAGCACAGTCCTGGTGAGGATGGAACAATAAAGTTGACTAAATTTGAAATCCTGTGGAGAAATTGTGATGTCAAAGCCAGGTGCCTTTATTGATGTCTACCAATGAATGCTAATTAGTCAATAAAATACCCTTCATTAGTGCCATTTGACTCCTAATTATCACATGGAACCAGAATTAGGCTACTTTATAATCTGACTGAAGTATCTGTGATAATCAGTTATTGGTTTGATTTACATCCATCGCATGGGTCGGGATCATTTTCAGATTGTAAATCATTTCACAAGAAAAATGAGAAAAAGAAAAAAAAGTGAATCAATTCAAATAAATTGGGGAATTAAGGGGAGTTTGTTACTGTGGTCTTTGGCACACAAATATCTCAAAGTAGTGAGGTATAATTGTTTTTTTTTTGTAATCACACAAGATTTTAGCGTGTTAGTTCAGTCATACGTGTGGGATCTCCGGATCGTGCTCCCTGAAGAAACAGCTGCACGGCTCGTCCTCAGCAGTTTTCTGCCATGAGAGGAGCAGCGAATGCCGGGAATGTTAATGAAGCTTGATGAGGTGCGTCATTGCCAAGCCACTGGGATGAAGTCACGCTCCGCTGACGGCTCGCTGCAGCTACAACAATGGCTTTTTATGCGGGTTGTAAAAACAAACAGCGGCTATCTGTCCATTTGTCCGAATGCCTTTATCCCCATTTAGCTTGACGGGGGTCAATAGAGAGAGGCGGTACGCCCTCCGTGGTTCACCAGTCCAAAGCAGGGCAGCGAAGAATGGGTTTCTCCATATTTTTATTAAAAGTGTTGACAACACTCAGTTTTATTTGTCATGTAAATTTCAACAGAATAAACGGATTCTCTTAGAACAGCATATTTTTCATGATTATACAGAGAAAAACATGTCATTTCATCTAAAATATTGCTTTGTTCCTCATTATTTGACTGTGGGAACGTTTGCTGAGATCTTCCTTTGTTTATTCTCTGAACCAGATGATAGATGGGAGATATAAGACTGGATGTCAGCATCTTAATCAAACAGAGATTTTCAGATTTCTCTTTTTTTTCTTTTTTGTGGATGCATTTTTGTGCAGATTTGTTTTGTTCTTTTTTCAAGCCGTTCTCAGTGGTCTTTTAATCCAAAATCGTGGTTGTGTTGTTTTCGAGGACATATTTCCTGCAGAACAGCAGGAGTTTATTAAAAATTTCCATCTGAAATTAGAGCCGTACCGTAGCGAGAAACCCCGCCCCCACTTCCTATCATGCCTCTGTTGACCCAATCCTCCGCTGGCTTACAGCCCCTCGCACCCCTAACCTACCATTAGCAGTGCAGTAATAATGGCGAGCGCTGTCAAAACTATCCAGCTGTTGAGTTTTGAGCCACATTCCACCTCAGACGAGGACAGAAGAATAGAGCAGGGCAGGGAGCTTTTTATTTTACAAAATAAATAAAAATTCATGTGACTGATGCCCCCATCTGATAAAAAAGAATGCCAAAATATTTTTTTTTTAACTTGTTACGGTTTGGTTGAACCTTTTCCGTTTGTTACAATGAAATTCTGTCCATACCCAATTAGTCAACTTTTTCACGTAAAAGTATTTGAAATGGGTAAATTATTCTGACTTTACAAAACTGATGAACCACTGAAGGTTCTGGATGGGATCTTTATAGGTTCTGAGGTGACAGACTTGGTTGGATTTTGAAGCTGAGGTGATGGAGCAGCGCATACAAAGTTTAGTTTGTGTTGGGTTTTTTTTAAAGTGCACCTAACTGATTAAAAGTGAGAGTCTCACTCAGTTTATAGCATTCATTCTGATTAAAACCTGTGCAGTTGATTTTTGTTAAACTAGGCCTGGTGGACAACGTAGAAAGAACAATTAACAGTCATATATTACATTTTTTTTTTTATCGTTATTGCTCCCGCTGCCTCAACAGAGCAAAGAGCATCATCAGAGACACTTCACAGCCCGGACACTCCCTGTTTGATCCATTGAACTTCAGGCAAACGCTGCAGGTCAAGCAGGAAAAAAAAAACTCCAGAATAGTTTTTCTTCAACTGCCACAAACATATTAACTAGTTAGGAAACATTAAACCTGGACCTCTTATATGAGGTCCAGGTTATAGAGTTTTCTCTATTTTAATTAAATTTGTTATTATTCCTCAATTTTTTTAAACTATTTTAACACATATTGAAGCACTTTTTTATGTATTATTTATTATGTTTAGGATTAAGTTGTTTTTATTTTTTTTAAACAACTTGTTGCGCTGACCAGGAGGCGCTTTTAATTTTATTGTACGTGTGACAAAGATCTGTATATCTGTCTAATTTTTAATACCTAGTTTTGTTTCTTCCAGTTTCTGACGTGTGTTTGCCCCAGATTTGGGTCTGTCATGTGCTTCCGGCTGCTGTAATGTTTGATCAAATCCAGCCTTCCCGCTGTGTATGAATAGGGGAACAAACTTTTTATTTTGGAAACATCCAATTGACTTGCTGAAGACGCTGTGCGTTCTGTGAACAAGTTCAACACGGTGACAAACATTTCCACATGACAGTGAAGCTGAATCATTTGATTGCTTTCTGTCTTTCTGGGTTTCTCACACAGAGTTCTGCCGAGTGTAAAGTCATTCTGATGACTAATTCTGTCATCTCATGCGTCAATCCAGGATGAATTTATGGACCTGCTGCCTGGTCTGGTCTCTTAATCTGTGCTGACCTTGACTACACAGGAATGTCTGCAGATAACTTATCAGCCTCAGCCAATGTCCCACCTGAGTAAACAGTCTGACAGTTTACCCGGCTGGCTTCATGCAGACGGACTCTCCGTCTTAAAGCTCCTTTCAGTGCATTGTGCTCTGAAATTAGGAATGATGATCCAACCCAAATTCAGAGCCGCTCTGGGCCATGGTGTTCATGCTTTTCGGTTCACGGGTCACATTCACTCTGAAAAGAACAAAGGGCGTTTGCTGAAACTTAATAGCGCACTTCTGACTCAACTACCACAGATGAAAGAGAAATTCCACAGAGGTGTCAGGCAATCATCACCGTGGGATGTCAGGCACACTGGAAATTGGTGGATTTGTCTCTCTCTCTTTTTTTTTTCAAGGCTTGAATCTTTCAACAAAATGACTTTGTGGTGGATGAACCCCTCACCACCAATTAGGTGTTAGGATTTAACCCTTGTGCTATCTTAGATGACCCCCCTTACACTGAGGTGTTCTCCCTACCATGACAAAGGTGGATAAAGGTGGAAAGATTTCATGTAATCCATGGACACCAGTGAAGATCACAAATCATTGAAGAAAAAAGGTTCAGAGCACTGTCTAGTGGGTCCAGATGACCCAACTCGCAATGTTAATGTGCCTAGGATAACACAAGGGTTACTTATGGTAAAAAGCAGTGTCTTTCCTTTTTTTTTTGACTTGAGTTTTCCCTTCAGATGACTTAAAGGTACAGAGCCCGTGATCTGACATGGGTAAAAAAATAAAAATTCGTCTCGAGTGTTTTTAGTTTTTCTATTTTTTTGTATGAAGGCGTGACATGGCAGACCCTGACTAAGGTTTTACTTTTTAGTAAATATTTCTTTAGCTAGAAAATAAAATAAAAAAAAAGCTCAACCACTAATCTCACTGAAGAGAGCTAATTTGTGGCACAGACTGATGCCTTAGCTGGACTTTCAGAATAAAAGCTTTTGGTGTAAGTTCAAGGAAGGAAGTCCATTTCTGTCAAATTTAGTAAACTCAACCAAAAAGTGGAACTTTGATCCAAAACTTTACTTAATCAGACAGTTCTCTCAGTTCCACTTTTCGCAGCATTGACATATGTTTACATTATCTGAACACGCAAGTAACTCCAGTTCAGTTAATATTTGTTTACATAGTGTTTATCACTACAGAGCAAGTAAATACGGTAAATAATCAATACAAATCTGCACTACCAAGGTCATAGATTGTAGTTCTCAGACAGAAAATGATGGAAGTTGAGAATGAGTCACTTCCCTGGTTGGAGGAGTTCATGGGTGTTCGGAACAAACAGAACCCTCGGATACCTAAACTTGGTCATGACTGACGGATCTGCAGTACTGCAGATGAGATTCCTGCTCTGCTGGAGTCATCTCTAGAGAAAAAGGTTTAGTTGGTCAGGAGAAGCTCAGAGTGACGCTGCTACTTCTTCACATTTACCCAGCTGAGGTGGTTCAATTTAAAAGATGGAAACTTTATTAAAATTAAGTAAAAAACAGAAAAACAGAATGTAAAGTAAGATGCAAAAATATCTGATGTCTACATAGAATAGACTATATACAGGCAGGGGTAAAGTGCATTGATTAATGTCCACACATGCATCTATCCAGTTTGAAATCATCACACATTGTAGGATCATCTATGTTGATGTCTATGGAGAAGCGTTCAGACAGTAACCTGCTCCTATCGGAGCTCCTCTGTCCTCCGCTGGTGCAGAGGAGGACTGACATCATCAGAGAAGATAAAAGTTTTCCCAGGATTCTCCTCTTTGCTGCCGCCACAACTCGAGCTACAGAGAAACACTGCTTGGTTTTACATGACTTGGTTCTACATTGATTGTTCTGTAATAAAGTCCCCAGACGTCATGCATTCAATTAATGGAATGAAATCTTCATTCTATAGCACGAAGACACCTTAAAAAAGCAAAAATAAAATCTGTGTCCAACGCAACAGATGGGAAGGAGAAGGAACTTCAGTGGCCTCATGTTCAAAGCATGTTACACTTAAGGAGAACATAACAACAGCTACATATGGCGGCTACATATGCCCAGACCTGTGCCCAAACAGTGCTTCTCTGTCCGCGCGGTTAACGCTTAAAAATCGCGGAATATAAACTATATGGCTGAGAGGTTCAGTTCCAGTGGGAATTTGTATTCCGCGCCGCCTTCACGGCGTTCAGTTTGAAAGGCCTCGCAGACAGAGAGGCACTGTAGACTTGCATCTGCCGCAGATCTTCCGGATCATCTCCATACAGCTCATCAATGAGAGCCGCACATGTTTCTTACACTCTCCACCGGCACACGACGGCATACTACGTCAACATTTGGACCCCTGAGACTGCTACCCCACCCGTTAGTCTACCCTGCCTCTCGTGAATCTGTCCTACCCTGCTGTGATTACGATCAAAACTCTTGGTCCGTTCATATACAGTAGGTAGGAATATCTGATAAGATAGGAGATTTGGATAGCTTTATAATTTTGTGCTATGGGTAAGAACATCTCACGAGGTAGGACATATCCTTAGACCACTGGCGACATCTCAGGTGCTAAAGGGTTAGGGGCACATGTAGCAGCTAAGTCTCACTAAGACTATCTCAGTCAACGAAGGCGCTGTGCCTTCCATTATATTATCTGCATCAGCAGAGAGGGGATGCTCCAACACAATTACCATCTATGAAGATAGACAAAAACGGGAGGTGAAAACAGAAAGTCAAAAGTCTCTGTTGGTGAGTGACACAATTTAAGTTGACCTTTGAACGTGAGGCCAAACAACCCTTTTCTCTTGTTGACACACCATCTTTCAAAACTGTCTTGCAACTTTTGGGGACTGTTGTTGAAAAACGTTGTGCTGAAGATACAGGAAGCCGCAATGACCATGATGAACTCAAGAGGTGAACTCCTTGACCTTTGTCACCACCACAACGGGCCACGGGTTTACCAGACAACCAAGCTTCTAAGTCTCACCTGTCATTGGGTTGATGACAATTCTCTGGAGAACAACCATTCTGAATCAAAAAGTATCACAAGTTCAATCTTCCTAGAAGCTTTTCAATTTTACACCGAGGGAAAAGAGGAAGAAACTTCTGATGTACGGGTGGACGGAGCATCCACCCCTGAAAAAAAACAGCAAATGAGAGTTAGTTTGAGGTGGAACTTCTATAGGAGTCTGTTATTTTAAAGGACAATACAGTGTTTGAGCACTAACCTCCAAGAGACCAGAAGTGTGCATGTCATCTACTCAAACTATAGTTATTGTCATGGCCACAAGAGCAACCAATGAAATCTACAGGATGCCTGTCTGCTTTTTTAAAATGCTCTGTGAAATAAAACCAGCAGAAATTAAAACCAATGCAGTGTCTCCATCCTTCATTAAAGTTTTCACAATGGAAAACGGATGTGGGAAAAATTGAAAAAGGTATTTAAACCCTGAAGCTACATTCACGCTGAGCATGTGTGCCAAATATGCATTCTTGGACGCTCGTTCACTTAGTGGTGTTCACACTGGACCTGCAGGGAGGGGCTTCTTCTTCTATTTCTTTTTCTACTGCTTACTAGCGCATATCCACCACCTACAGTTGGAAGAAATTTGGTGGGAAACATTAATCCGGTGCAAATCTTGCTCCAGGCTTTTTCTTTCACAGCTCTATTTCAATATAGACTTAATGTCATTTCCTTTCAAATTTGATTTTCTCCTCCATGATCAATGTTTAAATTGTTGGCACTTCAGAGTCACATATTGGTCAAAGTATAACTTCCATTCTGTTTAATGGCCACATGTTTTGTAGGTAGAGCCCAAAAACGGTCGTAAAAACATGCATAGCTGTTAGTCATAGGTAGTTTTGGACACGGAGGCCCGAATTGCGCACATATGTGTGATTACGTGGAGTTTTCATTGGAAGTGGTCGCTTGAGCGTGCATTACTGGAGGCGGTGTGAACATAGCTTTAAGCATTTATTTGTTGCAAAGTTGGACTTTCCAAAATGAGAAGAAACATCTCTCCCCAAAACCAGCCTCTAGTGGTATGTTTAGGAATTGCAATCTATTGGAATTTCAGAGTTGGCCTCAAATCCTGAACCAAATCTGTTTGTAATGACACTAAACATGCTAAAAAATTCTCTGTTTATTATTACTTTTAACCCCTTGTGCTATCTTAGATGACCCACCCTTCCATTGACGTGTTCTCCCTACCATGACAAAGGTGGATAAAGGTGGAAAGATTTCATGTAATCCATGGACACCAGTGAAGATCACAAATCATTGAAGAAAAAATGTCCAGAGCACTGTCTAGTGGGTCTAGATGACCCAACTCCCAATGTTAAAGTGCCTAGGATAGTACAAGGTTTAAAAAATGGTTACACTTTATGCATTTCAGTCAGACAACTCATGCAGTACAATGTTTATTTCCCATCTTTTAGTTGATTACATTCTTAGATTGCATTTCTCAATCCATAAGTTAGCATTTCACATTCCAAATTAGCATATCCAGTCCTTAACGTAGCATTTCACATTCCATATCAGCATTTCTCATTCCTTGACGTTAGCATTTCACATTCCTTGAATTTGCCATTCCGTACTGCATTTCACATTCCTTTGGCATAAACTCCGTGCGATTCCATGAAGCAAATATCTTTAGGTATATAAGCTTTAGGATAAACTACCCCCTAACGGAGCTAACAGGTGGAAGCCGGGGAGGAGGGTGGGGCGAAGAACGCAGTGCTACAGTAGGAGGATGAACAGTATACACACCTGGACTTAAATAGGACGCTGGACAGGTGAGTTAGATTTCGAACCGCCCTAGGGGAGTGACCTAGTAATAGCCTGCATGAGATTGCCTGCCCCGAAATACTCCCAGGGTCGTCCATAATATGAAAATTTAAAGCACTTTTTGCAAAAATCCTAAAAACAACAAACCAATCCCGACTTTCCTTGTGTACGTTGACAAAAATGTCAAAATAACGTTTTTAAACAAATATAATGAAGCATCTGAAGCGTTTATACAGCGCAGTGTCTTTTTCATAGCCAAATATCAAGGCATTGTACGGAGCAGGACCCTTTGTTTTTTCTGTTTTCCTGCCTTTCTTTTATTTGTGTCAAAGGTAAAATCCTTCCCCGGGGACTCCCACATTGTCTTTAAAATCCATTTCCTGTTGAAACTGCTTTGTGTTCAGACTGCTAGCGTCACTGGAGTCCACTCCTCTATGAACAAGCTCACATATTACACTCCTTTGCGTCAGACAACACAACATAGGAGAAAGGTAGAAAAGTAAAAACAGACTGTTTTTGTTGAAACTCAAACCAGAGGTGTGCCTTCATCCCGAAAGATGAAATTTAAAAATGCTCATAAAATGCTACTTAATTTAATCATAATGCAAATCAGATTTCTATGTAGAGATAATCAGTGAGGTCAGTGTGATAATCTAAGGTTTTTAGAGAGTGGCTGCTTTACGTCTTTTATGACATAACAACATGTACGGTCTGAACAGAAACTGCTCATAAATGTGCTCAGGTGACATAGGAGACATAAAGACTTTCCCTCCAAGGCTGTTAGTTTCCTGGAAAAGTTTGATCTGTGTGATAAGTTTTGAGTGCTCAACTTTAACTTTGGTGGTCTAACCAATCCTCTCTGTATCTTCTATTGAGTCTGATGAATTTCACTACCGTGTGACTGCAGATAAACCAGAGAGACAGAGAGAGGTCAGGGTTGCACGCACCTGCAGCATGTGACCCACGGACGTTCATCAGTTTTCTAAATTAAAACATTGTTCGGCCTTTTCCGCTCTCTTTTGAAGCTTTTCATGTGAAGCACATTTTGTTTTTACTCTTCTCCACAAGCTGTGGGTGTTGCTGACAGTGACTCTACCCCTCCCACATCTGACAACCTATGGCAGAAACTGCTAAAGTGAGCTTATACATATTATGTTGATGAAACTAGCAGTTAGAGTGAGTAGCGACTGAAATTTAACCTTCTCTTAAACTAGCTTAAATTACTGAATGGGCCTGCATGTTTACATTTTCATAACTTACTACTGTTATTTCCAAAACAATTTTTTTTTAAGAAATTTCAAACTTTATATATTATAGGGCCAAATATGTGATATTATGACATAATTATATATGAGTTTTAGTTTTTTTTAGTTTTTTTTAATAGGGAACATGCCATTACATTTGTAAAAGCAGGCATTCGGATTGAAATAAAATGAGAAACAAAATGCAGGGCAAAAAATGGTATTATTTGGTTTGGAGGAAGGAGGAGGCCCAGACCTCTTTTGGTATGCAATTGCCTTTCCAAAAATCATGTTTATTAGTGGCAGGACGTTTTAAAGAAGTTAGATTTTTTGGGGGGCATCATGTTGGACCAAATAAAACTAAATACCAGTGAGAAATTATTTGCCATGTCCTGTCTTATCTAGCTAAATCTGGAATATGCTTGATCAAATGTGTCCTGCATTTCATTCAAGTTTAATATTTATTGTAAAATAGTTTTCTTTATAACCATAGATACGTACAAACAGAGCTAAATATCTCTGACATCGCCAACATCCCACCTCATCCGCGAGTGGAAGTCTGATTGAGTCTACATCCTTAAAAATAGATTTTGTTCTCTAATAAAATAACAAAATGTTATGACTGGAAAATAAAGTAAATATTATATTATATTATATTTACCAGTCTGTACAAAGGTTTATTTATTCAAGCATTATTTAAATATTCACTGCAGGTCAACAAAAAGTGGGAAAATTGTCAAACCTTTACAAATGTTAGTTACAAAGAAAATTAATGCAACTACCAGTATGTAAATGATTTCTTAAAGAAAAGAGAAATCTGCTGAAAACAGTTACTTTACGTCAAGCTGCATGAGCTCAGCTGGTCCAACAAAAAGCAGCATATCCCTGTAAAGAAGGCCAATATAAGCATCAGTCTGAGCTCAGAGTCTCTGTGATGTGAAACACGTAATAATTACCGTAGCAATGAAACACTGTTTGGCTGTCAGTCATCCACTGATTACACAGTGGCTTTTCAAGAAGTGATTTTGCAGGGGAGTAATTCACGCTGTGCACTCAAGCTTACTGTTCTGCAGCATACTGTGACATGGAGCTTCAGGCAATGCATGATTTGGATCTGGGGGGGTTGGAGGCTGGATCCACACCTTTCAGTTCACCGATGCAGCTGCAAGCACTTTGACTGCAGGGCTCCACCGGTCTGGTGAGGGGGGAAACTGTCAACGTGTCATGAACACTGCAAGCTAGCTTGTGCATGTTTGGAAGCATTGTTCTCGTCAGCCGTGTTGCCATGTTTGGTGTTGTGTGATTCATTTGGCGACTGCAGCGCGGAAGGATGTTGTATTTCTGAACGCATGCCTAAACCATCTGCTGTTTGGGGCCTCCTGATGAATTGTTCTCTGCGTTATGGTCACAATGTGATTTTTTTTTTCCCAGTGACACCCAGTACAATGCAGATTCAGCCGGTAAACAGCCTGTGTTGATCTATTACAACACGTTAGAGCCTGTCAATCTGTGATTAAACAAAATAAATAAATAAATAAACAGGAACAGAAAGATGGTCATTAGTCATCAATGCATTCGCTGTAGGTGCCCCCCAGGAGGAGGTAAGGTAGTCATCCAGCCCTGCCTGCAGGAATACAGTATTTCTGGAGGAAGGGAGAGGAGGGGGGGACAGAGGGGGGAGGACTCAGCTTTGGATGTGACGTTAGCTGGTTGTGACATCAGACCAGCGTCACCTCTCTGCATATCAAAAGTTAATTAAGAAGATATTTTCTCTTTGGTTTCTATTCTAATCTGGTTGCTTTGCTGCCACAAAACAGCATTAATTCTAATCACTGAATGGACAGTAAAATGGACACAGCCCTTCTTAAAGTCCCATTCCGTCATCTTTTACAGTAATCTGTTGTAAAAGCGTTCCCATTGCTCTTTTAATTATTTGATTTGATTTGATTTGAAATGATTTATTTCAAGCAATCACGGAATAATGCACCAAACAATACAATAAGTATTAATACATTCATTTAAAGACGAATCAAACTCAGGATAATTAGATATTAAATCAAAGACTGCTTGAAAGGGAGTGGAAGGAAGCGAATTTATATAATCCCAGCCCTGTTCTACCGTAACCATTTTATTACATGATTTATCAATATCCATTTCCTAACTTTTATTCTGTTATCTATGCCTTACCAACACAGTTTCAGGTCATTACGTATGCTTAAGTATCAATAAATCACAAGACAATGATGATTTATTTCATATTTATGTAAAGTAGTTCTAACTATTTTGTATAATGACATACCACAATACAGATCAGTTATATAAAATCTATTCAGATTGATTTCATTTAAAAAATCATGTATATGATTAGAAAAAATAACACTATCAGAAAATAAACATGAGAAATCATGACTTTTTGGAGCCAGTCAATTAATATAATTAGTAATCAATCATTATAACCATCTTCAATAATTGATTAAGCGCTTTTTTCTAATATGTTTTTATTTATATACATATATGTATAAATAGATGGATGGACGGACGGACAGATAGTTATTATAGTAAAGTAATGCTGTGAAAAAAAGCTGTGACTGAGCCTTTTTATAGGCAAAAGATAAAAACAAAACACACCAAAAACACAATTTATTTGGGAGTAGGTCTTTATATAAAGCAAATGCTACTAGTGTATATGTTAAAGAAGTATAAAAGTCTATTGTTTTTTCCTTTTCCGTAATTGTTTTTTTTTCCTTTAAACAAGCTGTAAAGAAATGCTCATGCTTTCATATCTGCAAACACTTAATTCAAACCCACAGGAAACAAAAACCCTTTACCATTCATTTTTGGAGATAGTATATTTGAAAAGAACTAAGTGTTGCGTTTGATCAGCACTCATGTCATTTGAAAGGCTTAGAATTTCTACCAGTATGCAGGCAGCGTTCTGGAACTCCAAGCTTCTCAAACTGGTCTGAACTTTCCAAAGTTATTGATCCGTTAGCTGAATCAATTGCTTTGCTGGAGCTTGTGACGTCATCCGAAACTGTGGCGCTGTCAGCCTGTGAGTCATTGTTTAGTGGATGTCAGCATGCTGTCACAATAAACAGATGTTAGGAAGTCCAGCATCTTGCAGTCTGTGAGAGTTTGGTGCCACATGTCTGCTGACATGACTTTCATCACTCACTTATAACTGGAACCCTTACAACAGCCCAGCTGGTCATGTTTGGGTGCTTAAAAAGACCTGTTTCTGTACTTTTTTCTTGCATCTTTGCATGCATGAACAGCGCACACATCGTCTTTGGGAATGTCAGGCTTACTGCCAAGTTGGGAAGTAGCCTAATAAAAGATTAGGAGTGAAAGTGAATGCTAATTATTCTCTGTTTCACTAATCAATATTCTTTCATGCTTTTAATTTTCATATTCTGTTATGCTGATCTTGTGGTCGTTTCCAGCCCGTGCTAATTAGTACTCATCAGCATGATGTCATCACAGAAGTATACAGCTTGAGTAAAACATTTTTAAATGTAAAGTCAGTTTAAAGCATGTTCAAATTGTTTTAAATGATTTCATCTGTTGAGGATGCTGGGAAACTGGGGGAATGATCACAGCAGAAAATCTAAACCTGTCTATCCATATGTGGATTATATATTTAGAAATGACCCTGCCTGAGGTGTCTGTTGCCTGAGCGAGCCATGGAGCCTATTGTTGATTGATTGTGCGGTACACATGTGGCTTCTGTACGTCGGTCCAATGTCATGGAGACAGTCAGTCAAAACAATCAATGACAATCTGTGGCTACATTTGCTGCTCTCATTCAATAAAAAGCTGCAGGTCTCCTAAAGACAGAATCTCCACCTCTATCGTGTTTTTGAAACGACCTTTGGTAAATGGCATTGACGTAGACGCCACTATTTTCTCACTGTAAACACAAACTGTGAATTCTTCTGCCGGTGCACAGATGGCTAAATGTATGTGACGACAGACATTTAAACTGACAGATCTGGCAACAGTTTTAGGACATGACATTTTCAATCCGACCACTAGGGGCACAATCCACCCCCTTTTTTTTGTGCTAGTCCCAAGTCTGGATGAAATCTATGGAAGCATTTGTGTAGCATGGTTAAAAATAAAAATCAATACCAGAAATTTTAAGTATGACAAAGAATAAGCGGTTTTTAAGTAGACAATTAAAAAGCATTTCTGTGAATCAATTTTAATTGTCAAATTAGACATTTCTAAATGAATTTTGCTACACATTTACCAGAGAACTTTTTGAAAATGAAATGTCAAATACCAGTTTCACTATCATTTTAATTAAGTGACAGAATAAGCGGTGTTGAAGAAGAAGATGAAAAAGCATTTTGATGGATTGCTTTTTGATTTTAACTTTGTGTCAAAAATTGCAGCTTCATTTTGAAAATGAAAAAGCATTTCTGGTTTTGACATTTGTTTTTAAAATGCTCACAAATGCTTCCATGAAAATCAGGTTTCCTGTTAAGAAGAGCATCCCATATAAAGATGAATCATGTTTAAATGTATGAATTGTTTGCTGTGGCAAAACCTAAAAGGAGCAGATTAAAAGCAAAGAATATATTACAAAATGTAAGATTAGTTATTAGATTCTGATTTAAGTTGTGTTATTCCAGGGGGCTTTTACACTGCCCAGAGTTTCTTTTCAAAGACATTTGCTGACATTTTAAAAACCCAACTATGGTTAATTTCCAACAACGCAAAAGTTTCGATTCACTTGTTTGTGGGCTGACTGCAGCAAAATGGGTTGAGCGACTTATTTGCTTGATCTGAGGTTTAAAACCTTTGCTAGACAGTCATTGTGTCCTTAAGCAAGACACCAAACCTACTGTATGTTGCCATGATTCTTACGCTTCTCAGGAGAAAGATGTTATCTAGATGCAATGTAAACTAATCGCAAGGCAGATCTTCAATAATGTAACTGAGAGCCGGCTAATCAGTAGATCAACAAGAGAAAGAGTATTTAAAAAAACAAAAGCCTACATCTTTGAGTCATGAAAACCCGGGAAACTCTTGCTGGTAAACATGGTGTAAAGTAAAGTGGATGAAGTTGATGATAACATAACACATGATTAATAAAGGAGAATATTAAACTAATGTCCTCAAGGGTTTTTGGCATCCTTTGCCCAAAACAACCGAGTCTCCAAAACTATCCTTAGACAGTTGCTTTTACTCCCATCATCTTTTGATCTGTTGTAAAAGCATTTCTAGTCCCTTTGTAGCCTATTTTAGCAAAAATCTAAAAACCTTTGTCGTATCCTGGGACAGTTTCTGTAGTAGTTCATTAGAAATTCCCTTCTGAATTGTGGGTGGGGCCGTTGGCGAATAGCAACCCCGCCCCCCTTCCCCTCCCCGTTGCTGAGAGCGCTGTTTTTACACACTCTCCCATTAGCCTGCAACCTAACATCACCGACCTAACTAAAATAACAAAGACGTACATGGACGTACATGGATCTAGTCGTCTAGAACAGTGGTCTCCAACCTTTTTAGCGCCACGAACCGGCCTTAAAGCTGTAGGGCGAATGATTATTGTAACTAAATAAATTAGGATCAGTGACAAGATGTACCCAGAGTTTTTATTTTGACATGTATAACATTGTACATCGCACACGTGTTATCATCCTCTCCCCTCTCACACTCATGGTGCAGAAAAGAAGTAATGTCTATGAAAGGTAGATTTCTTTTGTTTTTTTGGAAGTGGAAGGCTCCGCTTCTGTCTCCTGGCTGGGCGTTTTTCCCTTGGCACAGAAACTTTTCAAAGACGTTTGTTTTTTTACTCATTTTGCTAGCTCCTGCGATTTATTTTAGCGGTAACCTAACACGTGACCGAGAAGAGCGCCTTGGCCTGCGTCAAGAGTGACATGGAATGGATGGAACAGAGAATTGGGCAATTTTTCAAAATAAAACATCTTTCAGATTCCGAAATTAATAAAACGTAAGTAATGTGAGTTATTTATTATTTCTGTATGGCCCGGTACCAAATGACCCGTGGACCGGTACCGTGGTTGGGGACCGCTGGTCTAGAGCACAGAGAACTTGTGGTCTGCCCCAAGTATTTCCTATGTAACGACTAAGATCTTTTTCTGCTCCTGATTCACAACAATTTGAATAAAGAAATACAAAAAAATGCAATTTTAAGCCTTTTCTTTACGCATGTCTTCCACCGTCAGAGAAATGCGACAAGAACAGATAAAAAACACAATTTGTTTGATCAGAGTTAGTTAACCAGCTCAGTGGCCTTGTGGTAGAGTGTCCACCCTCTGACTAGAAGGTCATGAGTTGAAATCCAGGCCGAGTCATACCAAAGACTCCCTGCTTGACACTCAGCATTAAGGGGATGGGTTGGGGGGTAAAACCCCAGGGGATGGGTTGAATGTGGAGAACAAATAACACACTCTTCGGTGTGTGACAGATCACGTGACTTTTTACCCTTCCAGACGACTCAGTAGGTACTATATTTGCATTCATTTAGGCACTTCTTTCCTTAGAATTCCCTGTGATATAACAAATACAGCTGATACAATAACGGAAAATAACAAAATAAGAAACTGAAAGAACCGACATTCAGAAATGTCACCCATTGTTAGTGCAAGACACAAGAAAAAAAAAAAAGTAAGAGTCACACTCTGAGAAAATGTTACACCACAGCAGGCACCTTTGCTGCACACACAATTTTATCAGATAAGCCTCGACCTAAATACCTCTGCAGCTTCAAGCACTCGTGTCTGCAGAGATCAAACCCTCGCTGCCGCACCCAAATTTGTAAAGTTGGATTCACAACTCAAAGAGAAGTCCAATTTTGATTGAAAACATAAGCAGGCTTTCCTAAAAGTGCAGGGGCACACACCTTGAAAAGTGCTGTCATACGAAATAAAAGTGAAGCTTCTGGAAATCTACAGGTTTTGAGACATAAAAAGGATCTTCAGAAAAAGATAATTGGAGCTTATTTGCGTGACCATAGATATGTCCTGGCTGGTAACCATGGAGGACCACACCCTGCATTCAAAAGACTTTGACCTAGTTAGTAAACACTGTCTGCTTTGCCTGTTGTACGGAAGCACACACTCAGATGCCAGCGCACATCAGAGACAACAAACACAACAAGCTATCTTCTCACATGATCAGTGCAGTGGGCAACAGAATATATAAGGACAGCTGAGGTTTTGCACTTTATGCTGTAATTCTGTCCTCAGGAGACCTTTGACCTACAGCAGGACTTTATTATTTTTGTAATTTGGTTTTCCTGCAGATCAAATGTGAGAAAAAGGAGGTACAAGTCTGGAAGACATCACAATTTTTTAAACTTCCTTTTCCAGCCTGCATTAGTTATCTGAATTTCCATGCTGGACGCATGCAAGCTTAACGCAGCATAATCCAGTTTTAAACATGACATGACACCTGTTATAATCACTCTGTCGTGTGCACTAAATGCCAAGGAAGATTATAGCAGATGCCACGGATTACGGAAGCCTTCACGCATGGAGTGGATCTTCTCGTCCCCTTCCACAAAAGTGCCACGAGTAAAGACCCACGCATCGTGGAGCACATCACCTCATCTGCAGAAGCTCACGTCGTGTTATTTTTTCCTCCTTTCCTAGATGTACGGCACGTCTGGCTGACTCTCATTGAGCTGACGGGAGGAGGGATGAGCCACAGCTGCTGTCTGACGTAAATGAAGCACAAACGCTCAGTGTGTGTGGTCACAGCCCCTCTGACAGCTTCAACTAGTTAATGGGTTACCTCACGCTCTTTTCCAATCCCCCCACCACACACACACACATACAAACACACACTCTTTCCTGCTGGGCTGTTTCAGCAGGCTTACAGCAAAGCCTCAGCAGATACTGAGAGCCTGATGACGATCAGGAAAGCAGCAACTGTCATCAGTCTGCACAGCTGCCATGCGGGGTGGCCGGGTTCAACTGCGCTTGACACCACATCCACAGAAAGGAGGGCTGGGTTCGCAAATAAAGTTGTGTTGGTTTAGAAAAGCATCTTTTGACACAAACCTGGACATGACATTCAAAAATGAATAAAATATTGTTCTCTCAAACGAATAGTTTGTGGCCATTATCAATAGTTTGTGCACAAAAATGCTCATTTGTGCCAACAAATTATTTAGTGAACATTTAGTGTGCACGCTTACAGGCATTTTAGCACCAATTTCTAGTTTTGTGACCACAAAATAGTATTTTGTGGTCACAAAAAATGCAAATGTCTGTGCAACAAATGCAAATTTGTTTGCACAACATGCTAAATTGTGCACACAAATTTGTATTTGGTAGGCACAAATTAGCAGTTTTTGCACATACATTTGTGTGCAAATTAGCAATTTATAACCACAAGACATTCATTTGTGTGCACAAAATGCTAATTTGTGCATACAAAATACTACATTGTGTTCAAGGGGTACTATTCTGTGTATGCACAAAATACTTACTTTGTGACAGAATGCAAATGTGTCCACAAAAAACACAAAATGAAAATGAATGAAAAAGAATGCTAATTTTTGCACACGCAAAACACAAAATTGTGCACACAATATGCTTTTGTGTTCCAACAATATACAAGATGCTGGTTTGTGTGCACCAATAACTAAGTTATGCACAAAGAATGCTCATTTGTGTGCACAATACGCTAATTTGTGCGGACAACATGCCAAGTTATGCACAAGCAATGCTAATTTGTGCCCACAAATGGCTTATTTGCCTCTACAACAGGTTTATTAGTTATGCACAAATAATTCTCATTTGTGTCTGCACAAAACGCAAATTAGTGCACTCAAACTGGTTATTTGTACCTATAAAAGACTAATTTGTGTACACAAAATACTCATTTGTGTCCACAAATGATTAACTTGAGGGAAAAAAACAAAAACAAATCTATCTATCTATCTATCTATCTATCTATCTATCTATCTATCTATCTATCTATCTATCTATTTTTTTAATTAATGGCATTTCCAGGGCTCCGTATCTTTTAAATCTGTCTAAGCAGAATCTGCTTTGCAAGAATTTGCTGACAAGTCTGAGCAAATTACCGGCGTGTTGAACAGACAGCAGGGAAGGAAAGAGTGTGGAACATAAAGTATCTGTGAGTGTGTCACAGTTCCACATGGAAAAATCTACTAAATTATCCTGACTTGATGCTACTATAATGGCAGCTCTTGCTGCACTGACGTCCTCCCGCCAGCTCGTAAGTTTAAAACAGTACACGCAGCAGCCATGAGGTCAATATTCACGGAACCGTCTGATGCGGTGAAATATAAACGCAAACCGCACATGAGTCATCTCACTGACGGCCAAACACCCAAGCATTAGTTGTGTCTGCTCACACAGTAAATCTTTAACAGGGAAACGTGCAATGTGCTGCAGAAGAATGATTTTTTTCCCCTACAAATAAGTCATGACCCCAGAAAAAGTAAATGATTTGTGCAGATGGGTGGGGAAGTATGTCCATTTTATAGGAAGCAGACTTACTTTGAGGTTTTGCTTATGTGCACAGCAGACATGTGCCGAACCAGTGCAGAACACTGATGTGCATAGATAAAGAGGGCCACGTCTGCGATGTGCATAGATAAAGAGGGCCACGTCTGCGTTTGGATTTGATTCATGTGCAGTGATGTTGTTGAAAGACTCAGCTCAGTTAAGGGGTTTGCAAACGTGCCCCTGAGACTCTGACGTCGTCTGCTGACATCACCGCCTTTACCTCCTCTTGACCAAACAATCTGCTTCCACTGAGGAGAAGGAGAAGAAGGAGGAGGAGGGAAATGGGGAGGTGAGGAAGGAAGTGACAGGGAGTCCAGTTTTTAATAGATGCAGGAAAAATGACATTCTATAAGAATATTAAGGCACAGGTGCGGTCAGACAAATCAGAGTATACGTTATTGAAAGAAACTTGCAGTGATGAAATTATTTTGCAACTTTTAGTGCATCAGTTTGCAATCCTACACTAATATTTATGTCAGTCATGCAAGAAAATCATTCCACCACCTGCCTTTTAGTACCTGCAGAGCAGGAAGCAAGTTGATAATTATTGAACCTCAATGTGCATGAAATTAATGACAAGCACAGCGTTTCAAACTGAGATAATATTAGAGGGCTAACAATGTGGGAGGTATGAATATTGGTAAAGCAGAAAGCAGCTGTCCTAGAACGATGCATATGCTGCTTATATAATGAGATTTAATCTCATAGAGGGCGGAAAGGTGGACTTATTCCTTTTTAATGAAATGTTTTTAAGTTTAGATTGCTGCAGGAAAATATGCTTGGGTGTTTGCTGGTGGGTTTTCAGCTGGATGAGCAGATGCTGCTGGAGAGTGGCAGGCGACTCCTTTTGGTCATGAATCTGAGCGCAGTAGCATTTACTGACATTTACTGACTGAAAGGACAGCAGACGAAGAAAATAAACTCAAGAGATAAGGAACTGTTGGTTGGGTGAGTTGCAATAAAAAAACAGACCACCTCCAGGAGACGTTGGTGCGCTTGAGCTGAGGTTAGATGAAAAGATCAGGTAAAAGCCAGTAAGAAAATAGGGAAGGGAACTTCTCGTTTGGATGCTCCTGTTTTAACAGAAGACTGCATCAAAACTGCCATCATTTAACATTTTGACTTGACTAAACAAGTTTAAAGTCCCACTTCAATCGTCTTTTGATCTATTGTAAAAACATTTCCAATAGTTTTTTTAATTACAGTATGTTATTATGCCATTTTTGTCACAAGAAAAATACCTATTTTCTGCAGAGGGGCAGTAGTTTATCAGAAATTTGTCTCTGAGTTGTGGAACGTTGGTGCTGAGCGACGCCCCCAAACAAACATGATATATGTCAAACTGAATGTTTTCATCTGCTTCTGATTCACAATGATTTGGATCAAGAAATACTCAGGAAAGCAGCTTTGAGATTCATTTTCTTTTTATATGTCCTCCATCATCAGAAAAACGTCACAAGAAAATGTTAAAAACAAGTCAGACTCGTAGGAGTCATAGCTAAGGTGGCCTTCTGTTTCTCTGCCGTTTGAGGCGACACGTGTTCATGAGCAAAAATAATGGATTTGGTGGACTACCTCTTGGTTATTTTAGTGTTTTTTGGTCATAGATGTTATTGTGTCAGTGCTTCCACATTTGTAAGAAACATGCACTTGCTGGATGACCAGTGGAGCAGAGTGATGTGGCTCAAAATCATCTCTGCTGGAGCTCAACAGCTTTTATCTTTGTTTTGGCAGTCTTCTGCAGATTTGCAGTCGAGGTTTGCGGGACAGCATGGCGCCCTGCCCAGACAATCTTTAAAGATTGCAACCAATGTCTGGCCTTGTTGAACTGCTAAGAGGCCAGGCATGACCACCCTTCGCTGTCAGGCTCGTTTGCACTTTTCACTGCACCACACTCCACAATGTGAGCATGTGGAGAGGCATCATGTTCAATTCGAGCTGCAAAGTCGGCCTGTTTCAGTCAAATCTAAGGAGTTCTAAGGAACACTATATGGATTGCTGGTTGCATCACATCTTTTTGTGTAGGTAGGGTGATGGTCTGGGATGGTGTCTCCTTTTAAACGGTTTTGCATTCACAGAGAAGATTTGGAAGACTTTTCATTCATATGAAGCATTTACTGAAGTTTGTGGCTCAAGCCATGGATGCATGTTCCTCAGAGATGCATCAGGTAAGTAAACATCCTGTAGTGTACTGCATGTTAGCAAAGTTCTGTAGAGAAAAGCAGAAAATAAACACAGGTCAGCAGGTAGGTGGAGCAGGAGGCTAAACTGTTCAATTTACTGGACAATAACAAAACCAATACACTTTATTTTCCGCAGAGTAAGGGGCACTTAAAAACCCTAATTTTCTTCACAAAACGACATTCCATCCTATAATCCAAACCGCCTGATATATGGATTAAGTCTGGTTGTGTTTCCTGATAGCGAAGCGATTTCAAAAGGTGCACGGTACTCCGTAAAAACGTCACTGTTTTTCCCCAAATTGGAAATGAGGTTGAGTGTTTTTGTAAAAATGCTAACATGGCTAACATGTAGTAGTGCTGTCGAGATGGTTATTTTATTTTTATTTATTAAGCAGTAACAGTTTGGGATTTTTTTTATAGCCTGTAAATAGGAATTGGACAGACTCTGGTTTCAAACAGGAAGGACCTGCTGGCTCTAAAAAGCCAAAATCCCATAGACTTCTCCAGAGAAAATTACCAAAATTACGTTCTTGCTTTGATGCCTTTTACTTAATACCTTCTTGCTAATTCATTTTTTTTCATGATATATTGTTTTTATAGCAAGTTATTTAAGTTATAAACTGACCAGTCAGACGCCTCAGTAAAAGCATGTGGTGCCCGCTGGCCCCCACATCGATTGACAGATGACAGGGGTGTGGACTTCAAATAAGCTTACTTGTGATTGGCGACAGTAGTTGCTCTTGAAACGCCAACTCAGACAGACTCAGACCAATCACAGCGAACTGGCTCCAAATGGTGGTGCTCGTATTGTGGAAAAATGGCGACTGAATTCATTTTATTTTGCTGGAGCCGGAAAAAAAACTTTTTTTGGGGTGATGTCACACCCGCCTGTTTCCATCTCTAAATACAGGTTACTTACATGGTACTAACAAAGTTGGGAGTTAGCGTAGTCACGGTAACGTTTGCTTTAGCGGTAACAGTCTGTTTTTTACGTGTCCCAATGTAATTGCTCCAACGTAGCTAAGCCTGTTACAATCGAGTAATGTGGGGTTTAGTGTCTGCATCTCATAGGCAGGCAAAGCACGAACCAAACCTGTGATGTCCCAATCAGAGGTTGTCCATTCTACCATAGCCGTTTACCACAATATAAATCGTGCTTTTGTCCACAAAAGCTTTTATTCTCGTTGAATTCGCCTGCAGCAGCTCCTAAAGTACAAAGATCTGAAACCACAGAACTGAGTGGAATCCCAGCCCATGTTTCAGTTGATGACACCGTTTGTTCCTGGCAGCAGTTTGTCCCCACTCCTTTTGTACAGATGTTTACTTGTGAAACTTCTTAACGGCAGCAAAGACCAAAGATTTTACTCAGAATCACCTTGATTCACCTTGAATGATCTCATTCAAAAGCAGGTTTGGACCCGTGCAGATGTGTTCAGTACATCGTGTTCTTCCTTATTTGCCGTCAAAAGATGCACTCTGATCCTGTAAGTCGAGTAAATCTTGCTGGGCACAGCTTTGCAATATGAAGTTCTGAAAGAAACACGAGCGAGACTCCGGCACACCACATTCCTGCGGCTGTTCAGGAAGTTTCAGGATTTAGTGTTCTGGCACGTTACAATCGCTGGCATACCGAGGCGAGAGACGCCAACAAAATGCTCAGTGTGGATGAATCCGTGTGGAACCACTGCTTTTCCACAGGAGTAAAAAAAAAAGGCATTAGTAAATTTAAGCTTTAATTTTCATTTGAGTTTAAAAAAAAATATAATATTTAAATCAGGGGTCTGCAACCTTTAACACTAAAAGAGCCATTTGGGCCACTTTCTGATTGACCAAACCCCAGAGAGAGCAGCCAAGTCCCACCTCAGCATTAAAAAAAAGGGTTTGGTTATTTATGTTTCTGCAAGCCAATCATTCATAAAATGTCCAATTCATAAGATATATAGATTGAATATAATAAACTAATTTTGCAGTAAATTATGTCTTTTGCCATTGTTATGCTCAGTTGTTTGACATGTAAATATAAATGACAAAACTTAATCAGCGGCATCCAGCATAAAAATTTTAACCCAGCCACCTGTGCTAATCAGTAATAGCTGATAATGATAATAATAGCTGATATCAATAATAGCACATAATTAATAATTATTAATTATTATTATTAATAATCATAATTATCAGCTATTAATAATAGGAGAAACGCCAGTGGAGACCCAGGAAGGGTGAACAACAACAATTTTCTTGAATGTGACAAACTTGCAATTAATTCAAAGTATTTGCATCTTTCTTCAAAGCCAAAATGCCAAAATGGAGTGATGAAAGAGCCAAATGTGGCTCCGGAGCCCCTTGATTTAGACTCTTCAGAGACGAACTTTTATTCTAATCTTTATTGCCACTAATCTGAAAATGGAGGTAAAGTTTTCCAGGTTTTCTAATTAACTCTTCAGTGGCCACAGAAAAGAACAGCAGGGGTATGATGGAGCCACATAGATTGCAAATTTCATTGTGGCTCAATAAAAACTGTGTTTGCATGTTTTCACTAGAGGTCAGCCTAAATGTTAACCTTTGTGCTCTTTTTTAAAATGTTAAGAGGAAAGTACCAAAAGAGCAGGACTATTGTAAAAGTCACTCAAGCAGCAGGAGTTCTTGTTTATGTCTGTTGCTTTTATTCCATAAATGCAGGGGAACTTGTCACAGGAAGTTCATGTTGGTCTTGTTTCTGCAAACCATTAAGGAGCAACACTGACCTCTTGTTCTAGCTTGAATGTCTTGTTTTGTTTTGTGTTTGACTTGGGTGCAAAAAAAAAAAAGAAAAATCCATCAACAAGCCTCCTATCTCCGCTTTAGCCTGGGATCTCCTGGGCTCACATGGCTATGTTCGGCACGGATGTCAGCCGGCGTCACCGCTGCTTCTCAGACTCCCTGCTTCACTGCAGCTTAGATGTCTTAATCCTCATTTAGCTGTCCTTCTCCCTGACTTCACTCAAACTCTTTAGCACCAATTACAGAAAACATGAAATGTTCATGTTTGTGCGGCTTTTCTGAACCTATTTCCCCCTCGCCTTAAGGAAATAGACACCAATATGTACAGGGGAAGTCACTGCATGAAGTGAAATTGAAAAACTTTGAGAAAACTTTGCATGAAAGGTCAAACGTTTCTCGCACAGGGTGCTTTTTATTGAAAATCTCGAATCGGTGTGTCTTGAAAAATCAACTTCCGCGTTGTGCTCTGTGCATTTATGTGCTTAATTCTCTTTTTCCTTCGCTTCTTACGAGGAGATAAGAAGTGTGATCCAGCTTACGGGGCCAGCTGAGAGGCCATATGGACATGTAAAGAAAAGATCAGGAGCACCACCTGGAAGGATAAAAAAAAAAAAAAGTGGTAACTTTCTTTCCATCTGGACTGTTGCAGATCCACTTCACCTGTTGAGTAAATAAACACCACATGGTTCAGCTTTTCCTGTTGTTATGCATTATTGGCTAGGTTTATTGTTTTTATTCTTTTACTTTCCAGGGGAGAATTCGCTAACGGGTATCCACAGGTGTTCTTATCAGTGATGAAAAACAGTGGATGGCCGGATTTAAGCATGCCTTCCTGCTAATTTCCCTGTATCCCATAATCCATTTCATCAGAAGCAGCACATTTCAGTAAATCTCTCGTTGGGGATCTGTGTCATGTGTCACAAAAATGCGGCTTCTTTGTCTGAAAGGAGGGTGGAGAAAGAAAAAGATAAAGTCAAACATCCATTATTTGTACGTCATCTAACGGTATTTCTTCTATTTATGTTTTTTTACAGGGAGGGGGGTACCTTATCTCTGCAAAACTACACATTTGCATTTTCTTTTGTTCTTTTTTGTCCTCTCACGTTCATGAAATGATTGACTCCTTTTGTCGTGCTGCTGTATTTACTCTTCTTGTCAAACTCATCACCTTTCTGGCTACCTCTTACCCTCCTTCCCTGCCACCCTCCGCTCTAAATGATAGGCTGATCTGTGGTATGACGCACATGGCGCTGTCTCCTGAGGGGCTTTTGCGCACACAAGCATTTAAAAAGCCTCTGTGAGTGGCCTGGTGTGCAGACACAAGCGCCGGGCAGGTATTTACATCGCAAGATAACTGACACCGCAGGATTACCCCATCAGCTGCTCTGCTGTTTGCAGTAGACTGTGCATTCTTGTGCAGAAACCTCCTTTGTTGTCGTTATGAATAGATGATCCTGAAATAGTCGATGTGTATTAAAGCTTTCTTGCATTTCGAGAAAATTAATTTGCAGTTTTAGCAGCAAAATGGCTTTTGCTCATTGTTACAATATTAATGTGACACCCTTTTTTCATTTGTATCAAAACCTTCATGTCTGCAAAACTGCCCTATATGTAATTGCCCCTTAATGCCTCTAGCTTTTTGCTGACACTTTTCTGAGAGTTACTCAATATTTCCAATTTCCCTGACACCTTTCATCGCTACACCTGACTCACAAAGCAGCCGTTTCTATTTTAATCCTCTAAAACAATATAAACTGTGTCTGTATAAATATGTTTGTACAGCGGGGAAAATAAGTATTGAACAAGTCAACATTTCTCTCAAAAAACATATTTCTAATCGAGCTATTGACATGAAATTTTCACCAGATGTCGGTATCAACCCCAGTAATGCACACATAGAAAGAAATCCAAACATTTATGTCCATAAATGAAGTTATGTGTAATAAAGTGAAGTGGCACAGGGAATAAGTATTGAACACGCTTACTGAAATTTATTTAATACTTAGTGCAAAAACCTTTGTTGGTGATTACAGCCTCAAGACGCCTCCTGTATGGAGAAACCAGTGGAATATGTTGCTCAGGTGTGATTTTGGCCCATTCATCCACACAAACTGCCTTCAGATCTTCAAGGTTCCGGGGGTCTCTTCTGTGAACCTTGATCTTCAGTTCAGGCCATGGCGGTTGAGTGCATTACTTATTGTTTTCTTTGAAACAACGGTACCTGCTGATTCCAGGTCTTTCTGAAGCTCTCCACGAGTGGTCCTGGGCTGTTGGAGAACCCTTCTGGTGATTGTTCTGACTCCTCTGTCTGAAATCTTGCGAGGAGCACCTGGCCGTGGCAGGTTTATGGTAATGCCGTGTTCTTTCCACTTCCAGATGATGGCCCCAATGGTACTCACTGGAACTTTCAGAAGTTTAGAAATGCGCCTGTAACCAATGCCTTCAGTGTGTTTTGCAACAATAAGGTTGCGTAGGTCTTTGGACAGCTCTTTGCTTTTACCCATCACGCAATGCTTCTTGTCTAACACCTTGCTGGTGAGAAACCTTTTTTAAAAGGCATCAATCAGGACTATACCAGCTGATATTACTTTGCACTAATAGGGGGCAGGTTAACCTTCTGAATACTGACAAACTCCAGCTGCTTTCTTGGCTTGCCAGACCTTTTTACCCCTCCTTTTCTTCATGTGTTCAATACTTATTCCCTGTGCCATTTCACTTTATTACACATAACTTCATTTATGGACATAAATGTTTGGATTTCTTTCTATGTGTGCATTACTTGGGTTGATACCGACATCTGGTGAAAATACCGTGTCAATAGCTCGATTAGAAATGTGTTTTTTGAGAGAAATGTTGACGTGTTCAATACTTATTTCCCCCGTATATATATATACGTGTGTGTGTGTGTGTGTGTGTGTCTGTGTGTGTGTATAAAATGGCAAACAATATTAAATATTACAGCTATTCATCCATACAGTTTTGAGCCAAATTCAAATTAATTTTCTTTCTACAGCGCCTTTCGTAATAAAAAGAGCAGCTCAATGGTGCTGTAAATAAAAACAGATTTTCCAATTCCCACACATGCGATAAAATACTAGAATAAGCCCCACATAATAAAATACACAAAAACAAACACAAATAAAGAGAAATTATTATAAAAAGCTAAAGAAGAGAGAACCCACAGAGGCAGGCACCAGCTCGTACAAGGAAAAGGAAGACATACATGGATCTATTTGTTTACATGGATGCATCAGAATGGAGCGGAGCAGGGAGCTTGTGGCCCGCCCAGTGTGTTTTCTACATCCCAAATACAATCTTCTTCTGACTTTGTTCAAATTTGAATAAAGAAATACTCAGAAATGCAATTTTAAGCTTAATTTTCTCAATGTGTTTCCTCCATCATCAGAGAAATGCCACAAGAACATGTCAAAAACACTATTTTCATTGGTGCGCCTTTAACTCATGACAAAATACTGATTTCCTTTAGTGTCTGTTACAGTATGCTACAAAAACAGCAGCCTACTACTATTATTTTTATTAATGTTACACAGGTATAATTAAAACCCTGTGAATGCATTTATTAAAAGAGTAAACACGAAGCAACATTATTAGCACGGATGAGCGCCATTTGAGGATGACGTCCATATGAGCGTCCTAACATCTCCCAGTGTTATTTGCTGATGTGTGAGTGAGAGATCCATGAGGCCCTCATCTCTGAAACTGTTTGTTTGAGGAGAACTGGACCTCCTGGATGATAGCTTGACGCACAAGCTCACGAGGACAGCCTCTGCCTGCCAAAGACAGCAGACTTAGACAGATCAGCGCTAATTGCTAATGAAGAATGAAACCACTGTGCTCCAAAACACACGAACACAAATGACCAGACAAAGGAACTTTTCACAGACTCTTTGAGTTCATAAATATCAGGGGGAAAGCAACGGATGTATGGTTATTCTTTAAAAGAACTTTTAAAGTATGGTTACAACAGAATCTTTGGGAATTTTAAGTTTTATGCATTATTGCAAACAATTACAAAGAAAATAATGAATGTGTATTGCCTGGAGTTACAAAGAAATCATATAAACATGGCTAAAAACATTTAGGTTTAGCACTTTTAACCCTTTAACACTGAAGATTTGATTTGATTTGAAATGGTTTATTTCAAGCAATAAAATGAGAATAATACACAAAAAAACATTACAATCATCAGTTATACATTCGTAACATGATGAAAGTCAAACTTAGGGTTAATTACACATAAAATCAAAGATTGCTTGAAGGGGAATGGAAGGAAGCGAATTTATATAAACCCACCCCTGTTCTACCGTAACCAAACATGATTTATCATTATCCGGTTCCTAACTTGTATCAGACAGAATTAAGAATCCTTAGGTATCGATAAAGCACTTGACAAAGATGAATTACTTAATTATTATGTTAAAAATAGCCATAAGTATTTTAGAAATCAACATGGCAAATGCAAATCAGTTATCTTAAATATATGCACATTATGATAAAGAAATAAAACTATATCAGAAAAATAGACATAACACTGTTTCAAAAATCTTCATAGCATAAATTGATCAAGTATCAAAAGTTAAAAATATGTGCAAATTATGTTTCATTAGGAAAATTGTGAATCAATATTTGGAGCAAGTGAAGTGATATAATTAGAAATAAATTATTTTAACCATCTTCAATAATTGATTAAGCTTTTTTTATCATAATAAGGTAATGCTTTGAAAAGATGACGCAGAATTTAAACACGTAAACAATCTTTGCCTGTACACATGCTGTGTACTGGGACATCACAAATCTAGCAATGCAGAGGAGGTTTCAGTTTAAAAAAAAAAAAAAAAAAAGAATCCCTAACCTGTGAAATGACGATGCTGCAAACTGCCAAACCATGGCGGTTAGAAGAGGTGTGGCAACAGGAAGTATCAACCTAATGTCTCAAACTTTTTGCACAATCAAACCAGAACCCCATATGAGGTAGTCTGAAAAGAGGAAACTAGTGGCAAACTTTAGAACACTGAACCAAATTTCATTAGTCATCGTGTCTTGTTTTCTCCCACGAGTTAATGTCTGGTTCGTACATGATGTGTCTGGCTCCCTTGGCGCAGCCCTGAAAAATCCTTCCTTCTATGCCCAGTTTCTTGAGTTCAAGTACTATCAGATGCACTTGAACTTAAGAGGCTATAAGTAAGCGTGCAAGCTCCTTGCAACCAGGCAGCGGTCCAAAACCTTCTTTTATTTGGGACAGCAATAAAACAAAAGTCATTTGTTTGATCTCTGCATGGGCCTGTTCACTGCAGGGATCGACAGAGGTAAACAATCTTGATACAGAGGTTCATCTTTCTGTTGGGATCTCGGTTAGCACTGTGTAACCAAATACTTTCCTCTGGGCCGATTATTTGCAAACAGGGTCCCATTTTGGAAAAGACTTTTCCAAACTTTTTGGATGATGTCCATAAAAGTAGGAAAGATCTCAAGCAACTGGCAGGTGTGGTAAGATAAAATGTGTTCTTGGTTGAGGTAGGAAGTAGGGACTTTGTTGCCTCCTTTGGGGATGTTTAGGGAGCAGAGAAATAAAGATCTGTTGGAACTGTAGAACAGACAAGTGGCTGTAGATAAGATGGGCTTCCAGGGGACATGGTTACTCAAATGAATTGGTTAGTTCAAAAGGGGCCCAAGTCCAACAGGTTTGTTTTTCCAGGAAATGATTGTAACCCTTGTGCTTTCCTAGGCACAACATAGGACGTTGGGTCATCTAGACCCACTAGACAGTGCTCGGAACCTTTTTTCTTCAATGATTTGTGATCTTCACTGGTGTCCATGGATTTCATGAAATCTTTCCACCCTTATCCACCTTTGTCATGGTAGGGAGAACATGTCAAAGTACGGGTGGGGCCATATAAGATAGTACAAGGGGTTAATTGCATAGCTTAAAGGGAGGCTACACCAAATGATTCATACTTTACCCAGATTTAGCAGCAGTTCATAGCTTACAAATGCTATAATATGAAGCACCTGACTTTTATCATTTCAGAGGACTAGCAAACTAAATTCTCTGGACTTGGGTCCTTCTTGAATTAAACAGGGGCGCTGCTATATTGGATAACTAGTGCTGCCATCTATGGGATAAAGCAAAACCCATGCAAGAGAGGCCCAGGTCCAGGAATTTTGCATTAATGCATTTTAAATGTCAAGCAGTCAATACAATTCAACGGACTTCGGACTTTTTTGCACATAATCAGATAGCTTTTGCCTTGAAGACCATAGAACATATAATATCTCTATTTTAAAAAATTGTGGACCAGGGCCCCTTTTGAACTAACCGATTCAATTGACCGTATAACAGAACTGGACCGAATGAGAATAACGTCACCCATGGAAAATGACTTACTTCCAGTTCCAACCGAATAAAGTCGCCATTTTTACGCGATACTGATGTCCCCGTGTTGGAACCAGAAATCCTTTGTGAACAGTGATTGGTCCGAGACGGTGTGAGTCAATGTTTCTACGGCAACCGCTCTCACTTATCAGGAGTGAGCTAGTTGGAAGTCTACTACCACTTGAACCCACGCTAGGGAGAATCTGTCAAATCTCATTGGCCAGTTCAAAACTTGAACCATTTGCACTACAGAAAATGGTAAATGGCCTATGCTTGTATAGCGCTTTTTTACCTTCCTCAAAGGCCCAAAGCGCTGTAACCCTTGTGCTATCCTAGGCACTTTAACATTGGGAGTTGGGTCATGTAGACCCCACTAGACAGAGCACTGAACCTTTTTTCTTCAATGATTTGTGATCTTCACTGGTGTCCATGGATTACATGAAATATTTCCACCTTTATCCAGCTTTGTCATGGTAGGGGGGAACATGTCAAAGTAAGGGTGGGGTCATCTAAGATAGCACAAGGGTTAAAGTCACAATCCCATCATGAAGAAAAAAGTATGATCAACAAAAATTGTTTAAAAAAAAAGGTATCAGAGCAATACTGGTTATTCTGACAAATAGAGTGACTGAGTAACAGCTGTTTTTTTCTCTATAGAAGTCGAAGGGATTTTGACTTCTTGGAGCCTGCGGGTGCTTCCTGCTTCAAATGTGAGGGGGGGGGGGGGGTGCTCAGTCCAACTGTCATGTACAGTCAACGAGTTACTCAGACTTTTTTTTCAAGTTGACTTCTGTCAGCAGATGGTGTCTTGTACCAAACTGTGCCAACTCTTTTATGGGTATCAGTATAAATGTTTTAATACAGATTCCAATCCCAACACCTCAAATCCGATACCTTTTTCAATACTGATAATAGAAAACACTTTAACAAGATTACATGACGTGCTATCTCAGAAATTTTGTTTTCATTTTTTTAAATCTTTTTACAGGTTGATGTCTTACAAAGAAACAAACAAATGTTACCATTGACTGGATATGACAACACAATACATTTAGGCACACAGTTTTAATAAAACTCAAGCATACTGCAATACTAAATACCTTTTGTGGCTGGCTGCGGGTGACTTTAACCCTTATATTGTGCTTGGGTCAAAACTTTATGACCCAATTTTGACCCACCACACAATAAAATGGGTGAATTTTGACCCGAACACAAAATAAAGGTTAAACCAATCTGTGATGCAAAAAAATGTGAAAACCACTAAAATTTAAATCAATTAAAAGAGTCTATTGATACTTAATAGGACTGGGGGGGTTGGTTAGTTCCTAAAATAGTTTCTAACTATATACTTAGTCCTACCAAGTAACTAACTGCAAAGAAGTGTATTTATCTATAGAGGGATATTTAGTTTCACTTTTTAGTTTGATCTGACCATTGAGGAATTCTGCTGATGGCTCCTTTTTCCCAAAAAAGAGCAGCCCTTAGAACAATGCACACACTGATCTGATTGACAGTAAATGCATTAAAGCAGGTACATCTTTCCTCCCCTTTATGACCTGCCTTAGTTTAGTTCTTCATGTTGTTCATTCGTGTGAGCAGCTGCTGCTTTTATGAGATTTTCCCTAAACACGTCTAAAATCACATTACCATTCATGTGTTCAATGGGCTGGTGCTTTCTGGTACAGGAGGTTACTCTCTCACAAGAAAAGGGTAAACACTGCGCTTAGTCTAAAATACCTAAATTCATTTGGAAATTAAGTTAAAGCGTCTTTGGATCCAACAAGAATCAATGGATCTTTGATTTAATGCACCATCAGAGCAAATTACCATTTGTAGTTACATTAAATTCCTAAGTAGAACACGTGGAAATGGGATAACGCTACAGTATGTAAAAGAACTGAAGTCACGTCTCTTCAAACCACTCATTTCTATGTAAACTGAGTCACCTCTCCTCATGCAGTGATGCTTCTAAGGTAAATTCTGCGTGTGTCATGATTGCCTACACACAGGAAATGCAACACGAGCAAAACACAAGTGAGCCCCATACTGAAAAGTCAAACAGACAAAGTCAAAGATGAAGTGAGTGGAAGGCAAGCTGAGTGGGCTGTGCAGTTTTTTTCTTGAAAGCGTGCTTCAAAAAACATGGGGTGACCTTTTAGCTGGGACACTTTGCATAATTTGTGAATCTCTTTTGCATGGCAGAGTGGTCGTTGGGGGTGGAGTGGGTGTTTTCTGTCACACACCACGTCTTCTGAATTCAACCACTGCAACCTAAAGGGACTTTTATTTTGTAGGTTTCCACAAAAAGTGTAGGTCAGGATTCTTTCAATGAATTTCACAAGGTGAGGTGTAACTTTTTTATTTCCAGTTTGCGCAGCTACATTGGAAACAAATAAATGTTTTAAACACGGTGTTTGCATGGGGAAAATATTTCGCCCCTTTAGAGGACTTTTTAAAGTAAGTTGCAAGTTTGCTACAGAGGATAAACATTGAGGCCTGGGGACCATAACAGAATCAGAAATGAGTCTTATCCGTCTGAAATGTTAAGACGGTTTCATCTTTCAAGAACCACAAATAAAAACCCATTTGGAACGTGTTTTTCACTCTTACTTTTTACTTGAATCCACCAACAGTTATAGAGCTGTACTTGTTTCAAACACCTGCGTTTTCATACATAACAGGAACAGCAAAAAGCAAATTAGCAAGAGCATCAATTGGCACGACTCACAAGATCAACTTTGTTTGATATATCCATGGTGAAGCAAAAAGAAAAAGTGGGAAGTAAAGTGAACAAAGTGAAGCGAAACTGGCAAACCACAGTGTGTACACACCCACTGTTAAAGTCCCTCCAACGTCTTCTTGCTCTCAGAAGTGCAGAAGATCCCACAAAAAGTAGGCAGTGTAGAATTTTAACTTAATGCTTTGTTGTTTGTCAATAGAACCACTATATTTATGTCATGCACAACACATTTTTTAGAGAAAGGTGTGCACCTTGGAGATAAAAGTCCCCAAAATACCGGGAATTCCTATTGCAGGGATGTTTAAAAACACTCGAAAAAGAAAAAAGTTGTTCCAACTTAATTGAATCACTTCAATTGGTAACACGTAATTGAATTAGGTTTATTCAACTTAATTTTTTATGTCTATCCAACTCAAATTAACATGTTGATCTAACTTACATTTTTTTCTTCCATTTTGTTTGTACAACTTAAATTGACACATTTTTCTAACGTTTCAACCGATGGGCCTTGTAATCTCCATGTCAAAGATATGAATGACCCAGCAATGTCTCGCATTACAAGACAGGAGCTCACGTGTCGTGAACTCTGTCTTTAATATTGGGACATACGGTGTTTTACCGTACAAGGGGGTTGGTCATCATCCTCTCCCAAACTCCAACTCATGCAGAAAGAAATAAACATAACAGTTTAAATTAACAGAGTAAAACAGCTAAACAACAAAACACAAGGACAAAAACTCACACTTAAACCCCAATCCTATACAGGCAAAGAAAATGGTATCCCACAATTCCTTGTGCTGCCTTACGTTGTGACGTCATGACGCATGGACAGCTTCACACCAAAGTTACGCCAACTTAATTGAATTAAGTTGATTGAAAGTAAAATAACTATGTCAGACAACTACCGTACGTGTTTTTTTTAAGTTGGCTGAACTTAAAAAAATAGATTTATTTTCACCAAACTAAATGATTAAGATCAATGTAAAAAAGTTTATCTTTCCAACTACAGCCCAAATACTCCTTTTGGAGTGAATGAGGAAACTAAGCAACTGCTGTCCAAATGCAAGCAGCAACAGTTCCTCATATAGACTCACTGGTTCACTCTTGACTTCTTAGGGTGCGGAACACATTTTAATTAGTTTGAAAATATGAGGGTTTTTTTCCTCAGTCATTTAATCATTAATACCCTTTTTTAAACCTAATATGTGATTTTTGGAACATTAGAAAATGGCTTTGCCCTCAATTTTGACCTTGAAAAACACTCAAGTAAAATTTTGCGCACCTTAGGAGCCATTTTGCCGGCTGAGATGTTCCACAAACAATGTAGTAAAACAAATTGGGACTTGTTCCAAAATTTAAGGTAAAATTCTCAAAAATCCTTAAATTCTGGATTACTTTAGAATGATCTAATAAAGCTGCAAAAGCATTTCATAAACAGTCACTGGGGTCATCAACGTGAATATTAAAATCCCCTAATACTATCATTTGATCAGAATCTAAAACAATAGTCGATGGGAAGTCGGAAAAGTCAGTTAAAAATTCTGAATACAGGCTGGGGGGGGGGGTAAATAATTATGCATTAAACTGTTTTTTGAGTCTTCCTGTTTGGGTGATTTATAGACAATATGATGCTTTCAAAGGAGTTATAAACATGCTTTACTTTAGGGCTGAGAAGTTAGCTAGACTGTGATATTACTTTGAGTACAACTCCAGATCCATATCACATGTTTTTTTAATCATAATATTATTACCCTTCACATTTATTACTCCACACCCCCTAAATGTTTTTACCAAAAAAACTTTAAGAATTGAAACTACAGTCAGTATAATCCTCAATAGTCTACCAGAATGAAACGTGCTGCAAAGCATGGAAGTAAAAATACGTGCCTATAACTAATACCTTAAAATAAGTTAATTAAACGAATTGTGCATTTAATAGATCTTTAATAGACCAAAACTTTGCTTTCTTGCACAGGTAAAAAAAATTCAAGAACTTAGATATTTTTCTAAACAAAACTTTATAGTGTTATTTTTTATATAGTGACATAAATATATGACTGTTTATTAAAGTTGTTGGAACTTACTGGTATTATATTTAAAAAAATGCTTTTACATAGAAAAGGTACTAAACAAAAAGCACCTTTGATTTAAAAACACTTTTAAATGGACTTATATGAAGAAGAAAAGAAAATGTCATAGGACAAGTAGAAATTATTGATAATTACCTAAAAATATATATTATTTGGGTCTGATAATAGTCATTTAAATATGTACATAAATGCCCAATCTATTATATATAAAACAAAAATATTATGCACATGCAAATAAGTGTAATAATATGCTGGTCATTTAAAAAATAGCTGCATTTATTTATGTTTAAACATTTAGTTTTCATACAACATTTCAAAAATATCTCCAAAAACTTGTTTTTTTAAGTTTAAACATAAGTTTTCAGGAATTTTTCCATAAATATCTCTACAGACTGAGGGCCACTGGGTGCTTTCTGTTTCTCTTCCTGCCTGCAGAAGTGGCGCGCGCGCAGCAGTGAGCGCGAGGCAGCCCCGCGAGCACCAGCCCGGTAGAGGGAAACATCACGTGGTGACACATCTCTACGACTGACGTCACCGTCCCCATCTCCAAGCAACCCCTCCATCAGCACTCGCGTCACCGTGCGCTCGAGCCGAGCTGTTGCCAGGCAACCCCTGCCTCGCGCTCGGGTCCGGCCTTGCCTTGCACCCAGCTCGGAGCTCTGACGCGGGTGTGACGTTAATAAGGTGGGTATCAATTTGTTATGGTGGAGGGAGGGAGGGAGGGAGGGAGGGAGGAGTTCCCCCTGCGAGTGCCGAAGCCCTCCGCTCTGCATTCCGCCAGAGCTCACAGGCGCACCGGTCACAGCTCGGCTCCGGGACGAAAGTCCGCTTTCAGGTCGAGGGAAAAGTGGCCGTTTTTCCCCGCTTTGGTGCGTTTGCGAGTCCCGTTCCCCGGTGGAATGCTTTACTTTTCGTCCCGCAGCTGTCTGAAGAGCGAGAGAAGGCGGTTTATGTCTTTTTAAGGTAAGACCAATAGAAATCGCACATTTTGACGTTTTTTTTCTTTAAAAATCGAACTATTCCGTTTTTTATCGAAGCTTTTATCTTTTTATTTCACTCCAGACCTTCATTTCTTTTTACTTTATAGGTTTATATCGTCTTTATAGATACTTTTATGAACATAAAATAGTTTTATAAACATTCAGACCAAATACTTTTATTTTGAAATGTCTATTTTTACTAGCCCTTTTGCCAGTATAAAATACAGAAAGCTGGTTTAGAAAATATATTTTTAAATTGCTTAATAACTTCACATACTTTTTTAAATGCAATGTTAAAAATGCACCTGTGTTTTTGTGTGCAGGAAGAAGCTTTTCTTTGTAATCACACTGCAGCTCGAGCGAGGCTGCACCATGGTGATCATGACAGAAACCAGCGGGGGTTCGCAGCCCAGCCCTGCCCAGCGCAGGCCCCTGCAGGTCGGCTTCTATGAGATCATTCGCACCCTGGGAAAAGGAAACTTTGCGGTGGTGAAGCTGGCCAAACACAAAGTCACCAAAACCCAGGTCCGCAGTCGTCCCTGCAGCAGCTGGAGGATGCATTTTGTCTACTTTTTTACTTAAATGCTAACTTTCCTTTTTATTTTTATTTTTATTTTTTAGGTGGCAATAAAAATTATTGATAAGACCCGCCTGAGTCCTTCCAACCTGGAAAAGATTTACAGAGAAGTGCAGATCATGAAGCTGCTGAACCACCCACACATCATCAAACTCTACCAGGTGTGTACTTTTTCTTTTTGTTTGCACTTCCCTGTCAGCGCGCAGACGCGTCAGTGCAGACTGTGCGCCGGTGGGTGCAGCGCTGTGCACATTTGGTGCATTGCAAAAGCATTACACAGATGCAGATGTTACTGCAGCTGGAGGACAGAAGTGAGGGGTCAGTCGCTGTCTAAAGTGCTTTTTCAACCGGCACGTGAGGGGCCGCTGGTTCCCAGGGTATTGCGAATCATAAGTACAGCATTAGTGCAATCCCTTCTGACCTCTGCATGTGTGTGTTGCTAAACGAGAGCTCCTCTGGACGCTAATCGCTGGTGCAAACTGGGCTTTTTCTGTTAAGTGTTGGATTGTCGAAATAATCCACACACAAAAAAATAATAAATGATGGGGGAGAGAACAGTCCAGCCAATGCTGATGGAAGACGGATTGTTAAAATGTTAATCCCAATTAGCACCTGGCAAAGCCGAGTGCAATGTGTCTGTGCCTCAC
The DNA here is from genome assembly GCA_037389245.1 of Oryzias sinensis. Taxonomy (NCBI): domain Eukaryota; kingdom Metazoa; phylum Chordata; class Actinopteri; order Beloniformes; family Adrianichthyidae; genus Oryzias; species Oryzias sinensis. Next base: position 8,669,260 of record CM074501.1, on the reverse strand, counting down.
GTGAAGCCGCCCCTCACAAAGCGCCGCTTTGCTCCTAATCAAATTGAAGACTTAGTGGGAAGAATCCGCTTTTTTCCCACTCGGCTGACCTTGCGGGCACTCTGGCACGCGTCTGGCAACAAGCTGACGCCCACACAAACATACAAACAAACAAACACACAGCGCCCTTCCTATTGGCCCCCTTTTCTCTTATTGTCTGGGCTTTTCCGCCCCTTTGTTTGTGGCGGTCCTTCCTGTTCTGCTCCGCCGAGCGGTGCATACCGCAACTCCGTGGTCACTCTACAGCTATGATACTGGTTCTGTGGTGGCACCAGTCATATTTAAACTGAAGGGAATCAGATGGAATTGTGGTGATAAATGTGCAAAAGTGTAGTTTTAACAAATTTATAGTCAAATAAATAACAAACTTTTATTTTGGATAAACATTTCCTTCAGCTGCACAGCCTCGTTGCTGCATTTCACCTCACTGTCCGGATGTTTTGTGCATTAAAAACACTCCCATCCTCTTTGGATCTATTGTCAAAGTTTTCCCAGTGATCTTATCATTAGGAATTATTCTGTCAAAATCCAAAAACCTGTGCGGTTTCCTTGGACTTAGTTTCTGCAGAGCGGTAGTAATCCGCTTCCGGGTTTCGGCTCCATCTGCCCCCAGAGCTGCCAACGGGCGGCATCCGCCCGGTTGCAGGGTCACAACCTCTTACTGCCCGTTTCCTCCCTGAGGTCGCCTGGTGTCACGCCAGTCAGCTGAGGAGCGTTTGATCTTCCTTTACTCCAGAACTGAATTGTGGTACAAATGGATTGACAAGATCTTATGATGGGGTCAGAGGCTGGCTGGACGTCTTGTCCTCCCTGAAAGCTGAAGTCCAGCTTCAGGAAGCCCGGCGGCTTCAAGCCGTGACGTTAGCGGAGAGTCGCTCCACCCCACAGACTGTGAGAAAAACTCTTTAGAATGTTCTCTGTTCTCTTTTTTTTTATCTATAAGGCCTACAGGCAAAAAAAAACCACAAACAGCTTCTCATTCAGTTCAGCTCTGGCCTGAAGTTTTATCCTCAAAGATCTTCGTCAGGAAATGAAAAGGGAAACTCAGCCCTTCTGAAGCCTTAAGACTCCAATGAAAAACATGTTCTTGGGACATTTTTCCTAACAATGGAGGACAAAAATTGATCTTTAAATTGCATTTCTGAGGGTGTCTTTACTCGAATTACTGTAAATCAGGAGCAGAGGGAAAAAATGCTGTTTCCTATTTGTGACGTAGAAAATACGCTCAAGTTTAAACAGTTTAAACAGGGACCGTCTGCCCCGCCCACAACGTTTCTAATGAACCCCTGCTGCTCTGCAGAAACTATGTCCCAGAAAATCAAACAGGGTTTTTGATTTGGGCTAAAAAAAGACAATCATAATTAAAAGACCACTGGTAACACTTTACATATAGAACAGAACATCGTCTGTCTGGAAGATCTCTCCACTCCCGTCTGTGTGGGAATTTGAATTATGACGTGCATTAAGAGGTTTAGGGAAATTATGAAACAACACCACACTAAACGGAAAGTCTGGATGGAACAAGGATATTTATAAAAGCACAACGGAGAAGCTGTCCCATGTCTTCAACATGTGCGTTCTCACCCCCCCCCCCAGCTGAGTCAGCAGGTCTAAACTTCCCTTTTTTTTTTTTTTTTTGCTCTTCTTGTTATCTTAGGTCATGGAGACCAAAGACATGCTGTACATTGTGACGGAATATGCAAAGAACGGAGAGATGTTTGGTGAGTCACCGTGGAATGTTTGTCCGGATTCGGAACCCCCCCCTCTCCCCCGCCCCCTCCTGAGCTAACCCGCGCTCTCCCCACCTCAGACTACCTGACCTCAAACGGCCGCATGAGCGAAGATGAAGCTCGGACGAAGTTCTGGCAGATCCTGACAGCGGTGGACTACTGCCATCGGCACCACATCGTCCACCGCGACCTGAAGACGGAGAACCTGCTGCTGGATGGAAACATGAACATCAAGCTGGCTGGTAGGTCGTTCTCCGCCGCAAACAGCGGCGCCGAAGAACAGGCTCTAATTAAGTCAATATTGTTCTTCTGCTGGCTAATTAAATTCGAGGGTTTCCCAAATTGCTGCCATGGGTAATCTCAAACGGCACCAAACTGGAAGCCTCCCAGTCATCAGAGCAGGAAACAACAAGCGCTCTTTTACGTTACCGCTCTCTCGACTGTTGAGGCATCCGAATGAGGGAAAGGAAGAAACAGAAAAGGCGCCTTAACCCTTGTGCTATCTTAGATTACCCTCACATTGACGTGTTCTCCCTACCATGACAAAGGTGGATAAAGGTGGAAAGATTTCATGTAATCCATGGACACCAGTGAAGATCACAAATCATTGAAGAAAAAAGGTTCAGAGCACTGTCTAGTGGGTCTAGATGACCCAACTCCCAATGTTAAAGTGCCTAGGATAGCACAAGGGTTATGCGAGACAAAAGAGTCAGAGATCAGACGTTATCACCTGCGTTCACAGTAACTCTAGAGCTTTTTTAGTGCGGAAAATACGTCACGGTCATTGGCATGAATTGAAATCGAGTGTGTCTCTGTGTGGCAGACTTTGGATTCGGAAACTTCTACAACGCGGGGGAGCCTCTGTCCACGTGGTGCGGCAGCCCGCCTTACGCCGCGCCGGAAGTCTTCGAGGGGAAAGAGTACGAGGGACCTCAGCTGGACATCTGGGTAAAAGCAGATCACATCCAGAGAAAATGCCAACGGACGAGCTCATGTGTTTGTGGCTAACCGTCGTCCCGCTTTGGTCCTTTCAGAGCCTCGGTGTGGTGCTTTACGTTCTGGTCTGCGGCTCTCTTCCGTTTGACGGCCCGAGCCTTCCCGCACTCAGGCAGAGAGTCACAGAGGGGCGTTTCCGGATTCCCTTCTTCATGTCTCAAGGTAACTATTGTCTTGACAAAGAAACACCCGCACACAAGGCTAGGTTTGAACCCGAGGCTCATTAGCGGCTTCCGACTTTCAGACTGTGAAAACCTGATCCGGAAAATGCTGGTGGTGGACCCCGCCCGCAGAATCTCCGTGGCGCAGATCAAGCAGCACCGCTGGATGCTGGCGGACCCCGCCGCCGCCCACCAGACCCTCTGCCACTCCCTGACAGATTATAACTCCAACCTGGGGGACTACAGCGAGCCTGTGCTGGGCATCATGAACACGCTGGGCATTGACCGCCAGAGGACCATCGAGGTAGGCGGGGCTTGTGTAGGAAAATGGGTGGATGTATTCTGGCTCGGAATATTAACTGTGTGAAGTCCTGGAGACTCCCTCTGACGTTATGGATCTTTTGTCCTTGTTGTCAGTCCCTGCAGAGCAGCAGCTACAACCACTTCTCTGCGATCTACTATCTGCTGCTGGAGAGGGTCAGGGAGCATCGGGCGCAGCAGCCGAGCCGGCAGTGCGGGAGCTGGAGCCAGAGGCCGCGGAGCACCTCCGACTCCTCTGGGACAGAGGTCAGACCTCCGTCAGCGCCCTCAGACCTGCACTCCATCTTCACGGAGTGCCCTGTTTGAAGCCCGGACTGTTTTCCTTTTTAGGGGATCATGGAGATCTCAGACAGCTTCAGGAGCACGCCGTTCCCCGCCAAGAGCGCTCCCCCTGCTGCGTACTCCGAGGTGGAGTGTGACCAAGGAGGATTATTCCAGGTATTAAACTGATCCCACAGCTCACAATTTCTGTCTACGAACAGGAAAACACGTTTTCTTTGCGGTCTAAACTTTTTTTTGCCTTTCCTCAGCGGGTGGTGTTCCCGGTGGAGGCCAGTTTGAACAGACTGCTCTGGAACCGCTCCATTTCCCCCAACAGCCTGCTGGAGACCAGCATCAGCGAGGAGGTGCGGCCCCGAGACCTAGTGGAGGAGGAGGCCACGCAAGCATTCGGGCCCCTCCTCCCACCCACCACCACGTCCCGCAGGCACACTCTGGCCGAGGTCTCCGCCCGCTTCCACCAGTGCAACCCTCCATGTCCGTTTGCCACAAACGCACCTTTGGGAGAACAGCTGGGAGTCGGGACTAAAAGGAGACATTTTTCCTTTTCTCCTCCTCCTCCTGCAGGCATCGTGGTGAGTCCCTCCGACGGCGCCTCGTCCGACAGCTGCCTGAAGTCCTCCTCCAGCCCCCCTCCCCCCTTACAAGCTGCCATCCGGGAGGTGTCAACGCTTCAGGCCCCCGATACCCGGAATGAAGCCCCGGCACCCACCGGAGCTCCTCTGACTCTGTCCTCCCACCTGCAGCCGCAGGGGCAGAGCAGCCTCCCATCTGCCAGCTTCCAGGAGGGCCGACGAGCTTCGGACACCTCCCTGACACAAGGTAACGGCAACAGGAGACGAAGCGCCTCACCGGCCGCCTCGTCTGGTCGCTCTGATGTGTAACGTTTGTTTTCTGCACCTCCAGGACTCAAAGCGTTCCGCCAGCAGCTGAGGAAGAACACGCGCACCAAAGGGCTTCTGGGATTGAACAAGATCAAGGGTTTGACGAGACAAGTCGTTTCCCCTCCTTCCTGTAACCGTGGCAGCAGAGGTTCAATTGGCCCCGCCTTCTCGGAGCATCGCAGCATGCTGGAGGAGGTGCTGCACCAGCAAAGGTGAGGCTTGGATCCAGATTTCCTTAATTGACAAGAGGGATTTCATCCAGATGACATCAAATGTGGGATTGTTGTGTTTCCAGGATGCTGCAAATTCAGCACCAACCGCAGCCCCACGTCCAAGCCGCCCCGACGGGACCAACCCCCAATCCCCTCCTTTTCCTGACGCAGCAGAAGTCCCCCTCTCTTCCGTCCCCCGCCATGTTTGCGTCCTCCTCCCTGTTCGATGCTCCCACCCAGCACAGCCAGCCCCCCCAGCCGGCGTCGGGGGGCCTCCAGCACAGCCCCTGGCACCAAACCCTGGAGACGTCCTTCTCTGGCTCGTCCCTGTCCCCCGTGGCGTCGGCCGCTTACCTCCTAGAGGCCCGTTTGCACATCAGCCAGCAGCCCCGCCCTTACCCGTTCGGCAATTTCCAACAGCCGCAATCTGCCCTGCCCCTCGTCCCGTCCAAGACGGTCCTGTGGCCGACGGGTTCCGGCACAGATCCGAACATGCAGGAGCTGGCGGGCCTGAGTGGACAGCAGCAGCAGCTCAGCAGCTGTGTGATGGTGAAGTAAACCATCCGGCGATGCTTATAGGAAAAAACAAAAAAGACTCACGCCCCAAAAGACAACAAGGAACCGGGGCCAAAGAAGAACTGATGCAAGTGAAAACACACTGAAGTACACACAGCAGTGTGTGCACACATAGGTATGTGTTTGAGATCATATAAGCTAATGAAGAAGCAATAACCAAACTCCGGATGATGAACGTCGAGCATCTGGAGGAGCAATAACGGACTAGAAAACTCTAACGGACTCACTTGAATGAAACGAGAGCTGTTGCTGGTGGCTGTCTCTCACAGGTTCTATTGCTGTCTATGTTCATTTTTTTGTGTTTGTTTTTAAAAGCGATAAGCCCCACCCCCTCCTTTTTTTTTCATTTTTAAGTAGCTCCCAAGTGCTCAAAGTTTCGCTGTACAGAAGACCAAAAACAACCTTTGATTTCCTGCTTCGTTCGCCTTTTCACAGACATTTCAGTGTAGCAGCGGAACGTGCAGTGTGAGCTTACTGAAGGAGTTTGGATTCAAACTGTGACACTTATGTTTAGTATTTTCTTATTTTTTTGCTTTGTTTGTAGCTATACACACACAAAAAGCTGCTTTTACCTCAGGCTGCATACAGACAGCCTCCGTCAGGCCAAACTGAGTGAAGGCAGGGTCCACCGGTTGCTGGAAGCACAATAGGTACTCGATCGAACCCTTCTTGGATCTTTTTCCCTCTTCTTGCTTTGTTTTTCCCCTTCATGTTAGCTGCTTTTACTACCTCCTCAGGCAACAAGGTCAACATGTTGAAGGTGTCACCACATCAGTTCAGGGCTGAGATGAAAGCTGCGTTTCACCCAGGCAGAACAAAGACTGTTGGGAACTGTGCAATATTTGACATTAGAGAAATTGGGCTTTGACTAGACGAGGATTTGCCTGAGGGATGTTTTTTCTTCTGGTTTCGTAGTGTTTTCTGATGCAAAAAAAACAAAACAAAGGTACTTTCTGAACGTAACCGAGGAAAAAAACACTGTAGACTCAGAGAAAAAGCATCTGACAAATGCTTTCCTTCCTTTAGATTGATCGTTGCTCAATAACTAAGCAGAGGAATTTTGTTTGTTTCTTTTCGTTTTTTACCAAAGAGAAGGGTGACCCGTCAAAGACACTACTGACTTTTTACTTCACATGCTGTCTCAGGATGTAGCGCAGTTTAGCTTGTGAGCTCCTCCGCTTTACGAAAAGGTGGTTTATCTAGCTGTTACTGATAACCATGGCGGTATTTTTTTATTGTTATTATTATTCTACTATAAGCGAGGACGACAGGAAACAAAAAAGGTCAAAACACAGCAATACCGCTAGCTGGTAGAAGCTAGAAACCGCGTGTCCGTGCAGCAGTTTGGGTGTCAGCATACATGAAGCGATGCGTTGCAGTCCGCATGCTCATCTTTAGCGTGTTATAGGAGCGCAGTATTTTTTGTTTTCGCAAATATGCAGTGTTGCATTTTTTTTCCTGTCCCCCGAGCGTCTGGCGTTTGAGTGCAGCCACCTCCGACAACCGTGCCTTTATCCGAACAAACGCGTAGTCGGATTTCTCCGCAACTGATTGCAAAAAGTGAGGAAGAAAAAAAGAAAAAAAAGAAGGATGGTCAGCGCTACGGGCTCGGTCTAATTCCCAATCCCTGTTTTTTTACCTTGGAGCTTGCTGTGTAAACAGAAGCAAAGTCTGCACTTTATTTATGTTTCTGATGAGAATCGTTGGTTTGTGTTTCCTGTTTCCGAATCACGTCACTGTTGGAACACTAAGACTCTTGATGCAAACATGTACGGTGACCCTTTTGATAAACCTGTCGTGTTTTCTTATTTGTTACTTGACTGTGTTATCATAGACACGTCTTTGTGTGTGTGTGTGTGTGCGTGTGCGCGCGAATGTGTGTGAGTATGGAGCACAAAAGGAGGCGGAGAAAAGGTGTTTGTTGAAGAAAGATTGTTTATTTATGTGGCTATTTATTTGAATAAAGTTCACTTCCTAAACACTGCTGACTTTTTTTGTCTTCTGTTCATTTTAGTTTGCATTTTACTCCAATTTATCCTTTGAAAAAGTGGCAGACACACTTAAAACGTCGCCTTTGTTTTGCTCAAAATTCCCACTCAGAAAATCAAATCAGTAAATTATAAAATCATGAAAAAAAAGGCAAATTGCAGATGCCTACATTTTTGCCTAAGTAGGTAGATTTGTTTTTTTGCTCAAACTTGTAAGAAAGTAACCTAGGATTAAAGCCGCAAACGGCGTTGTATGGCGCTACCCCCCTCTCTTCCTACTTGCCACCCCCTTTTGAACTCATCTCACCTTTGCCCCTTCAACCTCAGTCAGAGCTGCATGTAACAAACTCGCGGAAAAAAACAACACTTTTTTTTATCTAAATGGCAGCTTCACTGTTTGTTTTATCTCCGTAGCAACCATTTCCTTTTTTGGTCCCCTGGGGTTAACGACCATGTCAATAACATTTACAGAAGAATTGGAAAAAGTACATTTTTTATTTCCTTGGCAACGCAGGTTTTTGGTAACCACGCCCACATTCCTTATATGTTAATATTGTATGACCCAACGAGTCATGTTATACATTTTATGCAACATTTAAGGGGAACGTCACTTTTGCGAGCTCGCCACGATAATAACCATGTTCAAAATTTACAATCCAACTAAATCTAACATTTTTTCCCAAGTAGCTTTCCAATGATGCTCAAGCAGTTAGGAAGCAATTGATGGGGGAGGATCAAGTTGCATTTTTCTCACGTGGTCAAAGGTCATCGAAACTTTGGTTGTGATTGTATACTTAACCTGGTGAGTTTGGCAATTAGAAAGAATTGCAAAAATAAAAATGGTCCTTTCTGTCCGGGACTGTTAAAAAACGAACAAGAAAAGGTTCTCCAAACTTAATTGTGTAGTAAGTTGATCTGTTTTTAGGAACTGATTAAAATTGCAAAATTTAAAATCACAGGAAAAGGAGTTAGTTGTAACCCTACTTTGTCCTCTTTTATATCAAGGCACGATGTTGACGCAACAGCCACCTGTAGTAAAGCTAACGAGGAAGATGATGACGCACCGGGCCCGATGACCCTTCCTTCAGCGGACACGATTCTGACGTTTGGCACAGAGGGACGTGTGACTCAAATGACGCCACTGCAGCAGAAGCCAGGCTGTCCGCAGGCCAAGTGTACTCCGCCGCACCCGTTCCACCCTTTCTGCTCGCTGATTATCTCCAGCTTGATAAGATTGTGGGAACGTCTGCAGAAACAGCTCGGCTTCTGCTGCTGCTGCACGAGCTTCTCAGTCACACCAATTGCTCCTTGCGTTCTCAGACGCAGCAGATGTTTTTTTGCAGACAGAGCTGGTTTTCGCGGAACTCACATTCCCAGCTGCCATGAACGTATCGGCATGCTGTGTGACCTGGATCTTATTTCAACTGGCAGCAGGCTCCCCGAGGAACAACATAAGGCGGCACGCTGCCGGCCTCATGTACGACATCCATTGCAGTGTTGGCATGCACTTCCACACATCATGCAATGCAATTAATACCAGCAAGACCAAAGGTCAAACGAGCAGAAACCGCTGTCATCCGAGGTTACGAAGTTTCAACCACCTTCAGGTTTACATCTAAACATATTTTGATGAGTATTTTAATGTCATTTTAACTATAAACTGAACAGACAACACTTTTTTTTATGCTTTGTTCTGTAAACATGTACAATTCAGACAGTGCAGTTGTTGTTGATATTTATTTATGTCATTCATTATAATTGACCCATATAACTCATTCCCTGTGCACCATCCTAATTCTTTTACAGTTACACCCAAAAATTAAAATTACAGTAATGGATTGTTACTTCGTGCCCTATCAGCATTTTCAAAAACATGTGACCAAAAAAAGTAAAGATTTGCTATAAAAAATGCAAATGATGGGTAACAACAGTTGTGCTAAATTAGCCAAACAAAAGGCAGCAAAGCCAAAATGTTTTGGAATGATGCTAAACACGCTAAATGTTTTGACAAAATGATAAACTAGCTCAAAAACCAAAGCTATGTCAGACTTCCCTCACTACTGCCTAACCCCTGAAAGATTACAAAGTGACCTGGATTTTAGTGCAATTTAAAAATTTGTTGGAACCCCTTTTTCCTTCAGAACTGCCTTAATCCTATGTGGCAGAGATTCAACAAGGTCCTGGAAACATTCCTCAGAGAGTTTGGTCCATGTTGACATGACAGAATCACACAGTTGCTGCAGGTTTGTCGGCTGAACATCCATGATGCAGATCTCCCGTTCCACCACATCCCAAAGGTGATCTTGATTGATCAGATTGAGATCTGGTGACTGTGGAGGCAGTATGAGTCCAGTGAACTCATTGTCATGTTCCAGAAACCAGTCTGATGATTCCAGCTTTAGGACATGGCGCCTTATCCTGCTGGAAGTACCATCAGAAGATGGAACACTGTGGTCACAAAGGGATGGACATGGTCAGCAATTATTCTCAGGTAGGCTGTGGCAATGGAACCATGCTCAAAGGGTACTGCCAAGAAAACATTCCTCAAACCATGACACCACCACCACCAGCCTGAACCGTTAAATACAAGTCAGGATGGATCCATGCTTTCATGTTGCTCTGACCGTACCATCTGGCAGCAGAAATGGAGACCCTTCAGACTATGTTTTTCCAATCTTCCATCGTCCATTTTTGGTGATTCTGTGTGAGTTGTGGACTCACTTTACTGTTCTTAGCTGGCAGGAGTGGTACCCAGTGTGGTCTTCTGCTGCTGTAGTCCATCTGCCTCCAGGTTGGACGTGTTGTGCGTTCAGGGATGTTCTTGTGCAGACCTCGGTTGGAACCAGTGGTTCTTTGAGTTCCTGCTGTCTTTCTATCAGCTGGAATCAGCCTGACCGTTCTCCTCTGGCATCAACAAGGCCTTTCCACCCGCTCACTGGATATTTTCTCTTTTTCCCAACCATTCTCTGTAAACCCTAGAGATGGCTGTGGGTAAAAATCAGATCAGCAGTTTCTGAAATACTGACCAGCTGATCTGGCACCAACAACCACTTGTATCACATTTCTTCCCCGTTCTGATGCTGGGCATCAACCATGTCTACATGACTGACTGCGATTGGCCGATTGCAAATTTGCGTTAACAAGCAGTGATATACGCCAGTGAGCGTATATTTGCCAATCGAGTGAGACTCGATGCACATGAGTTTTTCTGGAAAGTTTATAGGGCATTGGATTTTGGAATTGGTGAAAATTGAAATTGGAATTTGGGGTGGGGGGGGATGGCGAACACCTTATTTATTGCACAAACGGGGAAGAAGTTAGGAAATTTGGATGCTACCATTATTTTGTTTGGTCGTGTTTTCTTTAAAGGAAATCTAAAGGATAAAGGTGTTGACTCAAAGTGGTAAGGAGGAGAAAATACAAAAAAGTTTAAGATAATCACAACACAAGCTTCAAAATCCTTCAAAGCCTCTTGTGTTTTTTGGCGTGGTGAACACATAATCATTGTCACCTTTAATGGCTTGAGATGTTTATCTTTGTTTTCTGTGAATAACCTTCAAGCTAAAATATGTGACCTGTGCTTAAACCAATAAAACACACACACACACACACACACAAATGTTCCTAAGTATCATTGATCTTGACACAAGCACTGATTATCTGAGCTGCAGCTGTGGCTGGAATGTAAGTCTTCTAAGTCGTTGCTCCTGTTGGTTTCTTGGGAGAAGCCATTTGCCTGGTCTTATTTACATGTTTCCCGTGACAACAGATGAGAGGCTGATCCTCTCGCAGGAGCTCCTCTCTGCTGTGATTGGTCAGCTCCGGTGGCCTGACCAGACACTGTCCATCATTTGGCAGCGACTCTGCTGAAATCTGAGCATGTTTCAGCTGAAAGCAGGGAGACTCAGTTATTTTCCTTTACGTGACACAGAGGCAGAAGCTGGTTTGTTTAAAGGGGGGGGGGGGGGGGGGCTCCCAAAACACATGACCCACAAAGGCAGCCTTTTCAAAATAAAATTCTTCTAGTTTCAGTGAACACATAAAGTGTCAGATTGAGACTGCCTCGGGGCCGAAGCCGGAGCCGGCCCTGGAAGTTGAAGAACGGTGGTTCTGAAGTGAAAACGGCTGCATTGTTCAGCCTAACCGCCCCATTTAGCTCCTGGATTCCAGCTGCAGAACAGGTTTCGCAATTTTTTTGCCACAAACCGGAGGTAGGTGAGCACAGAGTCACATTCATTCACAGAGGACATTTACGACAAATGACACGGCAATTATCCCATTAGCTTAATCGTTTTCTAAAAGGTTTACGCAGTTTTAAAACTATTTGAGGTATGTAACCTAGAAAAACATTTTTTTCAAACAGATTTTTTTCAAACACTTGGTTGCTCACAGACTTAAGAAAAATAAGTGATGTGACACTTTTAATGGTCTCCATGCTGCCTTCCTGCTGTTTCTAATAAAAAAGCTTGTTTTTTTAGGGGGTTGGGCAGGTCCATGTTAATTCAAATGTTTCAACACTATCAGTTAATATGATTTATGAGCAGACTGGATGGATTGAAGGATGAGTATAGGTGCAGTTGAGCTTTAACAGTTTATGGATGATTTCTAAGATCTGGTCCAGATTTTGCTGTTTGCATAATCAAGATAAAACTTTTGGTTTTGTTTTGCTCAAAAAAATCTTCCTTCAGACCTGATAAAAAAAATCTTATTTTATATAGATTTGCTGAGTTGAGGCTGCTCTTTAGTCCCTTTTCTGAGCCACACTTTTTGTTCGTTCTTTAATTTTTTTTTATCTAACATCCAAAATAATGAACCAAAGCTGTAAAACTGCAGTTTAGGTGTGAGCAAACAACAAAGGTTTCCTTTAAAATGACCAAACCGGCTAGGTTTCTACTCTGCGACTATCGGACAGGTGTTTATTCCCACCGTGGGATGTAAACGTTTGCCAGGTTACCCATTAAAACGTGCCATTTGCTATTCCAATGCATGTTGTCTGACCCGAGATGTTAATTGAATGTGGGTCACCCAGTGCACAAATGCACTAATGGGACTGTCCTGAGCTCCAAGTTCTGCATCACAGCATTTGCAGAAAGAGCTGTAAACCTCTGCTGGGATGACAGCTCAGAAATCAAAAGTTAGAGTTGTTGTTTTTAATGCTTATTGCACTAACATGCAATGATCTAGCATCGTTCCGATGCATCCACTTGCAGACAGATAGATCCATGAACGTCTTTGCTTTCCTCATCTGAGCTGACGTCTGGCTCAAAGCTGCACGGCTGGATATTGCTCACCCTTTTTGTTGCACCGGTTATGTTAGGTTAGGGTTGTGATGGTGACGGGAAGTGGGGACGAGGTTACTCTAAGCCAATGCTCCTGCCTACAACAGAGAAGAATTTTTAATAAACTCCTGGCACTCTGCAGGAATTAAGTTCTAGATAGAAAACGACACAGGTTTTTGGATGTTTGCTAAAAATAATCATAATAAAAGACCACCGGGAACACTTTGAAAATAGGTCAAGAGATGATCAGAGTGGGACTTTAAGGTCATGAAAGAAAAAAACATTTTCTGAAAATGAGTCATGCTGCATCACTAAGACCAGAGACTATTAAAAAAACACAATTAGGTGCACGTAAACGTTTAAATTGATGTTTTTTCCGTTGCTGAAATATTTCTCTTGTGTTTGCCAAACGTCTAAATAAGAAATGCTATCACGGTACCACTTTGCAGAAAAGGTGAATTCAGAAGCGCCAATCAGTAAACAACATTTGGTGAGGACTTCACAAACCTTTGAGTCGTTACAAATTGTTCTAAGCAAACCCAGAATAAAAACCAGCAACATGTCCGTTTGTGTTTCTGTGCTTCTTTCTGTTTTGCGTTATTGTGTTTCCCCTTGAACAAGGTTGGCTTTAAAAAAAAATGCACAAACTGAAATGGCCCATGACTCAAAAACAAGAAGTGTGAGCATTTCCAGAGTGCCACTCCAAAAGCAACTATGATTCAGATTATGAATACAGAACAGGTTATCATAGATTGTTGAGCCTCAGTCAGGCGTATGGGTGTATACGGCGTGTATACACCCATACGCCATATGCTCTCAAAAGAGCCCATACACGCCTGACTTTGCCTGACTCTTTTGAGGATTTCAGATGTGGTGTAGTGGTCAGCACTCTCCCAAGAAGGTCCTGGATCAGATCCCAGCTGTGCCCTTTCTTGAATGTCTTCCTCACACGTGTGGGTTTTCTCTGGGATCTCTGGCTTCCTCCCACTGTCCAAAAACATACTTTATAGGTTAACTGATGTCTCTAAATTATTGCCCCCTAGGTGTAAATGTGAGTGTGTGGCCCTGCAACAGAAAGACTGCAGCAGCCCCATGACCTTGAAAGGGATCCAGTAGGTTCTGAAGATCCATGGGTGGATTTGTGGAGTTTGGGTGTTTTCTGAGGTGTCATGTCTCGTCAGTCTTATCTTATGTCCTGAGTTGTGCACTTTTGGTCAATGTCTGTCACCTGTGTTGTCTCATGTTGCACTTCCTGTTTTATTTTGAAACACTAACTCTCCTCTCGTTTCAGGCCTGGTTACTTCCTGGCCTTTTCTGTTCCCTACGGGTGTGACTGTGTGATCTTCCCTGATTGTTTCCACCTGTGTTTCCCTTCCTCATGTCTGAAATAGAAGTCTCCCCTTTGTCCCAATTGTTTGGTTGTATCCTGTGCCATGTAGCCTTAGAAATCAGATTAAAGCTTTTAAACGCTGCGTCTGAGTCCAGCCCTGAGTTCGGTCCTGACGTGACGTCTATTAAAGAAAAATTGAAACGCAGCGTCTTCACTGCATTTTGTACTTTGGTTTTTTTGGAACAAAAGACATCCAATATTCTGTATTTTATGCAGTGAATCCATTCTCCCCATTAAGCTAAAAGCTTGCATAGCACTTTTGGTGAAGAACTCAGGTTAACCCGAACTGTTAGTCCAGCTCACACTCCCACGCGACAGAACTTAAAACCTCCACGTGTGCACACACACAAACGCACACCGTAAAACAGCTCAGAATGAGTAACAGAGCTCTGAAAGGTCAGAGAGCACCCATCAAAAAAAAAAGGCTCAGTTCTCTGTGTGTTTGTGTCTCCAGAGGCAAAGAGAAACCAGAGACGTAAGTAAGCTCATGTGCTCCAGTGACAAAATAACGTCCAAACCTTTAGCTCAGGATGAGGTCGGACACAAATGTCAGATGACAAAAAGAGGAACTTCTGAGGGGAACGAGTTGCTTTGGAGTTTTGCATTTAAGCCACGCTTTCTGCAAAAACAGAAGAAGCCCTGCTGTGATGTGAGGCTGATAAGACTCAGAAGGAGAAAAAAAAACATTTTTTAAGCCTCTGCAGAGGCTTACAGGCAGCAGCCCCCTTCCTCCTCCTCTTCCTTGCGAGATTAGCACCCTCCTAATTGTGCGTACGTGAGTGAGAAACTGTACACATGCGTCACTGCCAATATCGAGCTCCCTGGTGGTGCTGGGGGGGGGGGGTATGAGTACCAAAGCCTCTTTGGAAGTTGTGGAGGCTGAGAGTTAAGCAAATACACAGCGTTAGGGTGTGCACGTCAGGACTTATCACAACAGAGTCTGCCACTCGGTTCAGCCGTCTCCACATCTGTCTGCAAAAACTCCGAGGGTGGAACATTTTCTGATCTGCAAATCGAGCGGATTTCTGTTTCGAACCAGGCGTCCTTATAGCATCTCTCTTGAATGATTGTTGTCTCTTTTTTATTTCTCTTTTCTTTCAATGGCAACTTGACAGGACTGTAAGAGCACAGCGGTGGCTGCAGCCAGTATAAACAAATCTCTGTGACGAACGGTGGGAAGATGATAACAAAGGCCAGGAAAGAACCCTCCTCCTTTGCTTTCTGTGACAACACAACAATACTCAACCCAGCTTACAAAAGGGGAATGGAAAACTTGACTAAAACCATTTTTTACACGTTGATGTGTTTCAAGTTCAAAGTTTACAGAAGTAATTGTGAATTAATGATTAATACGGATCGTGCGAAAGCAGCTTTGGTTTCTGTGTAGCTTGTGTAATGTTCTTGGTTAGGATAAATGTTTGACCCGACCTTTCAGTCCACACACAGCTGCTGTTCTGCTGCTTCACCAGCTATTTGACACAAAGTTTCAATACAGTTGTGGTCAGCGTAGCTCTGCTGTCACAGCTCAAAAGGCTCAGGCTAATTAGTCGCATGCACCCTGAGGGTGTTGGGGTTGTCCGGGCCCATGGAGGGTTGTAGAGAGGCTCAGCCGCATCTTCAGGGGGGTTTAGGGGTGTCTTCGTCCCTTGAGGCTCTTGTAGCCACCTTAAGGGAAATCATGACAACGGAACATTTTTACCATTTTTGTGCGTGTGGTAAGTTTATCGTGAAGTATTTGTGAGGATGATGTTAGTTATGACGTATCCCTTACGCGTTAAGGGTCGCCCAAAGCAGGTCCGTAGAAAAAATGTACATTAATATTTTCGCTTTACAGCAGTGGTCCCCAAAGCCAGAGCTCGAGGGCCGGTGTCCTGCTGGTTTTCCAGAATCCCTGCCTTATTTGCTGCTGATTACCTGGATCAGGTGTGTTTAGCCAATGGGGAGCTTCAATGACAGGTTGGTTGGAAAACATGTAGGACAACGGCCCTCAAGGCCTGGACTTGGGGACCCTTCTCTACAGGCTCAACGGGTTGTTCACGGTCTTCAAACTTCTTGAGGGCTACCTGCGTCCTCCCATACAGATTTGCCATATAAGGGCATTTGGGACTAAGGCATTGCTTCATGAACTCTTAAATAACACAGAGAACTTTGTGCAGGATTTCACAACCCTGTAAATATTACCACAATCTGTCCATTTTCTGTTGGTTATTAGTGCTCAACAAACACACAACATTCCTAGAGGTTTTGTGTTTGCAAGCTGGCAGTGATACAAGGGGCCTGAGAGAGCAAAGTTCAATCCATCCAAACGTTTTCCAATTCTGCGTACTACCTTTCGGAGGTCAGGGGGCTGCTGGAGTCTTTACCAGCTACTGTTGGGCGAAGGCGGGGTACACCCTGAGCAGGTCGCCAGTCTGTCACAGGGCCACACATTCACAAAATTTAGCATCACCAATTAACCGATGGAATGTGTTTTTAAGACTGTGGAAGGAAACTAGAGAAAATCCACGCATGAACAAAGAGAACACGCAACTTCACACAGAAAGGTCCTCGCTGGGATTCGAACTGTGAAACAAGACTGCAAACCACCACATCACTGTCCACTGTGTAGCCCTAGAAAAGTTCCAAATTGGCAAAAGTTGTGAGGATTTCCTTTTATTTCCCGTCTTACTCATGGGTGCAAACTTATGGTGCTTTCCAGCTAATTCTTTGTGATTGGGCCAGTAAAAGTAAAAATGCCATATTTTCAGCTCTTTCAGTCAGTGTATGTACCTAAAATAAACTATCAGTAGTATTCAAAGCACATGCAAAAGTCTGAAAAAGGAGAAGTCAGCCAGCTGCTTTATATAGTCTGGCATTTTGAAACTTTTTTTTTATTAATGTTTCTTTGTGGGGGCTTTTTTTCTCCTTTCAAAATGCAAAAAGCTAACAATAGTTACTCTCATTGGTTCACTTCCATCTTTTGATCCACTGGATAGTCTATCTACACAAACCCAGAGGTGAACCGCACCAGCCTTGTCCCCTTTTGGGACCCTCTTCATCCATTTGAGCGCCAGCTGAGTGTTGCAGGATTTGTCCGGTAATCTGAGCATTCCAGTCTTGAGGAGTGAAGCCAAACCTTTGTAGACGAACAGCAAAGTGTCATCGTCATCGCCGTCACCTCCCTGGTTTATCTAGTTAAGTTTCATCTAAAAAAATGTTTCTTTTGTTTGATAGACACAACATCCTGAAGTACCATTGTTCTCACAGTTAAAAAAAATAAATTAGTTTGAGCCTTATCCATCAGATAGACCGGTTAGGCAACAGGGAGATTAAAAGGAAGCCCACAAAACAAAGGCACACAGCAACCCTGTCAACTGAGAGAGCGATGACGCACATAGGGCTGTGTTAATACTGCGCAGCCGGCTTTGGCGTCTGCATGAGCATTCCATTACAAGGGCTGCATTCCATCGGTCTTTTCTTGCTGAGTCCAACCAGCAGCTGCGTGCAGAACTGGTCGGTTTGCCTGACAGAAACACACCCGTCGGCTCACTATCTCTGTTACTCAGCAATTATTTCCCTTCCTCTGAAGTCTCTACTGGGTTTTTGTACATGCATGTGTTGCCTCTCAGTCCCAGGCAGTTGACCCACTTATCACCTTTTGTTAGCATCCAAAAGCCCCTGCAGCCATGTTGTCATACTGACATGCAGTGAAGTTCCCCCTCTAGGGTTGGTTTTGCTGACAACTGATGCAAAAAGGTTTCTTAGCTTTTTGTGGTTGTTTTTTTGTTTTTTTTTATACCTATAATGTATCCATCCACCTTCAGAATGAATCCCCTTTGGGATAGCTGGCCTGCTCGAGCCAATCCCCGCTACCAAGGTGGGGATAGGCTGGTCGGGTCTTGTCACTTCCTTGGCCAGCCATCCATTTTCCAAACCTGCTTCACCCCCTTTGGTTGCTGGGGCCTATCCCAGCTACTGTTGGGGGGCACCTGGAACAGATCGCCAGACCAGTGCAGGGTCTTTGTTGGCCAACTAAATAAATGAGGCTTCAAGTTTGTGATTTGGTTTTGGAACCAAACTCAGCATGGGCTCCTTAACTTAATCCTTCAGGCTTGGTTCAAATGGGTGTGAAATTCCAAAACGCTGGAGACCCTCATTGGGTTTGGTGTTATTTTGAGTGTCCCAAAGCAAAACAAAACACCCCGAAATGTCCCGCATTTGCAAGTGCTGCTGTTTTGGGTGCAGTGTTGCCTGAACCAGTATGAAAGAAAAGCTCAAATAAAACCACAGTCACCATATTTTCTGCACTATATGCTGCACCGGATTATAAACTGCACTGTGAACGAAGGCTCTCTTTTCCAACTTTTTCAAAATTTTATGTGGCCCAGGAGAGCACAAAAGTTTCTAATTTCTTAAAATAAAATTTTCTTTAGTTGATTACATATTTATGTGTAGCTGTAGTTGTAATTATTCAATGTTTGCAGGTCTTATGTGTGTATGCAGACAAATTGTTGTTGTGTGCAGCCTTTTTTTGTAAAAGGTAACACGTGTAATACATGTTCTTTCCAGCTCAGTTTTATGTCATTTTTCTTTATTCTCTTGGACAGTGACTTTGATCCTTCATTAATGGAGTTATGTGGGTTTTAATAAGGGGACACAATTTGAAAGGATTTATGCTAAAGTAACAAGCAAACATGTTTTCTATGCAACTGTAATTGTCACTATAAAATGTTATAATGAATAAATAATGAGTAACTTAACATTAAGGAGTAGTTACATTTATTTTTCATTTCATTTAGTTACATGTATAAGTTATGTCTGGCCCTTTGAGGTCAGACACTATGCTGATGCCAAAATGTGTTTGCAACAGAATTTATCCATCTATAAGGTGACCCAAATTAGATCATAATTTGAAAATATTATGGCTTTCAATCCTTGTGCTATATTGTGGGGTCCATATGACCCCACTAGACAGTGCGCTGAACCCATTTTCTTCAATGAGTTGTGATCTTCACTTGTGTCCATGGATTACATGAAATCTTTCCACCTTTATCCACCTTTGTCATGGTAGGGAGAACACGTCAATGTGAGGGTGGGGTCATCTGGACCCCACAAGACAGCACAAGGTTTATGAGCACCTTATACTTTAAAATACGGAAGCCCTACTTTGACTTTTTCTGTCTTAACTACTTTACCAATGAGACATCTTCCAACCTTTAATGCTTTTAGATTTTCCTTAGCGCTTTGGTCTTTTGCATACTTTATCTGCATTCACGCTGTTACTGAAACACACCAGGCTTCCCTCCCTTGCAAGCGAACTGAGAACCTCTTTTTTAGGGACATACCTGAGTTCGCTTGTTTTCTTCACACCAGCTTTGAAATTGCTTTTCACACTTTACAAACAAGGGAGACTATCAAGGGAAATTACCGGCCCAGTGTGAATGCACCCAGTGTTTGGAATGGAAGGCTGCAAACACGGTCCTTGGAAACACGTCTGCACACACACACACACACGTATGTATAAGTACACACACATGTAGTCAGCCGTTTTAACCATGACCCCGTTGAATTTCACATCTTTGCTACACAAAACTGCACTTGCTCGCACACGCACACACACGTGTGGACATCACATTTTGGGTTACATTACCACAGTTTGCTTAAATGGGAGAGTTAACTCAAATATTAGCTCAGATCTCGAGGGGTTAAAGGTTTTGCTTGCATTATACTGACATTAAAGCCAACCAGATTGTCCTCAACTCTCTTCTACTTTCATGTAAAGTGACAAGTTCTGGCCTAAAGCAACAGTTTTCACATCGTTTATTAAGTGGTAAATGAAATCCTTTGATTTTGCTAAAAACACGACGTCCACACATCTAATCAAGTTTTGCATCCACAGAAGTTTTGTGCTTGTTCAATATCAATATGGCTGTGTGGAAAGTAAAAGATACACATTTATGTTTTAAAGTTTAACAAATGAAAAGCTTTTTTTTTTTTGCACATTTGCAGAAATGTTTTCAGAAGTTTTTCAGCTCTTCAAAACAGCCCATAAACACATGAGTGTGCTTTCCACAAGTCCAGACACACGACATTCTAAGGCAGAAACATCTGACCTTTAAGACGATTGTCCGTCTCAACCAATCAGCAACATTTCTCTGTCAGCACTCATTCAGTTAGCCGCATCTCAGCATCCAATCAGATTTTTCCAAGTTCTTTTCTTTGCCAGTTTTATAAAACGTGAATGAGTCCAGGATATCTCGTCTGAGTTGTGATCTTTCCACACTTTTCCTGTTTATGTCTGTCTCAATGTTATAATGTTTCCCAGAGTGCAATCAATTGTTTAAACAGTACTGGAAATTTAAGAAAGCCATGAGTTCTGCTGTTAGTTCAACACCACACATACACAGGGAAGCATGTAGAGTTACTAAAATGTACCATGACGGCATACATATATGCTGATTTTTAGCTACACGACGGACTGATTTCACTTTTGCCTCAATCTGTAAATGAACAACTGGCCAGATGTTGTATTCAACAGGCTTATTCAAAGATGTTATATATTTAAAAAATCGCTTGTGTAATGATCTCCTGTAGAGTTAATTTGGATGTCTGTGCATGGTTCCAGTTATTCTGGCTTTTAAACAAGCTTCAATCTGCAAGTCAAAGTTTTGCTGCTTCGTTTTCTCCGGTCTGCTACTCCATGTCCTTAAAAATCTGGTGCAATTCCAACAGGCTTGTTTGTCCCACCTATATCCCTATTTCCAGGAAGACTGGGGATTCAGTGATGTCATTTCCTGCCAGACAGTGGGAAGCTGTGAACGTTAGTAGAAACTTTGATCCCTTTTAAGTAAACGAAACTTTTATTAGATCCATTTATCAAATAATCTTTATCTGTTATCAGAATTGCTTCAAAAGTAATAATTCAAATGAATTCATTTGATTCAAATGGATTTAATTCATTTTTTTGAGTCTATATTTGTCAAAACAAAGGTATTTTTTGCTGATTAATAGGTCAATAGAGCTTGGATGGATGTTGTGAGCTAAACAAACCCACTCTGGAGCAGAATCCTGTTTCTCATGCCTGTTTGCAATGATCAGCTGAATGTTGATGTGGTGCTCCATTCTCACACTATCTCAGTATTTTGTAACAGTGATAGAAAGACAACGATTAACGTTTTTCCTGCAGCAGCGCCACCATTTTTAAACGTTATCTGAAGGATGAGGCATAGTTTTTTTATCCGGACCACCATCTCTTCATCTCTGCTTTGGGTGGTTGTTGTTTTTTTTTCTCTCTCTCTGTCTGTCTGTCCGTCCGTCTGTCTGTCCATCCGTCCGTCTGTCACCTCCTGAGGCGCCAGCGGACCCATGAAGTCATGAGCCTGCACTGACGTCAGCCGCTTTGCCTCTGCAATAAAGACAACAGTCTACAAGATGTTTACAAGTCTGCTTCTCTTTGCTCTGCGCTGTTGGTTATACAAGCCTGCAGTGTGTCCATGCGTGCGTGTGTGTGTGTGTGTGTGTGTGCGCGCGCGTGTGTGTGTGTGTGTGTGTGTGTGTGTGTGTGTGTGTGTGTGTGTGTGTGTGTGTGTGTGTGTGTGTGTGTGTTTGTGTGTGTGTGTGAGAGAGACACACAGAGTGGAGGGTAAGTTTATACAGCCCAACAGGAAGCAGTGAAGTGGGTTGATGATGGGAGTGAAGGCTGGCATTCTATGAGTTGATTGCTCGAGACAGGAAATAATATTTTGCTGTAGCTCCACTTTCGAGTTGTTTGGTTTAGAACGCCGTCGTCCATAACGACAGCTTCGCATTCATGTCTTCCTTCATTGAGACTTATTCTCTTTAGCGTCACCGGCTTATCAGGGACCTAAACTGCCCAGTGATCCCCCATCTGTCTTTCACCGAGTTACGACTCGACGTCAACTTTGTCCCGGAGGAACTGAGCGCACATCCTGTTGATGCAGTGGGCACACTTTACCCTGACATTTTGCAGAGTGGAAGGAGAAGGGGAGCCAGCTGACTAATATACAAGAAAAGCACCTGTTAGGAGACTAAAGCGGGGCCTGACAAAGGCCAACGAGGGCGAACTGCCAAGTTCATCAGGCAGCGGATTCACAGTTTCCGCAGAAATCTATCTCCAGAGCTAGCGGGTGGGAAACACGTCTGCCTGTGAATAAGCAGAGCAGCTCTCTGGGGTCATGGAGTGGGAAAACCCTTTTACTGAGTCTGAAGGCTGACGTAAGAGATGGGAAAAAAAAACTGGCTGGGGCATACCAAGGAACATCATGTGTGCACAAGAAAAGAAAAAAGTTGAATTTGTTATAAACCCATGCAGCCACATACCTGTTCCTGTATGACCCATGCAGCAGCAGCCACCAGAGTCCCATGTTTGAACAGTTGCATAAGTCATCGACATGGACGGGGGTTCATACAATGAGGACACAGTGTTAAAGCCACAACAACCATTTGCATGACATAAAGTGGAGGTTAGTGAGCTCTTTTGTGCTAAAAGAAAATTCCATTTGTGAAACTAAAAACTCTCCAACTAAAACCCATAAGCTTTGTTCTGTCGTTGTCATGGATTAAAAAAAAAGCATCACTTCAGTAAAGTGTAAATCACAACAATATTCCTTTAATGAAGCTCCGCCTTTTCCTTGCAGCTAAAAGCTTCGCTGACGAAGGTGCTTGCGCCGTTGCCTGTAAGTTATGTGTCAAAAAGCAGCAGCGACTTGAAGTCTGAACTCCAGGTTTCATAATAGGAAAGTTGGTCCATTCCCCTGAGAGACACCTACACACAGCCCCGAGAGCAGAGTCTGTCTGACTCACTGCAGCTCCACTCTCTCTTTCAACGCACCACCTCTGCCCATCGCCGCACATTAGCATCAAACTCTGAGGCATGACTGGGTTTGAAGTGCTCGTGCACGGCGGATGGCGGATCTTCCATGCCTATTGGGCTGTACACCACTGAAGGTTTGTGAAAAGCAAATGCAAACCGTGAACCTTTCAGGAAACAGATGACTGGACGCTGAAGGGCTGTGACAGCGTGGCGTTCTGTGCAAACCTCCCTCGCTGAAGTTGCTCCTCTTTAAGGTCAAAGCAGGTTGAAAGTCAGGGGGGTTTCCCCAAAACCATTTTTAGACCAGCCGCACGTTCTACCAATGCGTGCATTCTGCAGTTATTTCACTGAAACTCCATGAACTGTGTCATGACGACCACTGCTCAGTCCTAAGGGATGCCGCCGCCTGGGCCTCTCAAGTGACTTTCAGATCTAAATAACCCAAAAGATTGTTTTATTTTATCAATAAAAGCTGATTGCATCTAGCAGAAAATTGTACATTTATGTCAACTGTTTGCTAAAAGAGTTTGCTTCTGTGAAACTCTTATCAGCTCGAGTGAGTTTGTGCAGAAAAAGTGGGCCGCATCACAGAGGCAAAAGTAAACAGGTGATGTCACAGTGAGCGTGTGCTGCAGCCCAGCTGTCACATTCACCATCTGCATGTTTGGCCCACATCCCTGAGCTTTCACTGAGAATCCGCTGCAGAGGGCATTGTGCTGCAGTCCCGTATCTCCTGTAAAAATGTAAAAAAACGTTGATGACCCGTAGCTAGGGTTTTTTCTTTTTCTTTAGATCTGTCGTGTGATGCAGGATAAAGGAGGAGTCCTGTTGTTTGCATTTTGAAGGCAAATGTTTATAGACAACACCAGAAAAAGGTTAATAATGTTTTTCCATTGATAGAAATGAAAAATTCAGTGGTTTTTGTCCTGCCAGGATTTCTTAACCCTTGTGCTATCCTAGGCACTTTACCATTGGGAGTTGGGTCATCTAGACCCACTAGACAGTGCTCTGAACCTTTTTTCTTCAATGATTTGTGATCTTCACTGGTGTCCATGGATTACATGAAATATTTCCACCTTTATCCAGCTTTGTCATGGTAGGGAGAACACGTCAATGGAAGGGGGGGGGGTCATCTAAGATAGCTAAGTTGTGATGTTTTTGCCTTTTGAGTAAAAAATAAAATCATGAAATTAACTAGAAACACATTTAGGATTATTATTCTGCTAATTGGTCATGAAAATAAGCATGTTTTGCTAAAAAAATAAAAGTTTTATTTCTTCAAAGTAGGTATAATAAACACTTTTTCCCCAAGTAAATCTTATTTTTAGACCTTAAAGTGAGACTATAATTACATGTTTGAATATATTGTTTGTCAAAATAATATTCAATGAATGTATTATTAATGAATTAAACATTTTTATTAATTATTCGTGTTTTTTAAACAGACTAAACAACACTGTTGTGTTTTTTGCGCTAAATTTGCGCTAAATGTTTTCAAATTTGTTTTTTCAAAAACATTAAAAGCCCAGAAATGTCGCAAATGATGTTAAGAGTCATCAAAGTATACAAGTTTACACAAGATAGAGAAATTTATTTACATTTTCCAAAAACATTGATGCCTGACACCAGATATCTTTGTTTTATATTGTTTATACTCACAGGATATGTTTTAATTATGTTTTAAATGATTTTGTCAGCATCTTTTTTTAAGGACACATCTGCCTCTTTTCCTAATTATATTATTTACCAGATATTGACTAGATTATATTTGAAAAAATTAAACATTTCACAGGTACCAAACATTATCATTTCAACTGTATTTAAAAAGTCTACATTTTTTTCCCAATTAAAGAAAACTTCATCCTTTTTACTGTTTTTTTTTTATTAAAATTTAAAGAATAAAAAGAGGTTTGTGAAAGATTTCCCCCAAATGTGCTGGAACTAAAGTTGAGTTTTGTATAAATCATATCCTCCAGAAATGATCATTTGTTCTTTGCAGAGGGCATGTCTACGTCAAAATATCTCTCGACCACTGCGTACTACTGAATTTCCTCCTTTTGGCATCTGCAGAGATCATTTGAGGCTTTGTAAATGTGCTGGGAGTTGTAGTTTTTGGTGGATTTGACCAAGATTTTGCCAGGCCAAATTTTGTTTTTCTGGTAGTCATGAGAAAAAAATGATTCTAATGTCCTCATGTCCTCTTTCTTTTAACACAAAAAGGCGTCACTTAAGGCTTAACATGTGCTGAAAACAATCAAAACGACTTTACTGGTATAGTTCCAAACTGTATGGATTAACACTAAAACAGAAATCTATCTTCTCTCATGAATATGGGGGTGCACCAGAAAAAAGAGCATTTTGTAAGTCAATATAAATGTAAACTGTTTCCCTCCTAAAAGGATGAAAAGGTTGGTTTCAAACTGCTGCTCTCTGCCTGAGGCTCCTGAGAGTGACGCACAAGAAAATCCGAGCAAACAGCTGCTCTGCCCTCCATTCCTTTGACTCTGCTTCTCTCTTCTCCTGTCAGTCCAGCTGCACTCATGTGAATCAGACAATAGACTCTCTTGTTATTACAAGTTTTTTCCCTGCATCAGTCAGGTGGAGCACCAAGCGTTTAGATGGACTTACAATCCGTCCTTCTATTCGTGTGATTCAAATCGGTGTTAAAGTCCGAGCAAGAGGAAAAGCTGCAGTGGAAGCAACACATTATTTTGGATGGTATAAAAAAAAAAGCTCTCATATTGTTGTGAAAAGTTATTTTGATTGAATTCATTTAGATTTCTTTGTTGGAAATGTTTAGCTTTTTTTTTTTTTAAATACAAAAATGTCTGCGGCTTATTAAAGTCCCTCTAAACTTTTCATATGTTTCCAGAGGTCTTTTGATTATGATTTTGCCGTTTTTATCCAAAATTAAAAAAAATCCTGTGTCGTTTTCTAGGACATAGTTTCTGCAGAGCGACAGGAGTTTCATTAGAAATTTTGCCTCTGGGTTTTGGGCGGGGCTATAGGCCGCCTCCCCATTGCTGAGAGCTCTCTGTTTCACTCTGCAGCTAGCTTACAACCCCAACCTAACATTGATGGAGCAACAAAAATTGCAAGCAATATCAGAGCTATCTATCTATAATTTTTAAATGTCTTTCTTCACTTGTGTCTTCCATCATCGGAAAAATACATCAAGAACATGTTAGAAAAACACAATGTGCATCGGTTTAGGGTTCTGAATGTCTTTTGCACTAATTGTCCTGTCCCTTGATAGCTACTACGTAAATTAGTTGTCAGAGTCCTCGGATGTTGACCCAACTTAACCCCAGAGTTCTGGTTAATAAAGTATAGGCTTGTCTGGATGGGATTTGTCTATCTGCAGAGGAGCAGGACCCCTTCAGCGCACGGCTGACTGAAACAAACAGAGGAGCCTTTAAGTTCTGATGTTTAGGACCACTAATTGCTTGATTCGGTTTTTTACACTTTCCTCCGGTTTGGCGTTTGGCGGGTCTCATAAATAATGTCAGACTGTAACATATTGCGTTCTGCTCTTGATTTCCGTGGCGTTTTTTAACCTCCTTTCCAGCGTCTTCTTTCTTGTGTGACTGTCTAGACTGTACATTTGAACGTCACGTGACGTCGTGTGAAATTGAGTTTTCTTTAATGAGCGCCACATGTTTTTTGCCCAGAGTACAAAGAGATAAAGAAGCATGAAAACAGAGGAGATGAGACACAGTCAGCTATGGGGCAGGGGTCTTTGCTCATCATATGATACTTTTGTGATTTATGCGTCTTGACGAAGGAATGACGCAAACCGAGAGAGTGGAAACTGGTGCGTTTCTCTTTATCTACTCTGTGAGCTTCTCCCACCTCGTCAGCTTAGATAAAAACCCTGATTACTCACAATGTTTTCAATTGTACTGCATTCTCTGTGAGCACAAGAAGTGTATTAGATAAAGAATTGACTGAAATTTGTTGATTTTTTTTCTTTTTCTCTTGGATTCCTAATTTTTAGGTTGAACCTCAATATCATTGGAAAACTTTCCTCTGGTGTAGTCAGGTTAACCCTTGTGCTATCCTAGGCACTTTAACATTGGGAGTGGGGTCATCTAGACCCACTAGACTGTGCTCTGAACCTTTTTTCTTCAATGATTTGTGATCTTCACTGGTGTCCATGGATTACATGAAATCTTTCCACCTTTATCCACCTTTGTCATGGTAGGAAGAACACGTCAATGGAAGGGGGGGTCATCTAAGATAGCACAAGGGTTAAACTCTAGCAGAATAAGTCCCTACATGACGCACTTTTGATCTAAATGAGCGTAAATATCAAAATGTTTGCATCAGTGCTGAGTCGCATTTCAGTGGCAGCCGCTTCTGCAAAGGTTCAGTAATGTAGGCCAGCTGATGTAAGTGTCACAGGTCCATATTTACAGATGTTGTTCGCCAGGCGCCAGCTCTGCTTAGCTAAACAAATGCTGATGATGTTTTCTTTGAAATATGAAACTGCACGTTAAACAAGTGCAGATGATCTTAAACCTGTTTCACAACTGGTTCATAGCACTAACTATGGGATTCCAAAATGTAAAGAAAAAACAAAAAAGGACAAATCAGTCATAAATATATGTTTACTTGCAGAATATGAACTTGCTTCGGTGGTCTCCAGTGGTCCTTCGCTATATTCCAGTTCAAACTTTGAGGTCTCACCAATTATTTATGTGCAATTTTGCATGGTTTCCTTTTTTTCACAACACACTGTGGTCCTGTGTGTTGACCTCCTCAATTAACCTTCTCCATGTGGTGTCTCCTGCACAGAATGCGTTCAGCTTGAGAGAAATCGGCATAAATCTTTGATTGTGAGCAGATCTTTGTTTTCATTCTAAAAATCTGGACTTATTTTTCTATGAATGTTTGAAGTTTTGAGAGTTTAAACAAGAATGAAAAGTTTATTAAAAGGTTTATCTCTGTCTGAGAACAGTGTGTGAACTAGTGATGGGCACATGAAGCTTCATGAAGCATTGATTGGTTCACTCCAGCGCAAAGCTTCTTGAAGCTTAATTTACTCTTCTGGAAGCAAAATTATCAGTTGGGATTCATTTGAAGCGTGTGGCATTTTAGAGAAAGCCTTTCGCCAAAATAACATGTACATGTACACTGTAGTATTATGTGTGTGTGTATGAGGTATGGACAATGATTGCAATATATGAATGAGATGTAGACAATAATTATAATTTAGAAGACACATTATTGTCTTTTATTCCCAACAACAATCTCTCTACATTTTGAAAGACGATTCAAATTGCAGTCAAAACTGAATCAGTCAGGTGGTGCAGCCAAGCAGCGAATTCAATTTGATTCAATTTGATTCAATTGAATTTTATTTATAGAGCCCAAATTCACAACAATAGTCGTCTCGATGGGCTTTGTATAGGTAATTGAAAAAGTAAAACTTAAAATCAAAAGGATCATGAATAAATAGAATTCAATAGGAAAATACTACATTGAACCAACTAAACCTACTAAACTAAACTGGACATCCCTGCCCTTAGACCCCCCTTCGTGGTAAAGAAAAACTCCCAAAAAAAACGGATTCCGGAAAAAACGAAGAAACCTCAGGGGTGCCCACATGAAGGAGGGATCCTCCCCCAGGACGGACAGGCGATGTACCAGAACTCTTAGAGAAGAATTAACTTATTTAAATCTACAACTACATATATAAAAGTCCAGCAGACGAACTTCACCCAGATGGAGTTGGGGGGACAGTCGGGGGCGCGAGTCGAGCCGGAGACAGGATCCACAGCCAGGTGTAGGAGCAGGAGCAGAGGCGAGGTAAACGGTCAGGAACAGGAGCACGGATGAGCCAACTGGAGTCTGGAAGCACTCCCACTCCCCAGGAGGGGAAAGAGGGAAAGAGGGACAATACATGAATCGCACTGCACCAAACAGAGGCATGGAGAACTAAATGATATATTATGATCAACAATAGAGAAGGGGAAGAGTAGAAGTTGATGAGAAAAGAGGACAGAACCCCAGTGCACCATAGTTACCCCAGCTTCAACTTCTAGCAGCCTTTTAAAACAAAAAGTTATTGTTATTAAGTTTAATTTAAACACATTAACATTTAGTTAAATAATCTCTGAATACTAACTAGTCTGATAATAAGCCTGTCCAAAGAGGAATGTTTTCAGTCTAACTTTGAATGTAGAAACTGAGTCGGCCTCTCTTACATGAGCTGGGAGTTTATTCCATAAGACAGGGGCTTGGTGGCTAAACGCTCTACCTCCAACCCTACTTTTACTAATTCTAGGAACCACAAGCAGTCCTGCGTTTTGCGAGCGAGGTGTTCTTATTGGATGATTGGATGGACCACTATGAGGTCCTTGATATTGGTCTTTGATATAACGAGGCTTTGGGGGTCAACAGTTTAAGCTCCTCCCCTCCTTCCTCAGGAGGCCTACTCTGCACACGCCTCAAGGCCTCGACACAAAGCGTCACATTAAGACAGGCTCTTGTCTTTTGATTCTACGTAAACCCCAATAGCAGTGGATGCAGTTTATTTTCCCACCCAACAAAAATGTTGCTAAGGAGATGTGTCTCGCTGGCGCCACTACACAGAGGGCGGCTTTGTAAACAAAAGTCAGGAGGGGTTTAGCCGTCTGCAGACACAAACGGTGAGTCAGCATAAGTCACCAATGTGTTTGCATTAGTGAGAGCTTTCATACTGCTCTACATTTACTTCCTTTTTAAAAAGGAATCGATGGAGCAAAGGGAACTGGTTTGGAATATGAGCGACGTGTGGAGCTGCTGACCTTTGATCACGAGAGCGCAGGTTCAGTTCCTGCTCTGCCCACCCATGTGGCCGGAGTGTCTGGAGGCAGATGCTGATGTAAAGGTCAATGTGGTTAAGATTAGGGAGAATAACATGATACAGCCTCTTTAAATTGTTTGCATGACGTGAGAGCAACAGATACCATGAGGACACGCTGAGCCCCACTGCGTTGTGCCGGGGTTGAGAGTTGGGAGAAAACCTGGAAGCTCAAATCCAAAGCATTTCGGCGCAAAGATTTAATCTTTAGAGCTGATTTGTGAGGTTTTTTTGTACCATGAAAAGAGCAGAAAGATAGACCAGTGGACCCGGTCTCCTACTAACAACATAAAAGCTGAACTCCTGCACCACGAGAGGACTTCGGCACACACACAAAAGCCTCTTTCTTTTGGACAGAACACAAAAATGCACCTCAGTGTTTTTGTCCCTTTGTATTGGAAACAAAGCCACAATGTCGCAGCTTCTGCTTTTCCAGTTTCCCCTGTTAAATGTCTCAGTTTAAACTCTTTCAAAGTCTCACTTAAACCACCTTTTGATCTATTTTATAAGGTTTTAATCAAATGCCGAGCAGCCCCGCCCCTTCTTCTCCTCCCTGTTGCCGAGAGCTATCTGGTGATGTGCTCTCCCGCTGGCTTAAAACCCACAAGCAAACAAAAATATCAAGCAGTACTGGAGCTTTCAACGTAAAAAAAAAAAATTTTCCAACTGCAATTTTTCATCTGCTCCTGATTCACAACGATTTGAACAAAAGAATACACAGAAATGCAGTTTGGAGCTTCATTTTCTTAATTTATGTCCTCAGAAAAATGACACGAGAACACGTCAAAAACGCTATTTATATCAGAGTGAGTCTTTAAGAAGGCTCTAAAAAGACAAAAAAGTTTTTCATTCATTCATTCATCTTCTTCCGTTTATTCCTTTCGGGGTCACGGGGCTGCTGGGGCCTATCCCTGCCACTTGTGGGCGAAGGCAGGGGGCAGCCTGGACAGGGCGCCAGTCTGTCGCAGGGTACAAAAGTAAAAACTTCAAAGTGACGAGTCCTTTGGGCACAAAAGCACCTTTGAAATCATCCAAGGTGCTCTTGTTTGGTCTAAAACTGTTGGAAGAACAGTGTCCCAGCAGTTGGCAGAGCAACTCTTTGTGCATGTCTAGCTTTCACTAATGTATAGATTTAAAAAAAAGGGGGGGGGTTAAGACAAGATCCCATTGGCCACCGTCAGTCAGTGCAACCTTCTGGGAAAAGGGTCGTGACTGCAGCTGCTTCGACCCAGTGACTTCCCTCCGCTGGGTTAGATAACGGTGCCTGGGAGGTGCGATGGGATGGAGCGGCAGAGCTGCAACTGACATTGGCTGAGGCACAGAGGAGTGAGAGGCCTTGGTGACATAACCGAAGCGGCAGCCCAGTGATGAGAGCCCTCCGCCAGCCACTGCGATCTGCTCCTGGAGCTGACCTGGTTCGGCTCTCGCCTGCTTGACAGAAACGTGTCGTTCACAGCGCGGTGGGCGTGTTTTGCCAGCGCGTCAGCGTCAAACGTCTGTTAACAGACACACTGATAACCTCTTTTTTTCTGTGAATCTCTGCATCTGATTGTGAATGTGGACCAAACACTGAAGAGCAATTTAGATAGAATTTGAATAGAATTTTCTGTTTTTTTCGTTCTTCGACGTGACCAAAGCCGTTGTTACAGATATTTACCAGTAAAATATGAGTATGTCATGAAATATATCATTGGGACGCTAGTTTGAAGTTGCCTTAGCAAACAACAACTTGACTTGATGCAATGGATCAGAGCTTGTTTCCTGTTGACCCAGAGGTCCAGTATCCTGTTTCAAAATGTCAGACTGGTGCTGAGTGACTGCAGCTGTTCTGTTTGCTGTGATATGAAATCCAGGAAGAACTATGGAGCAAATGAGCGCCTGCTGTCAGCAACAACAGTCTGTGATGTTCAACCGGCATCTTTGGCTCCCTCTCTGAGGGATGAAAATCATCTTTTCATCGATTTTGAAGGCGTTTCCTTCTGCATTGAAGCACTAGTTCATTAGAGATTTGTGGACGGGACTGTTGGAATGGAGCAACCCCGCCCCACTTCCCGAGCCAGCAAACTGAACCAACAGATGTACGTGGATCTAGTCGTCTACAAGTGGATGCATCAGAATGGAGCGGAGCTGGAAACCTGTGGCTGCCACTTTCTGCACTGGCTCCCAAATCAAATCTCTTTCAAACAGCATTTCCTTGGCTTCTCCTGACATTTAACTATTTGAATAAAGACTCAGAAATGCGATTTTAAGCTTCGAGTTCTTTATATGTGTCCTCCATCATCAGAAAAACGTCACAAGAACAGGTTAGAACACCAAAACCACTATTTTCATCAGATTGGCTCTTTAAGAAGGTTGATCAGTCAGGTGTGGGACTCCGGATGTCCCGGATGGTGAAAAACACAAGGAGATCTGAGAAAGTTTGAGTTTTTCTTGAGAAAGTGACACATTAGGGGTGCAAAGCATCGCAGGAAACATTCTTTTAGCTCAAAGTTTTGTGGGAATTCAGTCTCCGACAGGAACTCCTGACTTTATCTGCCGTTTCCCTGAGGGACTGGGATCTTGTGATGAGGTGAGCGTGGGGCTGTCGGCTTCAAATCCGACCTTTCACGTCAGTGTCTCTGCTGTTGTGGGCAATCGGGCTTTTGGTGCCTGTCCACATGCTCAGTGTTGATGGAGGGATTGTATTTTTAGACTATGGACACCTTTGACCCTTTTAACCTTTGGCCTAGAGCTCCACTGTGGTATCAGAGCACCAGCCTATCAGAGGAGATCCAACGTCTATATTCAGCCACGGTTGTCCACACACACTCAGGATTCTGTCTGGCAGTGAGGCTGTGCCGACCTCTGATGTATTATTGTGTTCTCATCTCCGCAGATGGTTGGTTCCCTCCTAAAGGTCAGCGAGTCATACGGAAGCAGCTGATTTGGGACAGCAGCAGCTCCGTAATATACGGGACGATCTTCTAAACGTGCTTTTATTAATGTTATGAATATTATGAAGCGTCTGTTCGCTCATCATTTTATTTTTAATCCCTGGGGTCAGTGCTTTTGCTTGTGGAAGAATGGAGATGGAAGAAGCCAGGGTTATGAGAACGCTTACGCGTGCTAACAACATTTAGCCTTGGAAGAACATAAAATCCATGCGGGAAATGCCGGGACACAACTGGAAACACAAATCCATGTGATTGTTTGAACGGTTTCTAAGGACTGAGCGGCATTTCTGCTTTGAAAAGCTCACACACCGCCCCAAAGCCGCTGTGTGAGCTGGAAGTCCGAGGTCGGCTCGGACACACGGTTCTCCTGAGTCCGGCAGCCGCTAACCCAGAGCGGTGGGACGGATCGCAGTCCGAAGTCTCCCACACATAACAAAACAACAAAATGCACACGTAACAAAGCATCCTCCCCTTCCCTCAAACACAAAGTTATTAATCCAGCTGCTCTGCTCAGAGACACAGTTCCCTCGGCCCACCGGCACCCGAGTCCAGTTGACACTTACTCCTACAATTTTTCAGCTGTTTTAACCATTCAACTATTCAAATGTTCAGCTCTTTCAGCTTTTTCCAGCTATGACTTTTGGTCCTTCAAAGCCTTGAACTTTTCAAAACATTCCAGGATTTCCAGAATTTTTGCCTCCATTGAAATACATGGGGAATCCTTGGTGCAGAAGCTCGCTGGTTTGAGACCCGGCGTTTTGTCTTTTTGTTATTTTGCTGTTTTCACTTTATTTATGGTCAACTTTGATCATTTCTTATTTATTTATTTTATTTATTTATTTATTGCCAATTATAACCCTGTGAAGGTTCACAATTAGTCAATGGACAAAAATAGGTGTTTCTGCAAGATCTTTTAATATTGTTTTTTTTGTAGTTTTTTTCTTTGTAAAGGAAGATTTTAAAAAAAGGTACAAAAACAGAATAGTTTCAAAACTAGAGTAATTTGGGCCCAACTGAAAAAATAACTAAATGAGACAAAACAAGTGGGACTAAACTGAACAGGGGGTATTCCAGGAAGCATGTTTAAACTAGCCTGACTTTAAGCCTGAACTTTGGCTGAAATCCGCCTGAACTTGCTTACTCTGGGTATGTCGGTTCCAAAAGACCGGATATGAGTTGGCGTAATTACGCCGGACTTGGTAACCCTGGGTTAATGCACGTGCACGGCAAGTACATAAAGACATTCTCAATGGATCGCCGATTTCTTGGGTCACCATGGAAACGCGTGGAAAAAAAGAAAGCGCTGTACTTCGGTGAGACGGAGTCTGTGATTTTAATGATGGCGTATAAAGATTATACGTCCATCAAAAAAGTAACACGGCTGCATCATCAAAAGAAAGAGTTTCTGCTTGTAGTAGAAGAACAGACAAAGTAAACGCACGAGTTTCTGATCTTATTTCCATTTTCCTTGTGATGCATATATATATAACTTATCCAATTTTGCCACCTTGGTACCGCTGCACCACGTACAGGGCGGTCGACCCATGATTGTAAGATTGCAGGTTCGATTCCCGCCCTGCACGCCCATGCGTCGAAGTGTCCTTAGGCAAGACACTGAACCCCAACTTGCCTCTGGTGGGAGGTTGGCGCCAGTGTTTGGCAGCGGAGCCGCCATCAGTGTGTGAGGGTGTGTGCATGGGTGAATGGGACTGTGACTGTAGAGCACTTTGGGCCTTCGTAAGAAGGTAGAAAGCACTATATAAGTATATGCCATTTTACCATTTACCTTAAATGAATTACTTCTATTGAGAACAAATAATTGAGTTAAATGTAATCAACTTAATTCTTACGTCTATAAAACTCAATAATTGTTTATACATCTCAAATTTACGTATTTATCTAACTAAATGTCATATTACTCCAATTCAATTATTTTTTCCATCTTGAATAATTATATTTCTTGATCTCTCATATGTCTAAGTATGAGCCGGCAGAAAAGTTCATTTTTATAATAATAAAAAGGACAGGAAAAAAATGCATGTTGCGCACAAATTCATTAAAGAATTTTCCATAATTGACATTAAAGTTAGAGCTTGTAGGGATGCTATATAAACTCATCATCCTCTCCTTCACTCTTACTCATGGTGCAGAGATATAAGCACAGTAGGAGAAAATAACTCAGCAAAACACGGCACAACACAGTAAAACAGCTAAACAACTAAACACATTTGGTCAAAAAGCCACACTTAAATAAAAATCCGTCCAGACAGGCAAAGGGAATGGTATCCCACAATCCTTTGTGGTGCCGGCCTAACAGCAGCACCATAGTTACACCTACTTAATTGAATTAATTTGAATGAAAGTAAAACAAATGTCTGAAAACTACATGTTATTTTTAAACTGACTTAACAAACAAATGAGTTATCTTAACTGAAGCAAATACCTATGTTAGATAAAAGTAAAAAAGTTTATCTTTC
Source organism: Oryzias sinensis (assembly GCA_037389245.1). Taxonomy (NCBI): domain Eukaryota; kingdom Metazoa; phylum Chordata; class Actinopteri; order Beloniformes; family Adrianichthyidae; genus Oryzias; species Oryzias sinensis. The sequence continues at coordinate 8,634,336 of CM074501.1, read as the reverse complement.
CAACATCCATATGTGGTCTTATCACCCTCTCACGGTGGAAAAATGTATTATTTGAGCTTCTTCATCCACTAAATCATCTTCAAATGGACACGACATGCTGCTTCACCTCTCTGACAACAAACTAAACTTCAACTAAACCTGCTCCAGACCAGGTTATGTTCAGAGCATGAGTTGCTATGGCAACCTTACCTACCCTGAAACATACCTCCATTTGTGGAACCGAAAGCTGAGGTTATCAACTTCCTTAGCCTCAAACTTACCGCGGGAGCTAGCATAACCTGCTTTCTGGAATACCCCCCAGGTGTTAGAAACTGTTTTTATCACCTGAGGGGCGTGGCTAAACTGAAGACGGTTTTACCGCGGTCTGATCTTGAGCTGCTTTTATCTCTTCTCTTTTAGACTACTGCACTTCTCTTTTTACCTGTTTTAAGTCTCTTAAACATCTCCAGTTGTTTACTTCTATGCCTGAGCGGGTTTTATTCAGTTTTACCGGCTTTAGACGGCTGTTCCCATTCTGTGATGTTTCTCGGATTTCATATTGTTTTAACATTGTGAAGCATTTTCTGAGTCGTTCTCTGAGAAAAGTGCATTTAGAAATAGAGATTTACTTAGTGACTTCATAAAACCCTGATGGTCAGAGGATCAGAGGCCAGTCTTCTTCCTTGTGCCTCTTTTCATTTCCTGGCTGGAGTTCATAGAAGTCCGCAGACGTTGGAATGGAGCGATTTCTCTGACTTTGGTTTAGAGCTGCAGGTGTGAAAGCCAAACCAAACCAGAAGAAGGTGTGAAAATGACGTTGCTCTTTTTATCCATGAATAAATCATGACTCTTCTAAATAAAGTCAACAGTCAAACATTTGTAAAAAAAAAAAAAAAGAAAATTGAAAAAGCGATTTTCTAAACTTCAAGATAAGACCTCTTAAGAAATAAAAGTAGGTTTGGACACATTGTGGACTCTTTTATTTTTTTAGTTTACTGAAGCAGCTTTCATGAACTCCTGACTGTGTAGTAAAACACAAATGCGTAGAGGACACACCCTTCCAGAGAAGTTCACTCTCTAAGCTGCTTTTTGTAACTGTGCAAATACTAAAACCAGATCACTTCAGCCCGGCAGATGTGAACCCTTCCCTTGTTTTCTACAATTGCATGAAGGATTTCTCTGCCTTTGTCCATTCTAAGAAGCTGAAAGGATGAAAACTAAGGATTAAAGGCCCAGCATCCACAGTTCCATTTCAGTTTATCAGCCGCAACTCAAAATGGTGTCAAACCAGTTTAGCACTGAGTTAAGTTTACATGAGAGCTACAGGTGATAGTGGGACAGTTTTTATTTTAATTTTCTGAAGACCTATTTACAATCTGATCCTGAAGTTTTATTTTGGAAAGCTGCTGGATGTGCTGGACGCACGTCGAGTCGCTCGGTGATGTTTTTGAAAATCCATCTGCTACTTTCTGAAAGCGGCTGCTCCGAACGCTGAATTGAAACGCCGCAGCCAGCAAAGTCAACAAACACCAACATATTTGGAAAGTTTCTGCTTGCAGAAAAGAGCCAAAAACAAAAGACAAATATGGATTTATTGCAGCTGTTGTTCCCACAGACCATAATAATAATGCATAGTATTCAGAACCAACTGTACAATGTTGTGAGGATGCTGCTAATAAAGATGCTCACATGGTGGATTCACCTTAACGAGTATATTTAAATATAAAGCTTAAATGTCAGAAGAGGCTGAAGTGAGCATCTGATTCCTGGAGCTTCCACTTTATCAGTTAAGAGTTTAGTAAAAATGTGAATCTGGTGTTATTGATTCCAACAAAAGATTTAGTGAACAATTAAAGCAGCAGCAGATGAAGGGGATGAAGATAAACTTTAGACGCCCACTTTAGCCTCGTACAGGCCGATCGAGGCCAAATAAAAGGTTGTGGACCGATTTCAACACAACAATAAACAAATGTTTTAACTTTCATGTTAAGCTAAAGTGCTTAACTTGCTAAATCCCTTTCGGGGTGACAGGATCTCCAGAGGCGGCCCCGGCTACTGTTGGGTGAAGGTGGGGTGCACCCTGGAAAGCTCTTTTATTTATAATCACCGCATAACTTTGTGTTTCTGATCATAAAACGAGTTTGAGGACAGAGCGAAACATTTCCGGTGTGAACAAAAGGACCAAATGAAAATGTTTTGAAGAAGTTTTACTTCCACAACACGTCTTTGGACCCATAGCTGGACAAGGAGGCACATGTTTACTGGTTTGGGATTTTAAAACGCCTATCGTCAAATATGAACCTAATAATGAATTTGAAGAGGAGCAGGATTTTTCACTTTTTTATTTTTGTTGCCTGTTTCACCCTCTGACTGCAGCTCAGATGATGTTCAGAATCTGAACGTTTTTTTTCCCCCGCAATATAAAGTCCATCAGTTAGGGGTGAGCATGTTCTGCAAAGCTGTAATTATGGGAGTTTCTATTTTGGCAAAGGACAGAAAGGCGAGTGAAGCCGGAGCACTACAGCATCCCGGTGGGCCGCGGCCCCACAGCAGCATCCCGGTGGGCCGCGGCCCCACAGCAGCATCCCGGTTGTGATCAGGAGCAGACTGTGAGCTTTCTCTGAGCACAAGCTGAAAACATGCAGAGTCAGCGGGGAGGTGAAGGACAAAACCAGGGAAGACGGCACGGATCCCGGCTGGGGGTGACGCCAACGTCCTCCTGGAAGGACAGCCTCCTGATGACGGCAGACGGGAAGAGCGTGGCGTGCGGTGGACGGCGCTGGGCAGTTCTGTGACGTCTGCATTTGTTTGGGTTACAGAGATGTGCGATGATCCCAGTCTGACACTGGGAAGCTCTTAAATAATGTATTTAGCGGTTATAGTTTCAGTGTCAAAGGAACCCTCATTAGAAATTGATCATGTGATGTAAGAGTTTTAAATTGGTTTCCTAACAATAAGTTTTTTAAAAAAATTTCAAGAATTTATAGTTAGTAGCCTAGTGTTTTATTTCTTTTTTTTTACAATTATCTCTAATAAGTCTATTATTGACATTTATTTCTTTCATAGTGTGTTTTTTAACAGATATATCTGCATTGTATGATGAAAAAATCATAAATAAATAAACTAATAAACCTGACACTTTACAAAAATCACACATCCAAGTAGAACATTTTGTCATTATTACAGCAAAAACAGAAAATAAACAGTTTTTTTTGTGTCAACAGACTGAATGTAAATGTGCAAAAACAAAGGTCAAAAGGTCAAAAAGAAAGTAAAGATTTTTTTTTCGAAACCCATAAGCTTCTCCTAAACTATTCACAAAGTTCTATGGATTTATTTGTGCCTCTGTAAGGCAGTTTCTATCAGCAACACACATTGACGCCTCACAGGCCTACAACTTCCAAAGGGTCTCACAAAGCTGTGACACAACTCTTTTGTTCGTTATAAACCCAAACTTTCAAGGCTAATAACCTTTTTTAAATGTAGAGACTCCTAAGGGTTAATGTAAACATGTAGTATGAAAAAATGAATCCTGACACAGATTTAATGCTAATGTTATTGCTTTCAGATGGTTGTTTTTATTGTTTTAACGAATTTGGATATCTTTTTGTACATTTCAAGTATTTGTTTTACTCTTTTTCCTCTTTTGTGTACTAATGTGTGCTTCATTGTACCTTTAAATGGGATGGTTTGTGCTTCAGTTACTTTAAGCCTCTATTTATTTACATCTGGTTTTAATTTAATCCTTTCTTCATCTTGACAGAAGTTTCAAGTCAGCTATTTTCTTTTTGTCACATTTTTATTTAGGATATATTGCTTAGAGAGAGATTGTGTCGCTGCAGTGTGGTCACTTTCTGCCCCCTTGTGGCTCAAACTGGAACTGCAGGCAAGAACAGGTGACAAGAGAACTCATGATTCTATGCATTGCGGTTCTTCTGGTGAAATGTTCAAGATTATTATTGTCAAATTAATTGAAGACATGTGCAAGCTTCTGCGTTTAGCTGTGACAACAAAAAAGAGGGAGATTTTTAGGATTCAGAAGAAGAGAAACAGAGATTTTTTACAGAGAGGCAGAACCTACTGACCTACTAACCTACTAAATTTAGCGCTTCCTACAAAAACCTCCTACAAAGGAGGACTTTCTGCTACACGAAGAAAAAAAGTTTGTTGCAGTTTTTAAATATGTATAAACTTGAGCATTAATGCTCGTCTTTAAAAAGATTGGTGCATTGCAAAAGATGAATGTCATAATCAGTTTAAATTGGTTTGATGTTTCTTGCATTTTGTGTCTTTTTCTAAATTAATCTCGGTTCAAACCAGAGTTTTATAGATAAACTGGGCTCAAATTGATCTGGAATCATCTCTCCGCTCTGAAGGTTTACAGTGTTCCAATAAAAGCAGATGGAGATTTGTTTGTGATACAGAAAGACGTGCACGAAAAGTCCATTAGTCTCCAGCGGTTCGGCTCAACGGAAGTCCGACCACAGATGAATAAACCTTGATGAAGATGGTGGTTAAAGTCTCAACCAGTCCAGAACATCGCTCTTGGTTGAGGAGGACCAGAGAACCATCTAAAATCCAGAGAGAACACGCAATCCATGCATGTAACCCTTGTGCTATCCTAGGCACTTTAACGTTGGGAGTGGGGTCATCTAGACCCACTAGACAGTGCTCTGAACCTTTTTTCTTCAATGATTTGTGATCTTCACTGGAGTCCATGGATTACATGAAATCTTTCCACCTTTATCCACCTTTGTCATGGTAGGGAGAACACCTCAATGGAAGAGGGGGGGGGGGGGTCATCTAAGATAGCACAAGGGTTAAAAGCAAAAGTAAGGTCTTGATTGGCCGACAAGAAAACGTGGCCAATGTAGCTTTCGCTAATTGATGAGCTTATTGATGAAGAGTCTGTTTGACCTCCTCTTCCTCAGTAGGATAATCAAACACTTCTTGCCTGCATCCACATTAACTGCACATTTTTATCTGCACTCCCAAATTACGGAGTTCAACCTACAACAGATGCTAAACCAGCCTCAGTTTTCACCTTTATAGCACACAAGTTGGTCCCAAGTTGGGTTATTTCTAACTCAACTCCCCGGTTACAAAGGGACTCGTTTTTTGCTTGGTTATTTTAACGCCGAAAAAGAAAAAAAAACTTGAGGGGAAAAAAATCATAAATTGCGTTTCAATGACACAACTATAAACCCCAATAATAGACCTGCTCCTAAAAGGTAACCCCCCAAAAAAAATATCCCAGCCCAAGAATTCACATGAGGGGAAAAACTATTAGAAATGTGACCATTCAATTCAGAATCACATTTCTCTATGAACTACTGTGATTCAAATGGATTAAACAACAGATGAATTAAATGTTTGTATTTTTTATTACAATAGCATCCATGCATTTGTATTTATATTGTTTCCAGCATAATTGGAAACATTAATTATAAAGGAGGCGGGACTAAAAAAGTTCTTCCCTTTGTCCTTTTGAAACAGTTTGTGGTCCAAACTTATCAGCACTAATCATTCATTTAATTGCATTTAGTTTGTGAACTTTTCTTCCTTTCAAGTCCTTTTTCTAAAAGGTCCTTTGCAAATAAATCAAATTAGTGACTAAATAGGTTATCCAGAGTTATTATCATGCTTCTTGTTTCAGTGTTTTACTGTTTCCCGTCACTTGATTTATTGACTTTTTCAGTCTGTAAAACGTCCTAAAAGGAGAACTAGAAGATACGCATCAATAAAATGTACTTTAATCACATCTTAGGACATTGTTGCTGCTCAAGTTAGGTTTTAATGTAATATTTAAATGTTTTTAAGCGACACAAAAGAACTTTTTTGGACAGTTTTGTGGAGCAGTTGAAAGACATCTTCAGATTATCGTCAAACACAACTTTAAGCTTCTGACTCAATAAGCTTTCCAGGAATTCCTCAAAAAAAAGGAGAAAGATTGACAGTAAAATGAGATCGGTTTATTTTTTAGAACAAGAACCTCTACAAACTAAAACACACTCAAACTAAGACACATAACCTCAAGAGAGACTGAAATCTGGGCCAGAAAAGTGTCTATTTTCATCCACATAACCTACATCTTCATTAAGCTGTTAAAATAACCAACTAATTATTAAAGAAACATGAACAAAAGACAGAATTAGACTGTTTGGGGTAAATGCAATGTTAAAATACCACTTTGTCATTTTTTTATTTAAAAAAAAAATCAACCTAAAACTTAAAACACCATCAGTTTTTTTTTTATCTGTCTCTTTTTTGAGTTTGGGATCATGAAGGATTTTATACTTTAAAGCAGATTTTCTGAAAAAGATATTTATAGTTTGCTAAAAGCGACTTCTGATTTTGTCCTAAAATAAGCAAAAGTAAGAAGGAAAAAATCCCAAACGATGATGATCATTTGTTTCATAGGGAACACTGGGGCTTGGCGCGCTCCTGATCGGCGTGTGAGGTGATGTAGTGGAGGAGGTCGACCGGGGTCACAACTCCAAACACGGAGTGCCTGAGGTGAGCCGAGCCGTCCGAATCATCTGGACCCCGACAGAAAAACAAAAAGCCAGCGTCATTTCAGATCAAATGTGGAAAACGATGCTTCAGGTGACGAACAACAGGAGACACAAAACTGAATTCAACGTTTTGGTTTGAGGACGTCTTGTTTTGTGGCGGACAGTGTTTTTGTACGTATGACAGAGTTTTAGGGCCACAAAAAAACAATCTTTTTAAACAAATTTACTAGATTTAAAGTGGTAAGTTTACAGATTAAAGTGGAAGTGAGCATATAGAGCAGCTCATTTGTATGTTTAATGATTTATTAATGTTTTATTTATTGATGGGCGGTTAGCAGGATCTCTGCAGTCCGTTGATGAAGACATCGGTGTCCCTGCAGATGTCCACTTCAATCCCTTCTTCCTCCATGAAACCAAGATCTCTACGTCTGCTAATTTAACAGACTATTTTCATTCCTTTTTGTTGTTTTATGTTGAAATTAGACATTTCACGTGGAGGAGGGCACAATTGTAACACTGTTTTCCTTCCGCTTTGTTGTTCTGCACATGACAGGTTCATGACGTAATGAGACAACCGGACTTCTGGGCAGAATAAAGCGGCGGTCCTCTACACCCAAACGTGTCTCTGAGCTCCTTATTTCACAGATGACACTCCGCTTTACCGACACCAAACCCCGGAAAGACAGCTGCATAACAATAATTTGGTTTTGAGTCACCAAAAGGTTCAGAATTTCTTTGTTTTTTAAACCTTTCTGGATATAAAGCTTCACAAAAGGCTCAGCATCTTTCATCTTCAAGCTAGGCTCCGATAAACGGAAAACTTTGGTGTTTTTCCCTCGTCAATCTACGACTATTTTCTCGTAAATTTACGAGATTTAAAGTCGTAAATGTGCAACTTAATGGTCGAATTTTAACAGTTGTGACTTTTTTTCTCGTAAAATAAGACTTTAAAGTTGTAATTAAAAAAATCATAATTTGTAAACCAGCCCTAAAACTCTGTAAGAAGCACAAAAATGTCAAAAAAATTTAACAAATTCAAGTCAAATGAGGAATTATTTGAAGTAAAGTATACTTTGAAGTCCTCCAAAGGGTTTCTTTTAATGGCATTCTATAGATAGAGCTGTCTGTCTTTTATTTCACCCTTAAAAGATTCATCCCAAACTCTTAAATGCCATTACCAAGGTGTGGATGACAAGGTGTTCAGAGGAGAATTAACCACAAAAATCTGAAAGGATCACCTGAACAGGCAAAGTTTTTTCTTTCTAAATGTTTTGGAGATTTGGATTTTGGCTTTGTGTTGCATTTCTTTGGTGGTGTTTTTTTTTTAAGGTTGATTTAACGAACTGTGGACAAAGAAAGTCCAAATCTGTCTCTTACACTGGATGTGATCACGAACCACCAGGACAAAGTTGTGTGCTTTCAGGAAAAAGGAGAGCTTCCCCAAAGTGTCCGTCAGGTGAACCTGGAAGAGGATATGGAAGCAGAGGGAAGTCAGACGCAGGTTTTCTGGGTTTGGGTTAGGCTTAAGCTACGTTCACGTCGCCCTCACCAACACACATTCAAGCGGCCACTTTCAATAGAAAGTCTATGTAAACACGCGTAGAGCCCCAAAGCGGTTTCTATGGCCGCTTTGGGGCTCTACGGACAAAATGCAGTTGTTAAACCAGGACGAACTTTGACCAATCAGGGACTCCGATTAGGTAGTGTTGTAGGGATGCTTTAAATTAACGGAAGGGCCAACTGTTTAAATTTAAACATTAAGGGGAAACCAATAATTGCATTTTGTGTTCGGCTGGAACCATATGTCGGAATAGAGCTGTCAAAGTAAAATCCAGGAGCAAGACATTTGCACCGCTTCAACATTTCACACTTAGACTACATGGCAGGCATGCGGTAGAATCAGGGCCAAGGGTTGTGTGAACGCAGCTTTAGGGTTAGGTTAGAGCGCCGCTTGACCTGTTGAAAGTCCTTGCAGAGCACTGCGCCGACCGCATCCGAGAGTTCCACCTTTCCATCGTGCACAGAGGACAGGATGGTTCCCAGGGTCACCATGCCCAAAATGGCTCTGCGATCACACGACACAGAAAAGGAAACGTGGAGCCTCAAGGCACGACATGAACTGCTTTCGGTCAAACAATAAAGCAAAAAGTCATGGAGCGAGTACCCAGTCTCATCGACCACAGGAGCCTGGTCGAACGTCTTTGCTCTCAGGATCTGGACGGCTTTCTGGCAGGACAGGGACGGTGCGACGGTGAGGGGGGCGGGCACCTGCAGACTCTGGACGGTGTGGCTCCACCACCTTTAACAAACCAACATGAGCATCCTCCCTGCACCGTGACTCATCTGACTCTTTCTTTTGTCTCTTTATTTACCACACTTTCTTGTTCATCTGGCCCTCCAGGCTGAGGAAGCCCCTCTCGACCATCCACTGATCACTCAGGAACTTTGATCTGAAAGTCAAACCCAGAAATTGATTTGGAGCAAAGATGCAGTTTTCAACTCGTATACCATGGTCAGGGTGAATACTCAATTCTGATTGGCTGCTGGGTGTGCATCAAGTAAGGGTTAATGGCCTTTGAAGTGTGCGTTTATTACTTTTTAACGCACGCCGTAGAAGCCTTCGTGGAGGACGGTTGCTGCGTTAAAAAGTAATAAACGCACACTTCAAAGGCCATTAACCCGCTTATCCCTTGTGTTATCTTGGGCACTTTAACGTTGGGAGTTGGGTCATCTAGACCCACTAGACAGTGCTCTGAACCTTTTTTCTTCAATGATTTGTGATCTTCACTGGTGTCCATGGATTACATGAAATCTTTCCACCTTTATCCACCTTTGTCATGGTAGGGAGAACACGTCAATGTAAGGGTGGGGTCATCTAAGATAGCACAAGGGTTATACCATGGTCAGTTACAAAAGCAATACATATTAACCCGGTTTTAGTCCTTAATTCTTTTTTTTTTTTGATTTGGATCGCTTTTCTCACAAAAAGCGGACTATATATTACGTGATGCGGCGCATATAGTAGCATATAGTCCGCGTCGCGCAGCACCACCGCTGCAGTCAAGATTCAGCAATATATATATGCTGATCTTTCCGATAGGTTGAATAAAGCATCAGTTCATAGAGAAAGTTCACCTCTTACCGCTTGTTTTTGTCTAAATGATGAAGCAAAAGGTTGATTTAAAGAAGCCGGCGCAGTGATTCAAAACATTTAAGCTAGCTGACCGGAACTTCTTTTTTAACCGTGCGGTTATCAGCTTTTAATGCATACCCAGCAGCCAATCAGAATCGAGTATTCAACTGGACCATGGTATAAAAAAGTGATAAACCACAGTGATGACCGCACGCCTAAAGAAGAAGTTCCATAAAGAAGTTCACATAAATGAAATGTTTTGTATCACTGCGCCGGCTTCTTTGAAACAAACAAACAAACAAACGTACGGCTACAGGCCGCCTGTATGAGGCCAGTCATGATTAAGGCCTTATAGCGATTCTGGTTCCAATTTTTAAGGAGTTCCCACTAAACTAAAGTAGTAGGGGTGTGGCCATCAACAAGTTTACTTCTGATTGGCTACAGTTGTTGCCATAGAAATTACGACTCAGACAAACTCTGACCAATTCCTGCTTACTGACGGTTTCCGGCTCCAACATGGCTGCTAAAATGTCGTCTGAATTGACTAGATTCCGTTGGAGCCGGAAGTTCTCATAAACGGTCAACGGTCACGACTGAAATATTCAGTTAAGTTCTCCCACTGGTCTCTCCTACATGTAGTTGCGGACAGAATCTGCCAAGATGACCACACAGCGCTGTCCCTCTTTAAGGTCGCCGGCCATCTTCACCGCTGCCGCCATCGCTGAGCCAGAACTACCGCCTGCAGAAAAAGCAGATTCCCTGGATGAATCCAACAAACGGGTAAGAAAGTGTCGGAAAATCCTCGGTGAGTTTACCACACAGAAGGCCTTCCTCCCTGATCAGTTTGCGTGACATGGTGAACGTCTCGGCATCGTTGGATTTGTACCACATGTCCACGAGCTGCGGTGAAGAGGACTGCGGTTCAGCGCCAAATGTGACGCTTCGAGAATCAGCGGAAACAGAGAAACACTCACAGATCTGTCCAACACGGTGGGGACAAAGTCGTACCCAATGCCCTCCACCTCAAAGGTCGTGTGGTCGTCGGTCCCCTCTGAGTGAATAAGAACCGAACCCTCAGGGTCCACACCCACTATCTAAAGACAGCCAAGTGGCAGCATGGGTCTGGTGTGTGTAATCGTTAGTTTGCACTCATTATTATTGTCGAAGAACATTTTCAAACCGCCAACTCAATGGCCCATTGATCTAAAACAGAAGAGGAACCAGAAGGAAAGTAGTTCTTGCCTTGACATCGGGGCATTTCTCCTTCAGCTTTCGGGAAACTCCGGTGAGCGTCCCACCTGTTCCCGCTCCAGCCACCAGCATCTCCAACTTACCTGAGAGGAAAAGAATGTCTGAACCTTCTGTTTGATTAAAAAGGATCAACTAGATCATGAACAAGACCACACAACAACTCTTCTATTAGACTTTATCTATTGCAGATACATTTTCCCTTGACTTGGTAGAATTATAAACTATAGTTTAATACAATGTTCCCTAACCCTTGAGATCTTGACCAATAATTCCTTTAATAACAAGCTTTACTCCTTTGAATTAGCATTTTAGTAAATATGAATCTAAGTGAACTAAAAAAAGAACTTAACTGAAGTGTGCAACATCTCAGCTTTACAAAACTCAGAGAATAATTATGAATTAATTACAATTCCACCCGATCCCATTAAAATGAATGAATAAAACTGAATTGAACTTTGCCGAATTGAATTGAATTAAACTGAAGTGTATGGAGTTCACTAGAACTGAATCAAACTGAAATCAGATCAAATAGAATGAAAATAATGAAATAAAGAGCATTGAATTCAAGGTAATTGAAATATATTGTTGGTAAAATATCACACAATTAAATGAAACCAAAGAAATTACATTAAGATGAACTGAATTAGGAAGAAGTGAATTGGACTGAATTGACTTAAACTGAACTGGTTTCAATCAAACAGAACATAATTAAAGTGACTTCTACTGAATCGAATTAACTTAATCCAATTAAATAATAATGAATAGAACTACTCCAAACTGAACAAGAGGGAGCTGCATTCCCAGAAGAAAATGCAGGTTGGAATGTTTTATTTCTGGATGAAAATGATGCCTAAAGGGTAATGATTGGCACCAAAAAAATTAAATAAGAAATGATCAAAGTTGACCATAAATAAAGTGAAAGCAGCACAACAACAAAAAAGATATGTTTGTGAAAAATGCCAGAGCCGGGTATCGAACCAGCGAGCTTCTGCACCAAGGATTCCCCATGGATTTCAATGGAGGCAAAAATCCTGGAATATCTTAAAAAGTTCCAGGATTTGAAGGACCAAAAGTCATAGCTGGAAAAAGCTGAAAGAGCTGAACATTTGAACAGTTGAATGGTTAAAATGGGGCGGCCGTGGTGCAGCGGTAGGGCGGTCGACCCATGATCGTAAGGTTGCAGGTTCGATTCCCGCCTTGCACGCCCATGAGTCGAAGTGTCCTAGGGCAAGACACTGAACCCCACCTTGTCCCTGGTGGTAGGCGGGCGCCTGTGTTTGGCAGCGGAGCGACCACCAGTGTGTGAATGTGTGAGTGAATGTGTGTGTGACTGGGTGAATGGGTCTGTGACTGTAAAGCGCTTTGTCCTTGTAGGAAGAAAGGCGCTATATAAGTATACGCCATTTACCATTTTTAAAATAGCTGAAAAAATGTAGAAGAAGTTAAGCGCCAAAAATGGTGAAAGATTCTATAATAAAGAAAGAGAAACAGGAAAACAAAGGTGGAATGTTTTATAATCAACCAATTGTGCTGAAATGAATCAAGTTGAACTAAATAGAATTGAACTGAATTGAATTTTACCAGATAAGCTCATGCAGAAGCACTGGACCCTGACCAAAAGTGCAACCCAACATGTTTTCTTAAAAACTGAATTTTTGCAGAAGCACCAACCATCGCACTGCTCTAGTATCTCCTCCGCTGTGGTGTCGTAGTGAGCCAGGGGGTTGCTGGCGTTGCGATACTGGTCCAGAATGTGTGAATTAGGAATTTCATTCTTCAGGCGCCAGGCGGTGCAGATATGAGACTCGGGAGAGTCAAAAGCTGCAGACGTGGGCGTGCGCACAATGTCTGCCCCGAGACTCTTCAGAACAGCCTCCTGGAACGCACGGGTAGCAGGAAATGACCCACAGAGCGTTTCCTGAAAGTTCATCAGCAGAAGTACTTGCCTTCTCCATGCTCATCTTCTCGGGCATAACAATAATGCATTTGTAGCCTTTGACAGCGGCGATGAGAGCGAGGCCGATACCTGCAAGCAGCCACAAACTGGGGTTAGCATGAAGAGTCCCGACAGGGTCACATGTTGACGCCATCACCTGTGTTTCCAGAGGTGGGCTCGATGATTGTGTCTCCCGGTTGGAGGATCCCGGCTCTCTCGGCGTCCTCCACCATCCGCAGAGCGATCCTGTCCTTGATGCTGCCTCCTGCACTGAAGAACTCACACTTGACCACTAAACGCAGTCACGCAGAAGAAAAACGCAGCATCACCAGGTGTGACCAAAGGTCCAGGTCAAGCAGACATCACCATTATTTGTGTTGGTGCGGCACATGGAGAGTTCATGGTGCCCTGTTTGAGTTTACAGATACTGATGCTCCCAGAGCTTTAATACAACTTCCTTAAAACAAATCAACACAGACGATATTTCAGTCAAGTCATTAACCCCATAAAAAACATGTTTAATGTCAGTCACTGCTCTATAAAGCTCGTTTTTTCTGTATTCACACAGGATATGACATCACAGAATTCTTGATTTTGCAGGGGGGAAAAACAGGAAACAACCGAGCTTAAATTAACCATCATTTTAAGGATAAATGCAAAATAAAGTGATGAGGTTCATAAAAATTAAAAAATGTCATCCAAATCTCTTGGACAGTAAATCTTTAACGCAGATTTGTCAAAAAAAGAACTGCATTAATTCTGTAACAAGCCCCCTTGTGGTCACTTGGAGAACTGAAACTAAAATGTCTTAATTATTCTAAACTTTATTTTGATTTTTGTTGAAAGAGCGCCTTCGAATTAAACCAGAGCGTTGATTTGAAAAACAAATGAAAGAAGGACTTCAGGGCTAGAGGACATTTTAAAGGGTACACAGCTTCAAAATAAGAAAAGGGAAAAAAAAGGAAATCTGGTCTCAAATAGCCTGAAGCTTCTCACTGGTGGTTTGCTTTTCCTTTTTTGGTCTGAAGAACAAGGCAGCTTTCACATGGCTGCCCTTTCCAAGAGGCTGGTCAAACAAAACCCCAACGTTCAGGGGAGTTACATGATACACCTGTTTTGACAGGTGAGGAGCAGGAAGCTGCAGGTACATGGAGTTAAACCCAACTTGGTCTTTTATTCTGTTAAAGGACTTGAAGACCAACTCAAACATCATCATTATTAAGATTTGACTTTTTCTATGCGATTGACACAATAAGATAAAAAACACTCAGGAACAGTATCTGTGGCATTTCTTTTAAGTTATACTTTTTCATTATTGTCAATGAAAAATTGACAATAATTATAAATACTAAAATAGAAAAATATATTCTCTCAATAAAAAGGCTCAGATGCTGTTAAAATTTCCTTTTTTTTAACTAAAAAATTCATTATTTATCAGTAGAAAGCCATTTACTTCTCTTTTGATCTTATGTGCGTTGTGTTTGCAAATTCTTATTGTTGCAATGAGCTTTCTTCATTAAAAGATCAATAAAAGGCAAAACAAACACCTCAGAAACTTCTAAATGTAGTTGCTTTTAGGTCATCTTTCTGATACAAAATGAAAGCTATTTCCTATATGTTTGTTTTTTTAATTCATTCCGCATCTGTCAAAGAAAACTCAGATGTTATCAGAGGATTCTGTTCTTCTTTCAAACTTTCTGAATCCATTTTTGCTTTGTCAGCATCTGAATGGTCCTGGTTCTACTTCCTGTACTCACAGACTTCACACTTGAGCCCAAATTCCTTTGGAATTTTGTTCAGGCGGATCAGAGGCGTGTGTCCGATGTGGTCCAAGACGCTGGGGAGGATGCTGGCCGGTTTGGGGCTGCCGTGGATGGAGGAGAGAACATCCATGAGAGGTGAAAACCCATTGGAAGTCCTCCGGATGCTGAGCTGGTGGCTGTGTGCGTCGCTCAAGCGTCAGCGGGGTTCTTACCGCTCTGGGTGGCTGTGAGGTGACTCGGAAACGGGAGCGCCGGGTCTCCAGGTGCACCTGCTGGGCAAATCCGGACGGATCCATTTCAACCTCTGCTCGCCGGTGCCGTTTTCTCCAGCATCCCCGTGCGGTTTGAGGCTTTCCTCGTCACGACCGCTGTGGAGCGTTCCAGCAGCACTGCCTGTGCCAGAGCAGGCTTCTCCATGGGTCAGGTCAGCAGCAGGTGGACAGGCGGACTGACCGTCTTCCAAGCAGGAGGTCGCAGACACAGAAGGCATGACTAACCTGCAGAAACACCAGACCAAGACTTTGGAGTTTCACAATAAACTTCCAAATTTCAGTGATAAAAACACAGGAAAAACTGTTTGATTCCATCTATTAACACTCATAACCTTTCTGCAGGTTTCTACTATGTTTTGGGGGGGAATAGAATTAATTGTCATTTGCAAGTGTTGTTTTTTGAAAATCTAAATTCAAAGTCCAATCAGCAAAAATAGAAACGTGATAGTTAGAGCAGGAGCATCGTGGTGTTTAGTAGAGCATAAAACACAATTGTTGTTTAAAAAAAGTTTTTTCCCCTCATTTACAAAACAAGAAAATTGTGTTTCAACTTTTCCGACCTCATTACTCACTTCAGCTCCAGCGGCTCAGGAAAATCTTGTGCAATATCCATGTTCTAAACCCGCTGATTCCCCTTGGGGTCACAGGGTTGCTGTCAAACCAGCTACTGTTAGGCGAAGGCAAGGAACACCCTCATATATGTATATAAATATATATCTGGACGGACGGACAGAGAGACAGATAGATAGATAGATAGATAGATAGATAGATAGATAGATAGATAGATAGATAGATAATAGATAGATAGATAGATAGATAGACAGATAGATAGATAGATAGATAGATAGATAGATAGATAGATAGATAGATAGATAGGATAGATAGATAGATAGATAGATAGATGTATAGATAGATAGATAGATAGATAGATAGATAGATAGATAGATAGATAGATAGATAGATAGATAGATAGATAGATAGATAGATAGATAGATAGATAGATAGATAGATAGATAGATAGATAGATAGATAGATAGATAGAACTGGGATGAGTTTTTCTAGAAAAATTGATTATATAGAAAATAAACCCTTTTTATTAAAAAAAAAAGATCCAACTTTTTGACAGTAAAGCTGATGATTTACACAGAATTATAAATTTTGACAGTTTTTTAAACAGCATTACTGCTTTTATTTTCACATAGTGGTTGCCATGGAGACTTATAGACCGATTGAAGGATTGCGCATAAAAATGGAAGTTTAATTACCAGCATATCAGTTTATAGACACAATAAACCCCTATAGGTGCAGCCCTTTTCTAAGAATACAGGTCTACAATAGTCAATCAAAGTAAAGAAAATGATGCGTTTACAGAAGTCTTAACATGAATCCACATTTTTTTTAATTTATTTTTGCGTGGATTTCATTTGTAAAGTGAATGTAAACAGAACTTACTGCAGGCTGAGCGCTCCTGTGGCACTTCCAAAGACTTCCACACAAAGACTCTCATTCCCAGGGCCAAACTTGTGTGGGGGTTTGGGGACTTTAGGCAGGGGGACCAAACCACTGAGAGGCAAATTAGGTTGACCTGTTCTGAATTTGAAGGCACTTGATTTTTACTGTTGTCACATACTGCTGGCACCAATTCATATTTTTTCTTTCGGATGGTTGAGTTATTGTTTGGGAAAAAGCAGCTCACTGCCGTCTACTAACCGCCTGTTAAGGCAAATTTGGGAACTTCACTCCTAACTCTTTTGGAATTCCACTGTGTAAACTCAGATTAAACTATAAACAATTACTTTAGGCAGAGAACTGTGAAGCCAAACAGATTGAAACGTATTCCCTATCGGCTTCATCCAACTAGTCTGTGTGTTTGTAGAGATTGTGTCTTCATTAACACCTAATAAGTTGCCACCACTTTCTTGAAGGCTGTTTTTAGTTTTACTTTCTGGTCATCATTTTCAAAACTGATTCTTAAAAATCACAAGAGCAAAATATAAGTAAAAAAGAAACTACATTTTGGCAAATTTAGGTTTGAGAAAAACCACAGAAATGTCAGTTTCTGCTGCACTGGATTGTTTTACTTGAGTTGGGTGACTCACGGTGTCAAAGGGGAATTGTGGGGGTATTGAACAGCTATTAATAGGTGTCAGTGAGGATGACAGGTTCAGCCCCAGAAAGGCAGGAGGAACCAGCTGAACTGACTCCAGATCCCAGTATTTTTATCAGTGACATGTGGGATCGTCCTGCCGCCACTTGTCAAGGCTGTCCTCTGTCTTATGGGAGGGGGGAAGGGGGCCCATACCATGAAACTCCAATGTTCGTTTACCATATTGATGTGGTATGTTTTCTCCTTATAGTTTAATCCATTAGAAACCCCCATTTTTACTGTTTTCCATTTTTTGTTAATTTCTACTTTTAAAATATGCTCATTTTCACCCAATGCTCATTCCACCTGAGTTCAGGTAACGATTAATCAATTTCATCAATTAATAGGTTTATAGTCTTATAATCCTACTAGATTGATCTTTTTGAGCTAAGTTTTTACTCGACCTAAACGTTCATAAAATCCTTTCAATATAAAATAAACCTATTTTATCGATCTTAGAAAATACATTTGGATTGAGAAACGGTAGGTTTGTTTTACCATAACATAAAAACGACCAATCACAGCGGACAACACATGTGTGATGTCATTAACCCTTGTGCTATCTTAGATGACCCCACCCTTCCATTGACGTGTTCTCCCTACCATGACAAAGGTGGATAAAGGTGGAAAGATTTCATGTAATCCATGGACACCAGTGAAGATCACAAATCATTGAAGAAAAAAGGTTTAGTGTACTGTCTTGTGGGTCTAGATGACCCAACTCCCAATGGTAAAGTACCTAGGACAGCACAAGTTAACCCTTGTGCTATCCTAGGCACTTTAACATTGGAAGTGGGGTCATCTGGACCCCACAAGACAGTACACTAAACCTTTTTTCTTCAGTGATCTTCACTGGTATCAATGGATTACATGAAATCCTCTCCACCTTTTTCATGGTAGGGAGAACACAACGATGGTCACCTTGACCCCATAGGACAGCACAAGGGTTAACCCTTACCAGAAGTTGGGGAAAGTATGGTAAACTGGGGTTCTGTCCTCTACTCTCATCTACTTCTACTCTCTTTCTCTTCTCTATTCTTGATCATTATTCATCATTTAGTTCTCCCTGCCTCTGGTGCAGTGCGATTCATGTTCTGTCCCTCCTTACCCCTCCCCAGGAGGGGAGTGCTTCCAGATTCCAGTTGGCTCGTCTGTGCTCCTGTACCTGACCGTGTACCTCGTCTCTACTACTGCTCCTGCACTAGTTGTAGAGTTAGATAAGTTAATTCTTCTCTATGAGTTATGGTAAATCGCCTGTCCGTCCTGGGGGAGGATCCCACCTTCACGTGGACACCCCTGAGGTTTCTACATTTTTTCCGGAATACAATTTTTTTAGAGGTTTTTCCTTAATGCGAAGGGGGGTCAAAGGGCAGGGGTGTCCAGTTTAGTTTAGTCAGTTCAGTTTAGAATTTTTCTATTGAATTGTATGTAATCATGATCCTTTTTCTTTTATGATTTACTCTACATTTATCCCCACAAAGCCCATCGAGATTTGTTGTGATTTTGGGCTATACAGATAAAATTGAATTGAAGTAAAAATGAACGGTTCCAGCCCTAGTCTTACACCATGACTTGTATTTTGGAGATTAACAAGAAATGTTAAAAATACAAACAGGATTAGCGATGGTGCTGGACATTTAGCATCTGAAGTCCCTGCAGGAGGATTTCACATTGATTACCTTTGGATACCAACAGAGAATATGAAATGTTTATTTAAAAAAATAAAGGCGCCCTTTGACAAAATTTCTATAAAATATAGCAGTATATTTAAGATACACCGGGGAAAGAATCTGTTTTGTTAAGCAAGGATTTAAAATTTAATGGTCATTTTCCAAATAACAAAGCTCCAGCTTTAAAACATCTCAGTCATTCCTACAACAGATCTTGTAGGACAACTTTAAAAAAAGACAGGTGTGTATTCAGAAGGGGGAGGAGGATGGGGGGGTCCGGGCTGTGGCTCAGAACCGCCCGGAGCGTTCCCGGTCTCTGGAGCGCCGCCTCTTGTGATCGGGTTCTGCCTTTCGACCTCTGTCCCTGGAGCCGGACTGCCTGTCTCTTGAGCGGGGTCTTGGACGGCTGCAGAGACAGAAGAGAGGAGGGTTTTTTTTTTCTGCGGCGGCTGCATTTGCTCAAGTTTCTGAGAGTCCCAGCGATGTTCGGACCTCTTCCTGCGGTGGCCGTACAGCTGTCTCCTCAGGTCACGTGAGATGGGCTTCAGATGCATGAAGTTGCAGAAACCCCCGCGGGTGCAACCCCTGCAGAGAGCACCCAAAAAAAAAAAAAAGGATTATGTCTCGGCCTCCATCTTTGCATCCTCAGCCCCTCATGTTGTCCTTAAAGCTCCTCTTTAAACTTCATCTAAGTTGGTTTTTTTATTCCTGGCAGCTCAAATCCTGATTAAAAAAATAAAAATAAAAAAACTGGAGAAAACACTGAAATATCTTTAAACCTCTAAAGTAAAAAAATGAAACAAAAAATAAACAAAAAAATATTAAAATAAAGAAATAAGTTAACGCAATAAAAATAAAAAAAGCAAAAGATAAAAATTAACAAAAATGAAAGAAATAAAAAATAACTTCTTTACATTGTGTAAAACATTAAATAAAATAAAAAAACTAATATTAAAATCACTAAATAAAAAAAAAGAACTTTTTTGGATAGTATAAAAAATTTAATTAAATAAAAACAAATATTAAAATAAAAAATAAAAGAATAAAAGATTAAAAAATAACTAAAATAAAAAATAACTGTTTTACATCGTGTAAAACATTAAATAAATAAAGAAATTAATTATAAAATCACTAAATAAAAAGGAAAAAATAGATTAAAAATAACAAAAGTTTAATAAATAAATAACTTTTTGGGATAGTGTATAAAATAAAAACAAATATTAAAATCAGCAAATAAAAAGAATAAAATAGATTAAAAAATAACAAAAGTTAAATAAATAAAAAATAACTTTTTTGCATTGTGTAAATAAATAAATGTAAATACACAAAACACAAAAATTTCTTCAATCAGTAAAATATAAGCAGGAAAAAATATAAATGAGAAAAGGAATCCAAATAACAAAAAAAACTGAATTTGTTAAAGTTTGAGAAGCTTTTTTCTGCGTTTCCCTCTTTGTTTTATGTGACCACAACCATCTTGTGTGACGTTTTTGCCTCACCCCGTCTCATACTGGTGACAGCAGGCTTCTCTGAAGTCTGTGACGGGGGAGAGCTCGGCGTGGATGGGCTGCCCGTTAAACCAGCGGTTGTTCAGGTCCAGCATCGCCTTCTCTGCATCCTCCTCCTTGCGGAACTAAGAGGAGCCATCGCCAAACGGAAGGTCAAAGAGGTCCGCGGCAGCGTCAACACATCAGGGTCCGGGACTCTGCCTCACCTTCACGTAAACGTTTCCAACCAGATGGTCCCCGAGGTTGTCGCACACGTTCATTTCTTCCACTTCGCCATACTTTTCCTCCATTTCTGTGAAGACCTCCTACGGAGGTTCAAGAGGACGGTTTACCGGGTGTCCCGCAAAGCAGGAAATAAAACGGGACCATCTGCTGCACCGCTTTGTTAGGACAAGCCATTTCAAGGGGATGTTATTTCTGTACCAAAACCTGCTGGTATTTGGAGAAAAGACACCCAAAAATGTATGCTAAATAATAAGATGAAAGAAGCTTCTTTAAAAATAATGCACAAAATTTACCCCACCAATCAGTTCATGCTAAGATGCATTAAAACAATTCAACACCCAGAAACACTTTTTTTTGGAATAGTACTGAAAGTAGACGTCTTCGGAAAAAGTGTTCAACCGAACTTCACTCTGAAATTTGAAGATATACTTTTTGGCTTTCATAGTAACAAACTTTTAATTAATTAATCTTATTATAATGTGGCAAATTTTATATCCCTAAATGCAAATTCTCATCATCTTCTATTTTCTTCCACATTTTAATCAAACAAATGGAAAAGCATCTCTTAAAGCCTTCATCTGAAAGCTGTATGTTTACATGAAAGTTGTAGAGCCTTGAATGTTTTGGTGTAAAATGTGTGTTATATGTACGGTTTTGCTCCCCAAGCATATTTGAATTTTATTTGGTAAGATTGTGTTTTGTACTTCCATTTTGTGCGATAAAGTTGTAAAATAGTTGTTTCAGTTTAGTCTGTTTAGTTAGTTTAGTATTTTCCAATTGAATTTTATTAACCTTTTTCATTTTTATGTTTACTTCACAATTACTGGTACGAAGCCCAGGGAGACGACCGTTGTTGGGATTTTTGGGCTACACAAAATAAATTGAATTGAATTAAAAAAAAAACAAGGTAATTTCAATAGAGTCTCATTCTATTCCGTCAAACTCTGGTCTGCTGCAAAACGCCAGTTTACTCCAAGATCAAAGTTTCCTTTTTAATTGAACTAAACTCCATCTTGCATTGACAACAGCTGCTTTTTGCCTGAAACGATCTCTAACAGCTTCTTTTGAAACTGAAAACGACTCAGACGTGAGGTTTGGCGTTTTCGCCGCTGCAGGAAGTCCGAGTGACACGAAGACACGCAGCTTCCTGGAGTTAAAGCTGACTCGGCGTCTCCTCCAAACATCGTTGAGCGTCCCTCTGCCTGTTTTTCTTCCACTTTATAACAGATTCATGTTCACAGACACAGCCAACGTTTCTTTACCTCAAAGAACTCGTCATAATGTTCCTGCATCTCCACGTCACTGACGGTAGCTAAGGAGAAAAGGAGGAAAAGGGGATGAGAAAAAACAGACCAACACATCTTATGTTTGCCTCAATAAATGAGACGGATAAAAAGCCCAAATGTGTGGCTTCCTTTCTTTATGCATGCATCTGTTTCAACGTTACCTGTCGACAGGTAAACGGGGTCTTACTGTCGGTCAAAAGGATCATTTGATTTCTTTGGTCTTTTTGGAAACATTAAAATTACAAAATGATGAAAGATTTCATTCAGCTGCTTTTTTTTCTTCACTTTTCAGTCTATTTATCCCCAGATTACAAAGACGAAGCAAATTCAAGAAAATAGAAAAAATTTACAAAAACAAAAAATAGTCAGGATGAAATTATGAAGCTACTTCCTCCTAACACAAAACCTTTCTTACACATCACCATCCGACATGCGTGTTACGGCAGAAGTGTTGTTTATTTACATTTTGTTTACATTCATCGTTGCTTACAGGGTATCAGACAAGCATTGCTTTGCTGCAGGCAGGCGTGAAGACAAAGGATGACAGCACACCAAGGGTTAAAGTCCCTCAGTGGCCTTAAGGAACTCCATTACAACGGTTTTCTACTTCCTGTAAAGAGCTATTCAAATACAATTTAAAAAACAAACAAACAGGTATTGAGCTTTCAGGAGGTTGATGTGAAGAGCACAAAGACTGACACACCAGGTGTGCTTCACTGCAGGTTTCATTCTTCAGAATCCCGCTATCATCTCCACCTTTCCAACATTTTGATCTGAAGACATGAAATCAAAGCCTTTTATGTCGTGTAAAAAAAAAAAGAAGATACAAATAATCAGAAGTAAAGCAAACCTGCAGGGGTAAAAAGCTTGACGAATCCTTTAGATTGCAGATTAATAAATGTTTCTTAATCACATCGCTTTGTTGGTCATTTGTGTTTCTCAGGATCCGACTAAAGCTATAGTTGAATAAACATCGTTTGGTGAAGTGAAGCTGTTCTTTAGAAGTTAAAGACGAGAATAAAAATGGATCTAAAAAACATTTCAAATCGGTTTGATCAAAAACAGAATTGATTCAATCTTATTGAGATTTCATGCATTTCGTGCAACATTCTGGGATTTCTTAAGCCTCGGAAACAACATGAAGGGAATGACGGATTTATTCATCTGTGTGTTTTTGATCAGATTAGACGAATAAAGAAATTTGACTTAACTGGTGAACTGAAGCAGTTTTGATCTCTTATGGTGCCACAAACATAAAAACAGCTTCAGTTTTGACAATAATATTCAGCTCGCGTGTTGTCGACTCGTGTTTGTGCCCTTTAGTGTAAACCACAAATAAAGAGGAATTTACACAAGCTGTACAATTCTACTAAATCCTTAATTGACTTAAAGATAGGAAAGAAGGATAGAGACACTTACTCGATTCAATTCTCTGTACGTCCATCGTTGAAATCTGCCTCGGTGGTTGGATGTTTCCATCAGAAAGTGGTCTTTGCTACGCCTTGAAATGCAAGTTTAAAATCGATGTCCTTGTGTCTGTATTTTACCCTCAAAAAGAAAAAAAAACAACAACTTCATAACCACTTTCGCCACTGAAAATCAGTAACTCACGAGGATCGCCAACTGGTTTGAAGGCAGAGCCTTCAGATCGCTCGTGTGGACGCTTGACTTATGGCCGACGATGCAGTCCTGATCGAAATCTTAAGACCAGCTTAAAAAAAATGCAAGAATTTGACACAGCTGGACCTCAACAAGGTCCAAAGAGCTTCAAAGTGCAAAAAGCAGAAAAATTGAGCTTCACGCTTTCAGCTGCCAGTGTATTCAAAATAATAGTCATCAGCTGATCAAACGTGTACAGCTTTTAAATGCCAGAATTAGTGCAAAAATGTGCAAGTCATGTTATTTTGTATCAAGTAATTGTCCTATCAAGGTCTCTGGATGGTAAAGCCACAAAAAAAAGCTCCATTTCGTTGAGCGTGATAGGACTGCTGAGCTGCGTAACCCTTGTGCTATCTTGTGGGGTCAGAATGACCCCACCCTCACATTGACGTGTTCTCCCTACCATGACAAAGGTGGATAAAGGTGGAAAGATTTCATGTAATCCATGGACACCAGTGAAGATCACAAATCATTGAAGAAAAGAGGTTCAGAGCACTGTCTAGTGGGTCTAGATGACCCCACTAGACCACAGAGAAGCTCACTGGAGACCCAGAAACCAGCGTGTACAGTCAAACCTTAGTGTCCCCATCATATCTCATCATCACATGTTGTTAAAGTTTGAGAAGCTTTAGGGTTTCGGGTTAGGGTCAACATCATATGTTTCGCAACTCCGTCCCCTCACAAACCTGCATTCCCCCCCCCCCCCCCCCCCAGAAATTCAGCTCATCGTCGAGGCTTTAAGAGCCCCGATAATGAGGGTTCACGCTGGGTTTGGCAGGAAGACAGAAAGCATGCTGGACGGCGGGGAAACCCAGATTTAGACGGTCCTCATTCAGCCACTGCTGTATATGATCCATGCCATCATTTATGCCGCAGCAGGTTAGCGTCCTGCGTGTGCAATGACCCCTGAAAATCGTCACGGTTTTGTTTCCTACAGAGGCTCATTCATTCCTTTGACCTGGATAACCCGGAAAATAGTGACAAAAGCAATCAATTAAAAGTGGCTTTTGATAGCTGGTCCCTCTGTTTTTTTATGATTTTAGTTTTGTCGTCTGTACTTTTTTACCCACTGCTGAGATTATTTGGGATTGTTTTTTTTTTTAAACATTAGATGAATAGTTGCAGAGGGGACGAGTTCATCACAGACTGATGATTTTAAAAAAAAAAGTCTTTAGCAAAAATATTTCAATAACATTTTAGGATGTTAAAAGCTCAGTTTGGTATCAGACTGAGGAAAGATGCAGTCATCCTCTCCAATCTCCCACTTACAGGTCACACCTTCCATGGACTGGGCGGTGTTCTGAGGGTTCCTGTAAATGTTGAGCATCGCAACGGTCTGAAAGAAGAGCAGAAGACAAGGGATTTATTTTCGGTTGCATGGGAGGAATTAAAAGTTTATTAATTCGATTTATTTTCATGCAAACAACTCAGATTTATGGAACAATCAAGAATCAATGGAGCATCTGCTCTCTGGTACTAAAGCTGCTGCTTCATTTGCAGGATTTTGTTCTTCGAGGCGTGCAATGTGGACTTTACAGACCCGCTTCCATGAAAATCGTGCTTTTGAACGAGTGTTTGTGTCATTGTTGTGATGATGGAGGACATATATAAAGAAAACTAAGGGTAACATTGTATTTATGAATATTTCTTCATTCAAATTGTTGTGAATAATCTGAGAGGGGTCAACCTCTGACTGAAGGTTGCAGGTTTGATTACTGCTCAGCTTGCTTAGGTGTCAAAGTGTCCTTGGACAAGACACTCGAACCCCCTCATCGCTTCTGAAGCTAGTGCCTTATGACAGCTCTGCCGCCGTGACTGACTGTGTGTGTGTGTGTGTGTGTGTGTGTGTGTGTGTGTGTGTGTGTGTGTGTGTGTGTGTGTGTGTGTGTGTGGATGAACAGGACCTTAATGAAGGCAGAAAACCTCCACCTAAGTTTACACCATTCATCATTTTCTGTCCAGAGAAGACGTTTCTATCGATGATTTCTCAAATTATCTTCAACACCATCTGTCCTCTATGACCAGAACATACCCCTTCTTGTCTAAAAGAGAGGTCATCAATGTCTAAACTGAATAATAGGAATAAAAATTGCAGTTATATTTGAAGAAGTTCCATCTCAATATCTTCTAGATAAAACTTCCAAAGGCCCAGAAGAACAGAATCCTGCTGTAACACGACTTGAGAATCTCCACAGATTTAAAAAATATATAAACCTGAAACCTCCCAGCAGAATAACAATGACTTTTGTTTGAAGATGGTGGAGCAAACCCTTTTTTTCTGTCTTTCTGTTGAACAAAAGAGATCTCAGAAGCAGAAAATCGTCAAACCAATGTCCTCTGAAGTTACAGACATCCATCATTCTACTATACTACAAAGATCTGAGGCATCTTTAGGCAGATTAGAAATAAAAATGAGATGGCGGGGATCTTACTTGGCTAAACGTCGGCTTGTTGTGTAATCTGGAGCAGCGGTCACCATGTCGGCAGGCACCAATCTTAAAATAAAAAGAGCAGTTCACTCTGCAAAAAATAAACAACGACAACGTTAGGCAAAGGCAGATTTAAAAAAAACATAAACAATTTATTAATATTTGTTGCAAATAATTTTCTAAAACAAAGAAAAACACTCTGAAACATACAATTGTGGCTCTGCTGCAATGACTTTAGTGTTCCTAAAACTATGTCATCCCTGTGCAGGCAAAACCTGCCAACTATATCCAGAAACTACATTTCCCACCAGAACCAGCAGACAGGAGTGTAGATGAACTATTATAGCAACAGAAATCTGAGCTTCTGATTGTTTATCCCCCTTTTTTTTAACCTGTTCGGCTTTTGCACGAGAAGATTTAACCTCGAAACCTTCGGTTTAGATCCTGTCCTTCTGTTTAGAATAAAGTCACGTGGTACTTTCATTGAATTTTAAAATAAACCTTATTTAGGACATGTATGGGGCATTGATTATTATCCCCCAAAAAAGAGAAAAGGTGGCACATGATTAAAGAAAATAAAGAGACCACAAGAAGGAAGGATTTATATTTCGCTGTTGTTGTCCGTCATAATGAGACACTGCAAGCTTTAAGCACACGCTCGTAAAAATTGCAAGCAACTTAAATTATAAAACGTGGTTAAGGTGTTGTCCGCTAATGCGTGTTTATTATTTTAACAAAATTTCGTCACCCACTCATTTTTTTTCTTACTCGCAGTATTAATTTAGTGTGGAGGCTAGCTAAGCTAAGCTAGCACTAGCGATAGAGGCAACCGTCGTGACGTTCCGCGCGGCAGGTGAAAGTTAGCTTAGACAGAACATACGACCAACATTCACTCATTAACGGAGTTGTTTCGTTACTTACTTGTCTTTCTCTGTGCCAAAAATGGATGCTAAGTACTCTGCCATCTTGTTAGCTTACGCTGTAGCGCGCATCATGAAGCACCTAGCCGTTCCATCTCCTTCATAATAAAAAACACGCGCCACTAAACCTACATTTGAATATTTAGGTATGCACGGAAACAAGCGCACATAAAAATATTGCAAACCGTTCAAACGCTGTGTTATGTTTTACGACAAAGTTATGAGTTAATTAAAGAAAATATATCAATTTTGTTTCTAATTATAGAGTGCGCTATTAGTTCTTTGGTTTTATCGTTTTACTTTGAAGGCGAGAAAGCCCAACCGGAAATGGTTAAAAACGGACTGGTAACTTTCAAAATAAAAGAGTGTCCATGTGCGTTAATAACAGTCTGAAAGCAAGTACTCATTGGCAACTGCTTGTTGAGCATATTACATAAGGGAAGGAAGAAACAAACATTTGAATCATCTTACGAAGATTTCACGCGGTTTTTTTGTAGTAGTTTCCCTATTCCCCCCGAAGCAAACCCATTCACATTAGCAATATTTACTGAAACAGAAAATCTTTAAAGAATAAATAAAAACATGACTGGGTTATTGACGTTACCAAACATTATTTTATGATTTTGTTCACAGACATAAATGCAGCTGCTTGAAGGTGTTTTTGACTGTGGAAGCAGAGAACCTCAAAGGCATTGTTTGTTTTGTTATTGGTATAAACGTGTAGTTATATAGTGAACATTTTCAGGGTTTTTGTTGTATTTACAGTCCAGTTATTATTGGACATGGACACGCAACCCCATAGAAAATAAAAAGCGTCTTTATTATAGTCTTTTCTGATCTGATGATGAAATCAAACTGTTTTTTTTTTTGCCACAAAGTCCAAGGTGGAGTTTGCCATTTAGACAAATAAAAAGGTGTATAAGAATTATCTCAGTCCATAAAGTCAACATAAAGTGCTGTTTAATTAATAAAATATTTTAATATTTTCAAAATAGACAGTACAAACATCATGTTTACACGTTTTGCTTGATTTATTTTGCTTTAAATGAATAAAATACATATATGATTGTACACTCAAGCACTTGCAGTGAATTTACATGAACTTCAAAGCAAATAGTTAATATTACAGTTTAAAAAACTTTATTAAATTAACACAGAAACGACCAAACAGCACAAGAATAAATATGTGGTTAGCACAAATTACTACCCAGCAGTACGTTAAAACGTCACTACTGACAGGTACTATGACTCGAGGAGCGTTTTTTAGAGCCATGCAGATGTTAAATAATCAAATCATTCGGCCACAAACGGAACATTTAGCTAAGATACTTTCACATATTTCGAGGCAAGTCCAACATTAGCAGTTAGTCTCCGCCCCTCTTCTTCTACTAGCTGGAACAAAACTTGGAAGATACGAGTCGTCAGGTTCAACGTTTTAGCTGATACACAAAAGTGAAACTTTAACGTCCTTTAAAGTCTGAACGACAGCAGGTATGGATATTTCTGAGGGACTCTGGGGATGTGGAGGAACACCATCACGTCGGGGCTCCATTAATCGTGGGCTCGCTCTTCCCGCTATTTTGTAGCCTAGCTAGCAATGCTAACAGCTCGGCTAGCTGCTGATAATTACTAGTCCGTTTGCTGGGAAGAGGCCGCCCACTTTTCAGCAAGAAACCCCTGTGGTATGGTACTTTACACACATGCGAAGCGGACTCCGTCATCTTGGGAAACGGTTGTACATTAATTGGAAAACAAGAGAGGCGCTGTTTTCAGGAGTAAACGCTGCTAGGATAAAGCTAACTAGGGAAAAGGCTGCTTCCGAGTCCGACAACCATCGACCCCCCCACACACACGAAGTAGGTGCCGTGTCCTCGAGTGTTAAAAGGCTCCTCCGTCGGGTTTCAAATGTATCAGTCGAGCATGAACCGATCATCGGTGACATCGTAACCCATCTCCCGGGCTCTTTCTTGCCAACATTCGCACTGTTGTTGTGCTATCGAGATGCCCTCGGAAGTCTTGCATCGCTGTGGAGCTTAGCCAGGATTTCCGGCTCCTTTCCATTTGCCCTATGCTGTTTTGTTTCCGTTTATTCTATTTCCGTTTCAAAAGTTTTCTACGCGTAGAGTTTAAACCGGGCACAAAAACATTTTTTTTTTAGGTAACGAGGCACTGCGCGTTTAGGGCGGCATATTTTCATCGTTGTTCGGCGCGCGGGCTCCGGCGGTTGTGTAATGCACTCCCGTCGCCCCGTAAAAAGTGAATCTGTAGCTAAATTTGTTCGAGCGCGTGCGTCCTTACGACAATAAAACCTGTATGTTGGTGCGTACTTAAAAAGTTTTGTGCGTTTTTGCCACGACTAAATGGAACTCGCGGGAAGTTATGGACAGTATTTCGTCAAGCCTGGCCTTTTTAAACGCGTGAGCCTCGCCCTCGAGTTGGCTAACATTAGCTGACACTGAAGTGTCCCGAACGGCCAATGAGAAATCGAGGCTCAGGGGCCTGACGATGCTTCACCAGGCTCCACCGTAGAAATGTAAACAACCAGAGAAGTTAATACGGCTTTAAAAATCCTCAACTTCAATACCAATCAACATCTACTTAGTACTTGTGATGCACGTTTTAGCTTAGTTGGATTTAGCTTCTATATGAAACCATGAAATTTTAATATTTTCAGTGAGGATGTGGTGACAATTGACACTATTAAGAAATGTTGTTTTGTTTTGCAAAAAAATAAATATTAAAACCTATACACCAATTGAAAATTGCGGGTTTTTTTCTAAATGTAGGGAAAACATGTTTTTGTTTCATTTTAATTGTTTAGAAATCAATATTGGTGCCCCTTTGTTATGCTAATGTATGTGAGTGCACTCACTCTGATAAATGATGTTTGTGGCATTTTTCTGTCGGAGGACATTTATATGGACAATTGGGATCAAAATTGCATTTCTTGGTATTCCTTTATTCAAATCATTGTCGATCAAGTGCAGACAAATAAAAAACTGTTGGAACAAGAGCTTCTTTGTGGTGTAGAAAGTACGCTGGGCGGACCACAAGCTCCCTGGTCCTACTCTACACAATTACATTCATGGCTTTGTTTTCCTCGTCTGAGCTGACTTCTGGCTCCAAACTACACAGCTGGGTGGCTCCAACATCGCTTGCCATTTTTGTTGCACCAGTAAAGTTAGGTTGGGGGTGTGAGGGGCTGCAAACAGAGAGCTCCCAGTTATGGTTAACGGGAAGAGGAGGTGGGGTTGCTCTGCCTGCGCCTATGGTCTCGCCTACAAGCCAGAGGCAAATTTCTAATGAATTACCACCCCTCTGGAGAAACTAGAAAACAACACTGGTTTCTTGATTTACATTTAGTCTTTTTTCTTTTTATAAACCACTGGAAATTCTTTTCAAATGGCTTCAAAGATGATCCGAGGGGCACCCTGCAGTGGAATTGGTGGACAAAAACCTTGGGCTCCTAGAAAGGCGAATAACAAATAAAATCTATTATTTAAAAGCAGAGTGGATAACAACTTTTTATGGATTTTTTTTAGGTTATTCTAATTTTATGGTGTAAAAGAAAATGTGTCACATTTAATCTTATCCAAGTGAAAAAGAAAAACCTAAGCAGCTCGACTTTATTTCCAATTGAATAACTGTGTTCTGTTTTTCCTTAGTGTTGACACAAAACTGTCATTTTCTGTTGAAGTTGTGTTTTTTTTTAGCAAAATGGCTAAAAGTGAGGCAGAGGAGCTAATAGAGATCGAAATAGACGAACGGGAGAAACAAGCATGTTTGGAGGAAAGGTAAGGGAGGTTAAAATAGCAAATCCTTAACATGAGTCTCACCACTGTCCATTATGACACAGTTTTTGTTTTTTTAGCGTGGAGGAGCAAACCATCACTGCATCTGATCTGATTCAACAAGATATTGACATCAATGAGCCAGTTGGAAATTTAAAGAAGCTTTTGGAGCCTTGCATCCAAATCTCACTGGATGCTTTTGACATCTGCTTGCAGGACATTCTGGTAACCGTTCAGCCATAACCCCAAATGACTTTTCCATTTTATTAATAATGTTGTTGATCTACTGATATGACTGTTTGTTTTTTTCTGTAGCTCCATCCAGATCACAGTCTCTTTGATCAGGGCGTGAAGACCGACGGCACGGTGCAGCTCAGTTTGCAGATTATTACAAAGCCAGGTGCAGATTACATCTGAAATTATACTAAAATCTATGAGAAGCTCAACCGACAAGTTTTAACGCCGATGCTAAAACCCCTTCACCTAGGAGAGGAGAAGCTAAACATCTTGGAAATTGTGAAGCCTGTGGAAACGGTGGAGGTGGTGATCGATCCGGATGCAGCAGGAGAGGAAGGGACGATGGTGGAGGAGGGTCAGCTCATCGCCGTCGACAGGTCCTCCCTGTCGGACGAGACATCCGAGCAGGTCACACGCTGGGCTGCAGCACTGGAGGGCTACCGCAAGGAGCAGGTCCGCCTCGGCATACCATACGGTGAGACTTTCATTTTACACAGCTCCACCTTTGTTTGTCTGCGTTTACCAACTCTGTGGTGTCTTCCCTCAGACCCCGTGCTGTGGACAGCAGATCAGGTGATCCACTGGGCTGTGTGGGTAATGAAGGAGTTTAACATCGATGAGATGGAAATCGGCAGCATTCACATTCCGGGACAAGATCTCTGCAGTTTCAGCCAAGAAGAGTTCCTCCAGAAAGTACCAAATGGAGAGATTCTGTGGAGCCACCTGGAGCTCCTGCGCAAATGTAAGTCGCTGAGAAATGAATCCTCTACGCACATAGAACGTGTACAGAGAAATACCACTGAGATTATTAATCTCAAACATTCATTAGCGTCTGATATTACTGGAGCTCTGGGGTTCGGATCCAAGAGCCACAATGAACAAGGAAATCATTTGATATAAATAATCTAGCATTTTTTTAAGGAAAAATGAAGATCTTTGTGGTTACCTTAAAACTCAGAAGCAACTTGTGTTTGTTGGTTCACTGTCTTTGGAAATGGAAACATTCTTAAAGAGTTTTTCTGAGAAGTCTTATTCTGAAGGGCAGAATAGTTCCTTTAAACAAATATGAGACACAAAGAGAAGTGCAGAACAAGATGAAAAGCATGTTTTAGTGTTTTAAATGATGACATTGGTCATTTTGGGTGAATTACAAGCAGTTTCTACTCTAAATTGCCTATATTTTTGATGAATTTAAAAGTGTCAAATTAGCTTTTTACAGTAGGCCTTCAGCGTCTGTCATGCGCTAGAAATGAAACAGATGTTTCGTCTAGAAATTTGCATAAATATCTGCTTTCCTGTGTTTATGATATATTTTCTTTAATTTATTTAGACGTGTTGGCCAGTCAAGACCAGTCTGGAGCTGATGCCACTGTGACCATTGATCAACGTAAGTATTATGAGGAGTCGAATTATTCAAACGCTTAGGAAGGAAACCATGATATAGATCTTTTTTGAAACCACCAAAGTAGTAAAAAAGTGGCACCAGAAAGCTGGAGTTGCCCTGACCAGAAAAATCCTGTCTCTAGCTGTACAGATAATCCCCGCTCAAGTGAGCACCCCCACCGCAATAAAGGTCCTGAAGCAGAACCGCGGCCCCAGAGCGCCACGCATTTCCGGGGAAGAACGCAGTTCCCCTGGCAACCGCACAGGTAAGACGGTTTACACACACTCAGGATGCTCACATGCTTTTGTGTAGGGAGGATCCAGACATGAGGATGATGGAATGGAGATAAAGGAAATGTTGGATTATTGCTGTTGGGGTAGAGGTCAAAGATTGTATAAATACCTTTCTGTTTCGTAAAGAGTTTTTGTCATTAAATGGGATTTTGCTTTAAAATAAATCAGCACTATAACATAGAATCCTCTCCTAGCTTTTTATGGAAATTTCCAGCTCTGTTTGATTTGTAATTGCACTTTGCACAGGCAACAACGGTCAGATCCAGCTGTGGCAGTTCCTCCTGGAGCTGCTGACGGACAAAGACGCCAGAGACTGCATCTCCTGGGTCGGGGAGGAGGGCGAGTTCAAGCTCAACCAGCCTGAGCTCGTGGCTCAGAAATGGGGGCAGCGCAAGAACAAGCCCACCATGAACTACGAGAAGCTCAGCCGGGCCCTCAGGTTGGTTTCCGTTCTCCTGAATGGTGCTGACGTCCAGTTTCAATGTTAAGTCTACGACCAAACGCGATCGGGGGTCCTGCGGCGTGGCGGTCTTGTAGCAGCGTGTTTCAGGCAAACACGACCGTGTCTGATAACAGAAGAACCTAAGAAGTCAGCGTCAGACCTCTTAAAGTGTACCAACAAAAATGAAAAAATCCTCTCCATCCGCGACTCGTGAAAGTGTCTGCACTGGTGAGGGTAACGCGTCCAAATCCCCTCACTGAGCCCTAACCCCTAAAAGATACAGTGTCCTGGATTTGAATGCAATTCGGATACATGATCACTACCGGTACTTATTTAGTCTAAACGGCACATGTGCCGATGTAAAAACCTACAAAATATAAACATTTTATGAATCCACTGTGTTCTGACGCTGAATTTATAAAAAAAAACAAAACTTTTTTTTTCACCTGAAAAACCGCTAAAGCGCAATGCATTGTGGTCTATATTTGCCAATCTAGGAAGCCTTGAAGCACACTAGTTTTTCCAGGAAATATCCAAAATTTCCAGTTAGGGAATAGGGACATAATCATAGTGTTTGACCAGGAAGGGGGCAACTGCTGTTGAAGCTGTGATTGGCTGGACACACCTGGCCCAGGTAGTGGGAAGGGTTTGGAAAGGAGGTCCTTAAGGTCTGGAGTTTCCCACTTCTGCATTAAACCCACCGTATTTCAATGTCAAAGTAGGTCAACTGTCAAACATTTTGACCGTCATCCACCTTTATTTTTTTTTTTTTAAAGGTATTACTACGACGGAGACATGATCTGCAAGGTCCAGGGCAAGCGCTTCGTCTACAAGTTTGTGTGCGACTTACGGACTCTGATCGGCTACAGCGCGGCCGAGCTCAACAACCTGGTGACGGAGTGCGAGCAGAAGAAAGTGGCGCGCCTGCAGATGCACGGCATTGGGCAGCCCATCACCACTGTGACCCTGTCCACAGCGACCCTGGACAAGGACAGCTGAGAAGAGGTTCCAGACGATGCTCCACAGCTCCCTCCACCGAAAAGTGTCGGTCTGGACACAAAAACTGCACGGCTGACTCCCCGCTCGCCAAGGGGAACAGTTTATTCTTTTTAGAACCATCTTTGTAGTTTCCAGTCAGCTGAAAACTCGGACTGGGGGTTTTTCAGCTTGTCTGTAAATCTACCCAGAAGGCTGTTGGGCGAATGGTGTGCCGACGTGACTGAAGCAGTTTCTATTGTAGAACAGAAAGAAGACTTTTCACTGTACATACTGATAATCTGTGTTTTTCATAGCCACAGGGGCTTGTGTATTTTCATATTTTCCCATTTCTAGAGAATTCCTTTTTGTATTTTATTCCCCAAATCTCCCCTTTTTTCTGCCACCCCAGCAGGGGGAAATAAATCGATTCACTTTGTTTTTCTAAATCGCTTTTTGGTATATGAGATTCATGCTTTACATTCAAAACTGTTATTCATGTCTGTAGGAAGCTTTTTGTTTATGTTCATAGACTACACACACAGACTGGAGAAGAAAAACATCTTTAATCACCGGGCTCCACAGAGCGAGTGATCGTCGATACAAACGGTTCAACATTCAACTGATCGGGAGCTCTAGTGGGTGTCGACACATGGTGAGGCGATATGTGTTGTATTTTTTGGGGACTCTGAGAGACGCGCGTCACATTCAGATTTGCCCACCGAGGTGAAGGTGTCCTGGTGGCGGTGAGCGGTACTACACACTCGCAGGCAAAGAAAACACCAGACGGAAGCGCGGCACATTTACACGCATGTAGAAAAATAGATTATGGGGAGGAATGTTTGTTTGAAACCATCGCAAGTTTTTTTTTCCAGAATAAGTGAGGAACAAAGTGTTGAAAAGTGTACAATCAAGCGTAGACTCTCTGGAATGCTTTCCCAAAAAACCAGCAGAATTATCACACAAATGCTTGTTGGAAAAAAAAAAAAAGTGCAGTACGGTCATAAAATTAATATTTGGTGGCAACCGTCACAAACCTAGTGCATAGAAAAGCAAAACGACTCATTTGGGATCCAGCGGCGCGGGCCTCGTGTTTTACAGAGCGTCGTCCATGCAGCCAACACAACGGCGAGGCGCGGCGAGCATCGGGGCTAAAGCGAGTCCGTGTGACGACAAAGCGGAGCGGCACTTCTCCAGATCACAACGAAGACGCACAAAAAGATATATACACAAATCCTGCTAAAATGATCAGAGGAGCGTCTGACGACCCCCCCACCACCAATGTTGCCATGCACTGCACATACAGCTAATATATTGCACATTCACAACAAATCATAAATAAGTTCTGCTTTTATATACCATGATTTTACTTGTTTTCTTTTTCACTTAATTTCCTATTTTCGTATAGAAAATGTAAATCATGCAGCTTGGAGAGGCTTGAGCGCAGGTGACGCGTGGCCGATGAGGGGGGGCGGGGTCATAAATAAAATGTCCGGTGCTGACGGAGCAGAACGGTTCGGTCCATACGGTTCATCCTCTTTACCGTCCATGGCAGCGGCACCGTTCCATGCTGGGTTCCTGCACTGAAAGCGGCAATGTTTACCTTTTCTGGTGAAAGACACCGATCGGCGGTTTCAGAAGTCCTCACCCGGCCCTCCTGCTCCCCGCGGGGTACCAGGAGCTGTGCAGGGCGGGTGGGGGGGGGGCGACAATGGAATGGATGGGGGTGTAACAGGGTATTGGCTGGGGCGTTGGCCACAGAGAAGTGGCGGCAAGGCCTTCTTTAGTTCTGCATCTGCTCGAAGAACTTGTAGGTGGGGTTCTCGTAGCCGTTCTGCTGCATACGTGCCAGATGGCGCTCCTCGGGGGTCACGGCGGCATCCACCTTTAAGCGCACGACAAGACCGGGTCACATGATCGGGGCTCGGTGGTGCAAATAAAGAAAAAAGGTTT
The DNA here is from genome assembly GCA_037389245.1 of Oryzias sinensis. Taxonomy (NCBI): domain Eukaryota; kingdom Metazoa; phylum Chordata; class Actinopteri; order Beloniformes; family Adrianichthyidae; genus Oryzias; species Oryzias sinensis. The sequence goes on along the minus strand of CM074501.1, from coordinate 8,598,569 downwards.
ACTGTTTTACCTCAATCACCCCGTGGTGGATGGACGTGTACTGCTTCTTCCTGAGCATAACCAAAGTGATGACGATGATGGTCGCTATGACAACGCCTCCAACCATGAGACCGATAATTGCACCCTTATTGGACCCGACGTCCTCAGAGAGCAGAACCTAAGAGGAAACAGAACTTCCAGTCAAGAAGTGGCTCTCTAACCTCTATAAAAAAGAAAATCTATTCTTTAAACTATAATAAGTAAATTAAAAGAAAAAAAAGGTGTTTATACAAATATCAGAAGGTGCATAACCCCCTACTGTAATAGGAAAATCAGTCCTTCAGCACTCATCTGTTTGCTCAGTTGTTGGACATAACGAGTAAAAAAAAAAGTAAACTGAATAAAAACCAACCCGTTTCTCGTGGTAAACTTCAAAGCTGGCACTCTGCCTGTCTCCCGTCTCCATTCGGACATTTGCCATCTCCTCTGGCTTCAGGGCTGAAACTGAGAGCAAAGAACCAGACGTTTTTTTATTTTTTATCAAAGTAGATTTGACCACAAATGTTATCAAACATCAGTAAACAGACCAAGTTCATCTTTACATTGAGGTGGTACAGGGCTCTATTGTCGGGGTTCACCTCTCACCGTCTGCCTGTTTTCAGTACGATTTTACTTTTTTTTACTGCAATCTGTGTCCTGATTGGCTGTTGACTATTGTCAATCAGTCTCTGTTTCCTGTCTCTTGTACCAAACTTACACAAATCTTTGAACCCAATCAGAGCTTTGGTTTCATTCCCACCGTGGGATGAATGAAGGTTTATCCATCTATTCTATAGCACTGCATGTTCCCACCTCTATAAAGGAATTTAAGATTAAAACTGCCTTTCTGAGTATTTCTTTATTCAAATGGTGATGAGATGAGGAGCAGATTAAAACCCTCAGTATTTGTGATGCAGCAACTGAAATGGGGCGACTGAAATGTTTTCATGCGTTGTCTCCTCTCGCTTTTTTTGCTATCTTTGATTTTGCTCACATAAGTTTCAGTTTCGTGTGATGTATCTGCCATCATTTGTTTAGCAAATGCAAAAATATGTTTTGACAGCAAAAGAAATAACAAATTTGAAGGTGAATATTTCATTTGCAACCCGTTGGCATAAATATCACTCCACAGCATCTGGCTATAAACTGTTTGGCTGAATGGCTCCAATACTGTTTGTTGTTTCTACTGCACCAGGAATGTTGGGTTGGGGTTGTGAGGGGCTGTAAGATAGCGGGAGAGCGTGTGAACATCCTTGGATACCAGCGGAGGGAACTTTATGTGTTTGAGCAAAGATTGCACAGATATAAATAGATGGTTGCTGAGCATGTGTGGTAGGATTTTAGAAAAAACGGTGGTGAAACCCACCGGGTCGTGTTGGGAGTCCTCTGTCTGGGTTGGGTCGAGCATCCACCGGCTCCACTAGAAAGTAAAAGCAGGCAGGTTTAGGACTTGACATGAAAGCTGGACTGTAAGTGAACATGTGTGTGTTGATGGCCTTGGATTTGTCACCGTGGTTTTCTGTGTTGGGCTGGTTGAAGCTCTCCGGGTGAATGAAGCCCAGTCGGTCCAGACCTGGATCCATGGGAGCAGAGCTGAAGGCCTGATCCGGCATCAGGGCGTCGTTACCGTAGCTGATCCTGCCGTCCACCTGCAGAGGGCAGCAGGTATCGGGGAGGGGGGGGGGGGGCTCTTCTGTCAGGACTAAACGACTATTCATCAAGTCATTAGACAAGCATAAACAGACGGTGTTTGTGTGTGTGATTCTGTCGCCCTGCTGAAGACTTGGGGACCTGTTCAGGGTTTGCCCTGCCTTTGTCCAAAAGTTGCTGGGATAGGCTCCAGCAACCCTGGATCCCAAAAGGGATTATTTATGGACGGATGGACGGACTTGTCCGTGCACACGTATGGCATTGGGTGTATTCATGGACTGCATGGATGAGCTGGACTCACCCGCTTGTCAGTCTGCAGGGAAGACACCTGCTGGGACTGCTCCGACAGGACTCTCTGCACAATAATTGCTAAAAAACAAAAAAACAAACAGAAAGTTAGGGGGGGGGGGGTCTGATGTCCAACAGCGCCACCAACTGTCATAAAAACTATTCAGCACCACAAGCTGATGCCGCTTTATTTAAGCCTTTCTGCAAACATTTCCAGATGATTTTCTGTGGGATTATTATTGACTGTAGATGAGAACTGGACTGAGGGGACCCCCCCCCCCTCGGTTTCTCCAGATAGGAAGCTGGATCCAACGAGCCAAAATCCCAAAGGCCTCTATTGAGAAATAAACAGCTATTATTCAGTCATTCTGAAAATCCTTCTGATAGACTTGGACCAATCACGGCTTACGGACGACATCAGACTCCAACATGTCCTGCAGCTCACCGCTCCCCCAGGGGACGGGTCAAATTTCACACACCGAGGAGTGTAACAGACAGGGTGATTTAATGTAATGGCCACGCCCAGATTGCAGAAAAATGCTGACTGGATCGATTTCCTTTCACTGGAACCAAAACCAAGTCATTTTCTATGGATGACATCACACTCGCTCAGTCCAGTTCCCATTAACTTCAGTCTAACCAATTCCAGCAGCAAAGCTGACAGATATGACAGAGTACAGACATGTTTAGTGCCTTTAATCTTGTTTTTCTGCCCAGTTCCTCATTAAAAAAGATGCTAGTCCAATAAAGCCAGATCTACACGTCCTTGTAATCATTTATTTTTTTAAGTTAAGAGTGGGATCTTCACAGACTTTGGCAGAGACGGGATCAGCCGTCTGCTCAGAGGCACTCTTTCCAGAGGAACAGTGAGACTTACCAACTTGGTTCTGGATCTCATTTGCCACTCGGGGAACTTTGAAGAGCAAACCCAGAGACTGGTTCATCCTCTCCTCGATCACGCGAAGGTGGGTCAAGACCTGAGGGTCAAAGTGTCTCCATTCACCAAAGATCTCCAATGCTTCATTTAAGGAGCATCACCGTGAGTTTGTGGCTGCTCCCCCACCTGAGGTCGGATCTGCGCCGCCTTCTTGGGGTCGACGCTGTGTATGTGTTCGTAGTGCTTGAGCGTGTGCTGCCTGTCCTTCTGCTCGGCGCGGACGTACTTCTTCAGCAGGTTCAGCACCTGGTTGGGCTGTGGGCGACAGCGCCGCAATCAACACGGGACCACGAAGGCGTCGTCTGCCGGTGCGTGTGGCCGTACGTACCCGTGGGGGGTTGGCCTGCAGAGCATTGAGGTAATTTTCCAGAGCCAGGCGGCGGCGGCTGTTGATCAGCGCCTCCACCCGTGCGATGTGGGTCTCCACCAGCTGCTGTCTCTCGTCGGCAGCCTCTTGCTCCAAAGCCTCCACCTTCTCCTGGAAGTGCTGCAGCCGGGGATAATTAGAGAAAAAACACACATCTGCTTTCAAAACGACTCTGAACACATCCAACAAGAACTTAGATCCGTTCCAGCTCTTCTGTACCTGGATGAGGGCTTTCTTTTCTGCACGAGGGAGGCTCTTAGCCTGCCTCTCAGCCTCCTCCCACTCCCTCATCACCTGAAGAAGAAACGGAGGCTTTACATGGATGAGTCACAAAACATTTCAAGCTTTTAAACTTTCTCACAATAGGGGAAAAAAACACTGGAATAAATCCTAAAATTGGGATTAAATTTGATGAAGTTAAATCAGAATATTAAAATAAATTGGAAAAAATTCATTTTGAATTTTCTAAAATATCACCCCAGAAAATTCTGACTTTAGTTTTAAATGATAAAAGTTTATATTATCTTTAAATTTCAGACACATTTTTTTTAAAGTACAACTTTAAAGAAAATTTGAATTTTTTGATAAAACAATTCTGAGAATAAAGTTCAAATTCAGAGAAAAAGAATAATTTGGGGTTTTAAGGAATTCCTACTAAAGCTAAAAGCGGAGCACTAACACACCTGGGATTATATAAGGTTGCTTCTTCCCACTCCTTAGCTCTACTTCGCAGCGTCCCAATTCCCCCCCTAACCACTAACTACTAAAAAACGATATAGTGCGGCACTATGACTGCAACGGTCATTAATGAGTCTTCTGAAGATAAAAACGTTGATGGTTTATTAAAAAAATACATCTAAATACTTTTGCAAAAATTGTTCCGACGCAATGCATTGTGGTCTATATTCATCAACCTAGTGAGCATCGATGGACACTGGTGTTTCACAGAGAATTCTGGGAAATAGTGAAGTAGTGAAGGAATTCAGACATAGAGCATAACTTTAGTTAATGATCACTATATTTAATTAAGCAAATGTGATTTAAATGTGTCTTTGCTTTTTCTGTTTTTTAATCATTTCTGTATCGACTTTGATCAATCTGTGTGAATTCTTTATCGTTTTGACAACAATGCTTGAAATCAATCAATCAATCAATCAACTAACCAACCAATCAACCAATCAATCCAAACCCACCACAGACATCTTCTCTCTGTGTTTGGCCTCCAGCTGTTCCTTTGCCTTCTGGAAGTTGGCGTGTTCGTTGTCGTCCCCGGGCGCTTCCAGGTATCGATCCACGGCGTCGGGAGGACTGGGCGCCACCGTGGGCACTGCGAGGAAAAAAAAGCAACGTTTATACATACACATATATATATGTATATTTATTTATTTTTTACAAATGGGATGATAATGTAAGGAGCACGGGAACAGAGGCCACATCAACACACTGTACTAAAAAAAGGCCATAGTTAATCACACATAGGAGGTCAGGGTTATTTTTCTGCGGGACTCAGAGTTAAGAAGATGTGCGGACTGTAACACTGAGACTGAAACGAACGGCTAATCAGGGTTTCAATAGTTCAGAGTTTCAGTGAACTAATTCGGCTGCTTTGGACTTTTTTGATGCGTAAAAAATGAAGAGACACAAAAGCTCTCAGCAGAACACGACAAAACACAACATGCAAAGACACAAATACAATACAAGGTGTTGATTCATCTCCATGCTGGAAGAAGAGGCTGTTAGTACCAAAGACTAAACAGAAGTGGAGTTAACCGAAAAGGATCAACTCAACAGCGTTACCTTAAAGCTCAAATATTCAAAATAACTTTATTAACAGGAATGCTACTGTTGACACATGATCTGAATAGTGCTCCATCAGTGATGGAAGGAAGACTATTGATTCAGGAAACTGTCAGCGGATTTCTTCAGGAAAAACGAAAAGATTTTATTCCCCATGATTTTTCCATAGCTCTTGTGAGATAGTAACATACTTTTAATGGACCATTTCTGGCTAAGATGCTAAAAAAGTAATGTGTTTAATTTATCAGGGGGTTTTACTCTAGTTTTAGTGCTACTCTAATAACATGGCCTTTGATTGTCTGAGACAAAATTATAAAACCATTGTTCCATTTTTTAGCAGAAAACGTTCAAACATAGATTCAAATCCATTTCTTCATGTGTCTCCTAAGGTGATAAAATAAAATATGAGAAAACATGCAAGTCAATCCAGGCATCAGAGATCCAAGAGGTTAGAAGCCCACCGGACCCCGAGAAGGAGGAGTTATGAGACAGCGACGGGATCTTCGTGGGCCTGAGGACAGGACTCAGGCCGGTGACGGCGGGCGCTTCGGGGCTCGGCTCTGCTCGCCGGGACTTACACGAGCTGCTGCAGACAGCGAGGCAGTACTCCTCTGTCTCAAAGTTATTCCTGTTGCCGCCGCAGCCCCCGAATAAGAAGGGAGCGCAGCGGCCGCTCTCGGGCTCGAAGTACCAGCGCTCCAGCATGCCGTGGCAGGGGCCCGACTCAGCGCGAGCCCAGCAAACGGCTGAGGTGCAAACGGAAACCCAGCATCACAGAGGGCAACGCCAAAAATTAAAACTTTGATTAAAAGGAATCAGATTTTGCTGGAAAACGGACAAAGGAGGCGACGCGCATTCCTGCTGTCTGGTTACCTCGCACGACTTCTTCGACAGATTCAGTGGTGGTGGTAGTGGTGGTTGTCATGGCAATGATGGCACTGCGCTCCTCGCTATCGCGATCGTCTATCAAGTCTTCGTCCTCGTTGTTTTCCTCCTCCTCCTCGTCCTCGGCGGTGGCGGGTTCCGTGGCGGCTGGACGCGTCATGCTGGGGGGACAGAGCGGCTGAGTCGCTGTCTCTCCACACGGGCGCCTGCACCCCGTCCACGAACACACCGGTACCTGTCGTCGGAGTATTCGGTCTCAGCTCCGCCCCACCACACATCAGACTCCACCCCTTCTCTCTCTGCGCTGTCCATCTCACGCTCCGCCTCTACTGGGCAGCACACAAACTCCACCCCTCGGAAACGATCGATATTGCACGGCAACAGCATCCCGTAGTCATGGAGATTCATAGAACGGTCTCCACAGGACTAAAGTGGAAAACATAAAACAAAACTTTATTTAATATCACTTAAAAAAGCCTTTAATAACCTTAATAACAACATCATAAACATTGAATCATTTAAGATAAAAGAACTTCAAAGAACATCAAAGGTACAGCTATGACTGGTTTTCTGATTATATATTTACATTTCCAGAGGGACTCGATAAAAAGGAACATGTTTCAGAGAAAAGCAGCAAAGTGAACGGCGAACTGCGCCCTTCCACTCTGTGGAAAAATCCACCAATGAGGGACGAAGACGCCGCTTTTCTCACCTCTTTGGCCACAGTGTGCCAGTGCAGGTGGCTCTCACACTGATCCATGCGCTCCTGGTGCAGAAACTTGCACTTGTCGGGAACGAGAAGGGCATCGCTGACAAACTCTCCAACTGTAAGACAGTTTTTCTTTAACATTCGTTTCAATTCCACCATCAAATCATCCTGCAAGAGACTTCTTCTTACCCAAACAGCGGTATGGCACCACAATGTGTGGGTGGCTGCGACACTGCTTACGGCCTTTCTTGCACCAGTTAGTAATGCTGACCGGCTGGTTGGCCTCCACAACATTTGTGATCTGAAGCTCTGGATAGACCTGCAGGAGAAAACCAACCAAAAACTGGAATTTCCTTCCTCTCCATTACGCCTGGATGCTGTCGTTTCTACACGTACCTCCTGGCAGTAGCGCAGAAGGCCCTCCTTGGTGTCGATGCAGCTCTTGGTGCCGGACGGGTCCGCCTCCCACTTGCCGCTCTGCACGTTGATGTGCATGTTGAGCTTCCCACAGAACATGGCAACCTGGGGTTCAGTTAGCAAGCCAACGGAGTCATCCACAGGTACCTAGAAGAATAAGAGAGGAGAAAAAACAACAACATCAAGACATTTTGTAACAAAACCTTTAAACATAATTCAGTTATTAAGCTATCGTCAGAGGTAAGAGCTCTGTCTCCCCCACTGGTCACCGGCGGGAGTCGTCTCCAGAGTTCTAGCCATACTACAACTCCCAGCAACCCCCAGCGCACTCTTCTTGGCTGCCGCACACCTGACTCATTCATTCAAGAATCAACAAGATACTTAAGTTAAGTGTTTGTGTTTGGACCTGATCTTCTGTCTCTTCTGTCTGCCTGCCAGGACTCTCGCTTGGATCCTAACCACCTCGTCTCTCCTCTGATGATCTGATGCCTGTTATCAACTCCTGCCTGTCTGACCCTGATCATCTTTGTGGACTTTTAGCTGTGCTAATAAACCTGCTGCATTTGGATCCAGCCATCTGCCTGTTCTTGTGACAGCTAGTGACAGCTTGTGAAATTATACCATGGTCCGGCTGAATACTCGATTCTGATTGGCCGCTGGGTGTGCATTAAAATGTGAAAAACCACAGTGATAACCGCACGGGGAAAAAAGAAGTTCCGGTCACCTAGCTTAAATGTTTTGTATCACTGCGCCGGCTTCTTAAAAACAATCTTTTGCTTCATCATTTGGACAAAAACAAGCGGTAAGAGGTGAACTTTCTCTCTGAACTGATGCTTTATTCAACCCATCGGAAAGATCAGCATATATATATCGCTGAGTCTTGACTGCTGCGGTGGTGCTGCGCGACGCGGACTATATGTTACGTGATGCGGCGCGTAACATATAGTCCGCGTCGCGCAGCACCACGTTATGTTACGCGCCGCATCACGTAACATATAGTATCCAAATCTAAAAAAAAACAAGAATAAGGGCCAAAAACTTGGTTAAAATGTATTGCTTTTGTAACTGACCATGGTATAAGCGGGTTAATGGCCTTTGAAGTGTGCGTTTATTACTTTTTAACGCACTTCGCGGAAGCAAACGTCCTTCACGAAGGCTTCAACGGCGTGCGTTAAAAAGTAATAAACGCACACTTCAAAGGCCATTAACCCTTACTTAATGCACACCCAGCAGCCAATCAGAATCGAGTATTCACCCAGACCATGGTAACCCTTGTGCTATCCTAGGCACTTTAACATTGGGAGTTGGGTCATCTAGACCCACTAGTCAGCACGCTGAACCTTTTTTCTTCAATGATTTGTGATCTTCACTGGTGTCCATGGATTACATGAAATATTTCCACCTTTATCCACCTTTTTTATGGTAGGGAGAACACGTCAATGTAAGGGTGGGGTCATCTAAGATAGGACAAGGTCTATATGAGTTGATAACTGCATCTTTGCTCCAAATCAATTTCTGGGTTTGACTTTCAGATCAAAGTTCCTGAGTGATCAGTGGATGGTCGAGAGGGGCTTCCTCAGCCTGGAGGGCCAGATGAACAAGAAAGTGTGGTAAATAAAGAGACAAAAGAAAGAGTCAGAGGGGTCATGGTGCAGGGAGGATGCTCATGTTGGTTTGTTGAAGGTGGTGGAGCCACACCGTCCAGAGTCTGCAGGTGCCCGCCCCCCTCACCGTTGCACCGTCCCTGTCCTGCCAGAAAGCCATCCAGATCCTGAGAGCAAAGACGTTCGACCAGGCTCCTGTGGTCGATGAGACTGGGTACTCGCTCCATGACTTTTTGCTTTATTGTTTGACCGAAAGCAGTTCTTGTCGTGCCTTGAGGCTCCACGTTTCCTTTTCTGTGTCGTGTGATCGCAGAGCCATTTTGGGCATGGTGACCCTGGGAACCATCCTGTCCTCTGTGCACGATGGAAAGGTGGAACTCTCGGATGCGGTCGGCGCAGTGCTCTGCAAGGACTTTCAACAGGTCAAGCGGCGCTCTAACCTAACCCTAAAGCTGCGTTCACACAACCCTTGGCCCGGGGCGTTCACGCCGGACTGCTGCTACCTGATTCTACCGCATGCCTGCCATGCAGTCTTAGCCTGAAATGTTGAAGCGGTGCAAATGTCTTGCTCCTGGATTTTACTTTGACAGCTCTATTCCGACATATGGTTCCAGCCGAACACAAAATGCAATTATGCAATACACAAGATGTTATTAGAGCAAACAGTTTAGCACTTTTAGGTCTAAGAGGAATTGTTAGAACAGTGAATCATTGCATTTCTAGAGGGGATAGAAGGGTTTTTTTTTGTGCCATCTGCTATTTATACTCCGGAGCGACTTATGTCCAAAAACATGGTATATTTTACAAATGCATTAAATGAACTAACAGCTTTGTTGTCAGAACTTCAAATCATCAAATTGACTTTGTCCTTGATTAAAACGAGGTTGATGGCTTACCGTGTTTAGCTTTATATTTAGGAATGTGGAATTTAGCAAAAACCAAAAACAACAAACGAACAAACAAAGCAGGTGTAGGATATAAAACTTCTCACTGTCAGTCTTGAAAAAAGGGAATAAAAAAGAAAGAGAAAAAGAAATAAAATCTGTGTTTCATTTTATGAACATATTTTTTGTATAATTATATTAATAAAACTTTGTTTGGCAGAAGCCATCGTTTTTCCAGTTAATATTTGGGATAAACTGTCTCCAATTAGAGTGAACAGAAGAAACAAGGACTTTTTTTCTTCAAACAGGGAAGAGATGCAATGCCCTTTTATTTTTTATTTATATTTTTAACAGATTTTACCCACTGTAGTGTCAGACACATTTAACATTTTCCACAAAGTTCTGAAAATTAGTACAATACAGTGACCTGAATTTTGCCATGTTTTTTTTAAAAAAACTTTTGTTAATAAGTTATTACTCATTTTATTAAAATGTTGTTTTGCAGACACTGGATGTGTAACATTATATTTTAGCTCTTTTTGCTGCAGTGCAGGGCAAGTGCCATTTCGCTGTAACACTGGGAATACCTGAGCGGTTTGGGGCCTTGAACGCATCATCACGCGCCCATTTAGTACGTATGAGGTCTTCAGGGTCTAAGCGAATCCTTGGATCAACGTAGCATCTTTGGTTTACCTACAGACGCCATCTTGCTGCGCTAAGCTAGTCCTGCATATTTGATTATTTTCCCACTCTGTTTTGTTGCTTCCCTAGCCTATAGTCAGCTTATATTCCTTATTTGTGATTAAAGAATAATTTTCCCAGCATAATTTAAACCAAAATGGCGTTTGTTAAGAGCGTTAGAAAAATAAATAAACAACAAGGCAGTTAGCTAGAGTGACTGACGACCCGTAAAAAATGTTCTCGAAATCCCTCCGCCGGTGCAGGCTAAAGCTAACTGCGCTAGCTAGCTAGAAAAGATAAGCGTGAAATGTCAAATAATAGTTGTGTGTAGACATCCCAGAACGAAATGAATAAACAACCTGAGAGATCAACAAACGTCAAAAACAGAACAACATGGCTGAGGCGAGCTGTCAATCACTGACACCTAACGGCAGGCCCGTAGCATTACCAACGAACTGGCTTGTTATTTAACATATGCAGTAAATCCTAAAACATGTCATGATTCTAACCAAAACAATCCTCTCCGGGCAAGGAGCCTGATTCAGACCGTGATTTATTAGCGATTTATTTGTCACATGTACATCATGGGGCGTCAGACCGTAAACCGTTATCGTGTAAATCTCTGACGGCAGCAGTGTTGATTTATTTCCCCACAAATTATTGTGAAAATCATGCGCGTCTGCATTTGGAAACACCTGGGAGAGTTAATGCGTGTCCCCGGTGTCGGCAGGTTACGGCTGGAAGCCGGGGATGTCCCGACAACGCGCCGCCACGCGCCGCGCTTTCTCTGCGGTACTCACCTCGGATGAAAGCGTCAAGGTCGCCGCGAGCAGCAGCACAAACGCCGCGTTCTCCCCCATCCCGTCCTCCTGCTATCCCGCACCACCGTTATGTACGCGGTTCGGTGGTTTTCCAACACAGAACCGACGGAACGGATCTCCCCCTGAAGGACGTATTTATGCTGCGTCGCCACAGCGTCGCCCGATGATCCACTCTGTTTCTCCCAGCGGTGACGGCGAGGCTGGACGAAATGTTGGGATTTAGGGGAGGGGCGGGGGAGCGGCTGGCCATCTCCATGGAAACATGTTTCATTCCTTTCATTTTTTTTTTATTTGTGTGACAATTTTCAAAATACAAAGCCACAAACAAAATGAATTATACTCTAATATCTTCAAATACTTTCCTCAAGTATAAAAAAGTTATTATCCTGTAACAAAGTAATCAACCCAACTAACAAAATAAAATGAAATAAAAGAAATAGCTGCTAATTAGATTTTATTTCAACAAGTCACCTCTTACCAAAATATAAAATATTACTAGAATATTTTCTCATTAATTTTGAATAAAAAAAAGCGTTATTTAAAATATTACCAGATGTTAGATAATTTCTTTAAAAAATTATATATATGTCATCAAAAAATCTAATTTGAAATATGTATTAATATATTTGAGTTGTTTTTCCCTCTCTCCGCTTAATTGTTTCCTGAAGGTGGCTCCAATCCGTCCTCCCCTTTCCCTCGTGCGCCGTCACTTCTCTGCAGACTGACAGGAGCAGCAGCCGCAGACTGCGTGTGATGACAGAACAAGCTGTGTTGAGGAAGGAAAAGAAAAAGCATTTAGGTGGATTGCTTTTTCATTTTATTTTAGTCAAAAATGCAGCTTCATTTTGAAAATTAAAAAGCATTTCTGGTTTTGATTTTTATTTATGCTACAGAATCGCTTCCATAGTGACGTGCGTGGGGCGTGCATTTGGCATTAGTGGCTGACACAAAGAAGGAAAACAGCTGAGCAGCCCTAAGACCACCACACTCAACTTCTCCACCCTAAAACATTTTTGTGCGGACCAAACGCAGAGCTGTCTGTCAGTCACTCATGGGGAACTTTTGCCTTTTTCTTGGGATGTTTCTGGTTTCAGTCGTCTCGGGTAAGTTTCTGCTTTAAGAATGTCCAACAGCTTTAGACTGGTGTCAAGCCAGCCCTCTCTCGTCGAACGGCTGTCAAGTGAGCCCTCTCTTAAAAACGGTGTGCCGCTTTCTTCCGTGCATTACGGTAACAGCAAAAAGTACTATTTTTTAAAAGTAAAAACATAGTGTAAAAACTGTCATTACATTTATATGTATAAAAAAGCACGCCCCCCCCATGAAAATATATATCTATACATATATTTAAAAGTCTGAGTTATTTCAAAATAAAACGCAGTTAAAATCATGAATTGAAGAGTAGCTATAATATTCACATGTCTAAGAAAAAACTGCTAGTTTTCAGAGTCATTTCACTTCTCAATGATAGTGTCCCACCTGGTGATGTCACATGATAAGTTTCAGACAGATCTGATTGTGTTTGATGTGTTTTCGCCATATGTTGAAAACACATTTTTAGCAGACTTCAATTGGGTTTTATTTTGAAATTCCACATCAGATCTGTCTAAACCTGTTGTGGCATCACCAGGTGGGACACTATCAGTGAGAAGTGAAATGACTTACTGAAAACTTGCAGTCTTTTTCTTAGACATATTTGAACATATGGCAAAAACACATTTTTAGCTAATTTCAATTGGATTTTATTTTGAAATTCCACATCAGATCCCTCTGGAAACTTATTTAATGAAAACATCACCAGGTAGGACACTATCAATGAGCTCTGAAACTGCTTGAATTTTTAGACCCATGTCAACATCCTAAGGACTCATCAATTCATGATTTGAATTGCGTTTTATTGCAAAATTTACTCATCAGACTTTTAAATATAGATATTTTAGATGTATATTTATACGGGAGTTGTATATACATATAAATGTAATGACAGTTCTTACACTATGCTATTACGTTTTAAAAATATCATTTTTTGCTGTTACCGTAATGTATGAAGAAAGCGCGCAACGTTTTTAAGAGAGGCTCCTTGACCGCCGTTCGACGAGAAGGGCTGGCTTGACATCAGTAGCTTTAAGGTCCTGCAGCTGAACCTTAGGGGAGAAGGTTGAACGTTGTTTTAATCTGATTACTTTCTTGCCTTTAAATCTTCTCTTTAAACTTCATTTACCATCATGCATTAGTCATGCGTAACTGTGGAATTGGCTAGTTTAATGCATTCGATCCTGGCAGTTCTGTTTTAATGCAAACATGTTTCCAAACAATGTGTAACTTTCACTAAATATTAGCTGCAGAAACAATTTGTTTATATCAAATCGAGTTTTCAGAGTTAACAAAATGTTTTTCAACCCTTTTTGAGCATTGGTTCACTTCTTTTCCCTTAAGAAAAATCACACCAGCAGCCAAAACTGTAAAATGAGGAACTCTATGGTCTGTTTTTTGATTTATAGTTCTTCCATTATATTGCATGTTTTTTGTCTGTTGCCAATAATCGAGGCATAGCTGGAAGTTGCAGCTTAGAGATGCAGTTAGAATGATTTTCAATTAATGATTTTGTAGTTTATGAAGTGCGATTTTTGTAACAATCTCACAAAAAATGAAAGTTAGATTCTTTCTTAACAGGGATTTAAAAATATATATATAAAAAATATATATACTAGTATATACTAGTATATATATATATATATATCAGTAGATATCAGTATATCAGAGTCATTTCACTTCTCATTGATACCCATATATATATATATATATATATATATATATATATAACATATATATATATATATATATATATATATCACCTATATATATATTTAAAACAATATATATTTAAAACATCATTTTAATGTTTGTAATGTCATTTGTGATTTTTAAAGATATTTATTTATTTATCAACATTTTTCCACTTAAAATATTTTTTTTTTTTTAATCATACCCATACCCAAACTATGAACAAACAGCAGACAAACACATTTTAAAATGCAGGTTTTTAGATATAATTTTTAATAGTTTATGGCTAAAATAACTGCACACCCTAGTGTTTATATTAGAACCCAACTTGATACTGTTTTTTCCCCCCAATAGCCTATTGTAGTGCTTCTACTTAGCCATTGTGTTGTTGGCTTATGCGTATTAATAATAATAGAAAGGATTAACATGAATGACATTTTCCCGACCCGCTGGATCCCTTTTGGATTCTGTCAGAGCTTTACTGTTGGGGGAAGGCGGGGAGCCCCCTGGACACATCACCGGTGTGTCGCACAATCGTACAATCGCACACTCACACATTCACACCTAGGGACAATTTAGTCATCATTCAACCTATGAAGCAGATTTATGGGCTGTCAGAGGAAGCTGACAGTCCAAACTGAAACACCACACCCAAAGGCTGGACAGGCTGGGCTGGCCAGTGCAGCTAGAGATTTGAACCGAAGCAGCACGCATGACCAGGCTGTATTTCTCTTTTTCCCCCCAGGTAATACTGCTGAACAAGTCTCAGGCTTTACAGGAGGTAGTGTGGTTTTGCCGCGAGAACAACAGAGTTAAATCAAGGTTTTTTCCACCTTGGAAGATCCATGCAGAAACCTTTGAGAGTCTTCCAGTTTAGAAAATATAACAAATCATGGGGAAAAGAATTTGAAGGAAGGGTGGAACATTTTGATTCAGATATTTCAAATAACTGTTCCATTCTCCTGAAAAATATCATTGGGGGGGATCATGGTATTTACAGGTGTTATTATAGGACAATAGAAAACCTCCAATATTGGGATGTAGACCTGAACGTCTCTGGTAAGTAGATCATCCAATTATTATTCATCAATATTAATATCAATATTTTCTCCTGGAAAAACAAAATGTTCTCACATCTCTTTCATCTTATGAACACAGTGTTTGATTTTTATTGTTATAGGGATGATATTATAAGCCTTTGATTATGGAACCCATGACTTACGTCTTCGGTACTCACTGCATGCTGTCGTCTTGTTGCAGATTCCCCCGTGGCCAGACAACGGTCCTCAGAATGTACGTACAAATGAGCTCTTGTTTGGTCAACCTTGAGTCTCCGATTACATGTCTGCTTTCAAACTTCTGTGGTGAACACAGTATTTGTGGAAATGATGTTTATTGTGGAACCTCACAAACCCTTTGGGATTTTGGGGGAGTGACATCTGTAAAACCGTTTTGGTGAGTTTTTGTTAGGTTTTGTGATTTATAATAATGCGTCTTCTGTCTGTTGTTTTCAGCCCAGACAACACTGAGTTCCACAGAAAATCCACAGACCGAAAAGCCCGACTGGAAAATGCTTTGGATGGTCGCGATTTTGGTGTTAGGATTGTAGTATAGCATTGTTGTCGTCCGTCATCCTGCATCCAAAATGTCCAGGTGAATATGTTTCTGTGGTGAATTCTTTTATTGAAATAAATCCTGCCACTATCCAGTTTTAAGATAGATTATCATTTATCATTTAACAGATATTTGATCAAATGTCAACACAAATGAATGAATCTTTATTTAGCACCTTAAAAACATCATCAGAACCAAAATACTCTACATGAAGAGTAGAAATAAAAATTATTAATAAAAATTGAGCAAATCAAGGACAAAAATTATACATGACATAAATTACAAAGAGCAATAATTAGATAAGAGGCAAATGGAAAATTAAAAAGATGCTCCAAATTACAGAGTATTAAACACTTTTCTAGAAAGGTAAGTCTCAAATTGACATTTTAAACTGTTTAGGTTTTAAATTAGCTCTCGAGAAATATTTTTCACTAGACCTTAAAAACTCTAGAATGGCTTTGAAAAAAAAGAAAGAAAGAAACAAACAAAAGAAATCAAAAAGAGTAGGCTGGGGAAAGAACCATTAAAAGTTTTAAAAACAAAGCGTTTCTGGCTACTGTTTTCAAAACTCATGTTCACGCATCGCCACCCCAGTTTTTACTGATAAAAGGCGCGGCGATTGAACATCCATTTAAAGTCAAACCAGGCGGACTCAGATTTGGTGTTGACATCTGGAATTGCCAGCCATTCAAAAAGTGATCACAGGAGAGAAATGAATTATTGCAGTTTAAGCCCGGCTCGAATTATCGACATCAAGTTTCATTCACGAGATTTGCATCACTTAAACATTTCTCATCAAGCCTCTTCCAAATGGTGAGACATGCGCTAGTAAACACTAAAAAAAAGAAGAAGAAAGAAGAGAAGAAGAAGGCCCTCTCTGCTTGTCCACCAACCAAAAGAGCTAAATGTCTAAAAGGACATGTTTGAAATGCATTTAGTCCTTCAGCAGATTTGATCCCAGCACTTTCACTTTGTGACACTTGTTTTTTTGTCAATGCCGCTGTATAAAAACAGCCTAAAGTTATCAGATTACTCACTCTAAAGAATGTTTTCTGGCGCTGGCTGGGAGAATCAACAGTCAAACGTTTTTCCCCTGGAGGGAATCCGACTCTTTCGACTAAACTGCTGTAACCATGGAGCATGCTTTTGGTAGGTTTTTGTTGTAGTCGTGTAACGCTCATCTAATAATGTTTCGATATCTCCAGGAGGCTGAAGTTTACAAACATCGTGAAGGGATGGTGTTTAAATATTAGGATTAAAGATAAAGTCTTCCGTTAAAGTTGACATTGTCATGTGTCAGTCAGCAGCTCACTAAATAAATCCAACTACAAGGAATGGAAAAAGCCCGGTTTTCAAACCAGAATCTCTCATGTGCCAGACAGGATCCTAAAGGTTTTAACGTCCCAGTGTCTTGAAACAGCGTAATATCACCGACATGTGTGGCAGAGACATCGGACGTTTCCATGACAACAAACATTTTTTATCTGTCTATTCACCACCAGAACTTTAGCTCTAGTTCCCATTTATTGTAATACACAGTGGTTCTTGAAGCAGAGAAAAGCAGAATTGCACTGATATACAGCACTTTACGGTAGAGAAGTGCATCTTTTTGCCCATATGTAACACTTTACATTAGTAATGTGTTGCATACATTCATTGTGTATGAGAACTGGATGAATTGAGCCCTCCCCCCCGGCGTTCCCAACAGGAAGTACCCCTTACCCAAGAAGCCAAATGCCTTGATGAAAGTATGTGATCTCTTGTCGAACATTTGAAAGGTTCAATTGACAGATCTTATGTAGCTCCCTTTCAAGTGGTAGGAGTGTGGACTTCCAACAAGCTCATTCCTGATTGGCGAGTGTGGTTGCCATGGGAACAATGCTTCAGACAGACCTGAATCAATTACTGCTTACAGATGATATCTGGTTCCAACACGTGCCATGTCTGTTTCCCACAAAAATAGCGACTGAATTGACTCCGTGTCGCTGTCATTTTGTACGGGTGACGTCACACTCGCTCGCTCCAGTTCTAGTATACAGTCAATGAGTACGTGCCAAGTATGAAGAAAATAATGAAAAGCCGTTTTTTTCTCTGCGTCACATTCGCTGATTCACAATGATCACGTCAAAGAGCGTGTTTGTTTAGTTGTCACAGGTGACGTCTGTTGTGTTAAAGGTTAAAAAAACAAAAAGGGAATTTTAAAAAAAGATTGATTTTCATACTCCCCTCAGATAATGGTTTGACCCAAATAAAGAAACACATCATTGTCCTGTGTGCTCAAAAGTCGACTTTATTGACTGTTTATGAAAAGGAATCCTCTCCAGCCAAAGATGCTTTTAAATTGCGTTAAATTTGTTGCTCATATGTTTGGCATTTACCAAAATAGTTTATGCCAACCACTCAAAAAGCGTTCAAACTGTAAGTGTAGTGAGGTGTTTCAGGGTGTTTATGCACAGATTGTATTATGGAGATGACTTGCTGGCAGCATATTGGACTCAGGTGCCAAACCTGAAACCATCATAAGCTTTATTACTACCAACACACAAAGTGCTGCTGGATTCGCAAACCAGGTTGCGTGTTTGCTTGTGAAACTTGATAATTGTTCTTCTTCATTGGTGTCCCAGTTGTTTGACATGTGCTGTTGGTGTTTTTGTCTCTGATCATTAGGAAAGGGCCAACGAACCAACGGCACCGGGCTCCAACCCACAGACCTGTTCCACGACCTTCAAAGAGGCACCAGGAAGTCACTTTCAACTGATAAGATAATTCATGAAAAATGTGGCATTGAGCCTCTTTCAACCATAAAAAGCGAGTGGCATCATGTTTGCATTTCTGCCTTGAGCACCTCCATTTTTGTTCAGTTTCAAATGCGCTTGGGGAATGCTTCTGTTGTGTTATATTTTCTACTGCAAAATGTAATTTTTATCAAAGGATAAAAGGTTTTTTCAGACAAGCCGTTACAATAAATGCAAGAACTAGTGATTCATAATTATCATAAAAAACAACAACATTCAATTCAAGAAAACCTTTTATTTTGGCTTGTAGTGGAAGGATACCTTTTGGCTGAAGCGTTTGCTGTTTTTGTTTGAGGATCACTAAAGGCATGTCATGAGTTTGGCTCACGCCACCTAAGACGTTTTCAGTGCATGAGTGTAGTGCGGAGGAATAGGTGGGGGAAGATTAGTCAAAGCTTGCAAAGTTGGATCAAGTTGCGAGAGTGGGCTCCTTTCCCAAATTCCATTTCTGGACCATGCGGCCCTTCAGAGGTCCAAAAAAAAAATGTAATTACCATAACACATGTGGACATCATGGCTCCACTAAATGGATTCATTCATTTTCTATTCTGTCACTTTTGGGGTCACGGGGCTGCTGGAGCCACTTGTGGGTGAAGGCAGGGGACGACCTGGACAGGACGCCAGTCTGTCACGGGAATGTCCACAATCACACACCGATTCACTCTCACACTCACTCAAGCTGGAGATATTGCTGCAGGAGAACATGCAAACTCCACACACATTGATGTTCTGTTTTTTAATGTTCCCCCAGCTGGGACTTGAACCAGGGGCCTTCTTGCTGTGACTAACCACTGAGCTAACCATTGCGCAACCGTGCAGCCCTCCACTAAAATGATGAACATGTCAAATGTTAAATGATGTCACAGTAAATGTAATATGAAAAAGTGGCATTCTTAAACACTTGTTTTTGTTTCTGTATATTTTACACAAAAAAGTACTGATTTCTTCCATATTTTTTGCTCATTGATGTACAGTTTTTTTAAACGGTTATTTTCTTTGTCATCAGTTTTAAGTAGTCATCAAATGTCTCAATAAGTCAGACTGTAATAATCAAAATAAGTAAAAAAGGGGAAATACACATCTATAGTTGTTTGATGTTAAAATATGCAGACTGTAAGTAGAAATGACTACTTTGTGCACATTTGTGTCTTAGCAGACTTCAAAACCTTTGAAACAAAAGCAAGTAGGAGCATCCAAACACAAAGTAAAGAAAAATCATAAAGTTCTAGTTTTCAGGTCGGGAGAATTTTAGTCCAGACGTTTAAAGTGCATTTGGCCGAAAAAAGACCTGCTAGGTTTGATTGTAAATTCCTAGTACTGAGGGCAGGGATGCCCAGTTTATTTTAGTCTGCTTAGTTTGTTCAGTTGAAGAATTTTTCCTGTTAGATTCTGCTTGTATTCATGATACTAAGTTTACTTTACAATTACAGCTACGAAGCCCATTGAGACGACTGTTGTTGTGATTTTGGGCTTTATGTATCAATTTGATTGAAATTGAATTGAATTGAATTCTGCAGGTCAGCAGAAGGGAAGAGGATTTGCTTGAAATAAGAAGATCTCTTACATCAGATGAGTCAAGTTGAGTCACTTGCTTGGGTTTGAAGGATTGGATTTAAAAGTAAAGATAAAACTGTTTCCAAAAATTGAGGAAAAGCCAGAAATAGCTGTGGAGCAAATGGAACACCAAATAAGTGCAGCATATTTACAGTCATGGGTTAGGGTCACTATGTAACTTATAACAGTTGTTTTCTCAAAGAGAAGCAATACAAGTTTTAAGCAAATCCATTGAGAGAGAAGATGTAATGTCTACCTTGCCATTTGTTAAGAAGCTAGTTTCACAAGCATTCTCCTCAAGACTGGGATCTGATACGGGGAAAAAGTACATCATTGGAAGGGGGCAGTTCCATAAACTCAATTTCAACAAGTTCAAACCTGTCCTGGTGAATCAACTATCATTTCATAGTCAGATACAGAATTGCTGATTGGCTCAGCTCCAAAAAACAAGTAGTCTTATTTTAGTACAAGAGAAAGTAAATAAAAATCAGGACATTTTCCCTTCAAACTTTAAAACATCGCCTGATTTAAAGGAACAATGTCAATTCTGTGCCATCAGAAACACTTATTTTGCCTTGAATCATAAAATCGTAAACTAACCAAAGTATTATATAAATATATATGAGACCAAACACAAAACCTTGTTGTGCACCATGATGAAGAGGACTCATAAAGACCAGATAAATAAAGTTGACTCATAACAGTGTTTATATCAATAACATGTTTTAGTGTCAGCTTTGTCTATCACAATGGCATTCCAGATGCTCCTGCGAAGCCTTCTGTTTAAAAAGGAAAGCTTGAACAAACTAAGACAGATGGTAGAATATGAAACCAATAAATGGGAAAAAAGGTGCAGAGTTTAGGTCAAAGTCTAAAAATGAGCTTTAATGTGTTCTTTATGAACCTGCTGACCTAGAAACCAAAGTAGATAAGCAAATCCATGTAAAAAAAAAAAACTAAAAAAGAGCAAGTTAATGATTCATACTGTGTTTTCTGGGTTTTGTCAAATGTTTAGTAATAGCCTAAAACTCTTGACTGTAGATGAGAACTGGATTGAGTGACTCCTCCCACATCACCTTCCAAACAGGAAGTACTTGCTGGCTCTGAGAAGTTTTGTCAAATGCTGACAATGTTGAATACAAGACATGTCAATTTTTCGAAAAAGTTGATTATGTTGAGATACATTTTATTTAGTATTCTTTTATTTCTGTATAGATTTGTATCATTGAAATTATAATAAATTGTAATAACCATTGTTTTTCAACACTTTCCATTACTTGTCGGTTGAAGAGAATGCTGGTTAATGAACCATCCTGTAAAAAGCATCATGTTAAACTTTTCAGAAGCTGATTTGCAACATAAAAAAACCGAATGAGAATTCAGATTGGGGACACGATGAGCTTAATCCAATGTGGGTCCTTTAGGACAGACCCTTCACACTACGCTGCCTAACTATGTGGTCACAAGGAGGCCCAAGTCTGGATCTGCCAGTGCCAGTCCTCCCCCAGGATAAAATGCAGGGTTAAGTCAGGAGGGGCATCCGGCGAAAACCAAATCTAATGTGTGGATCACTGAAAGCTGACTTGCTGTGGAGACCCTTGAGGGGAAGTGTCTTTATCTGGTTAAATAAAGGTTATATAAAAAATAATTAAAAACAAAATTAGCTGCATTGCATTATTTTAATTCATTTTGGTGTCTTATGTATAATCTATACATCTGTATCTGTTAAAATATGTGATGTTTCTTTTAACCTGTTCTTGGCATACATCACATGATGGAGGACAGTATAGAAGAAAATTAGCACCTAAAATGGAGATTTATAGGTATTTCTTTATTCAAATTGTTGTGAATCAAGAGCAGACAAAAAAATGCAGTTGGAAAAGGTTTTTACATTGAAAGTATTTACATTAATACGTTTTATAAAAGAATGGCTTAATGGTCTAAAAAAAAAGAGTTTTGAAGTTGCTTTGGTCGATAAGAAACAGGCTTCAATGGCTCTTTTAGTGTTAAAGGAGTAAATATCTGTATTATATTGAAGAAGCTCTGATTTCTTTGCTTTGTTGGTTTTTGGTTAAAAAAACACACATGATCTTCCTTATTATTATTATTATTATTATTATTATTATTATTATTATTATTATTATTATTATCAAAACGTCTACTGGGTGTAATCGAAAAAAATAAGCCTAGCTAAATTTGTGATTATTTTATTTTACCATTATGTTGTTCTGCGTTTGTTTCTTCTGACTGTAATTTCTGATTTTTTTAAAAATTAATTGTATGTTCAGCCATGTTCGGTTATGTTCAATCGTTTAATGAAAAAAAGCACTGAAGATGCTTCTGACACCCACGTGATCAACGGGGATCGCAATTGACGTACTCACTACGTCTGACGTAGCAGGAAGTAGCACAGGCGGCTAAACGGTTAGCATAAAGAACTGGAAGAAAGAATCGACCACTGATTGTGTTTTACTTTTATTTTTTCAAAGCTGGAACAAAGCCGACATTTCTGCACACGGTAAGCCAAACGTAGGCTGTCAGGAGCGAAAATAGTCATTCAAATGACGTAATGAAAATAGTTCTTCATGTTGCTCAAAGTAACTAAGCTGTTATTGAATTGGCTATTGGAACAGTTTACAACTCTGTAGCTAGTTTCCCCCCAGTTCGGCTACTGACGTTTTATTTTACAATGTCTGGAATATTGGACTTGAAAATTATTAACTTAACAGAGACTGCTGTATCAGCACTGATGAGTAAACATTTTTATTATTTAGGTGTTTAAGAAAAATATTGATGTCACATTATTGATTTGTATTTATTGTTTTATTTATTTTTTTTAATTTGTGTGGGGGTTTTGGAGAAGGAATATATTTTCTTCTCCCCTTACAGTTTACATTATCTTTATGAAATCAAATCAACCTTTATTTATATAGCACTTTTTACAACAACACATGTCACTCAAGGTGCTGTGCATAAAATACAACAATAAAATGTAAAAACAAGATGGCAAGACAAACAGTGCCGACAACCCCACCCTCACAAACACACACACACACACCATGATAAAAAGAGTGATAAAATGATGGAATATAGAGTTGCCTGATATTTCTTATAAGTTATGTGAATGTAAAAATGTAAATATAGTTTTTTATTATTATTTACGTTTGATTAAGCTTATTTAATGGTTATTAGGAGAAGTGGTCAATGACACAAGCATCTTTATATTAATGACTTGAACAGGTAGTGGTGGGGGATAAAGGTGTAACTTCATGAAAAGTATCCAAAGTTCTCGTTCTGACGGGCTTCTTCTGTGAGCCGACATCACATAACTGACACCAGAGGCTGTGCTGGATGCTAGAAGGATGCTATGAATGCTGGACTTGAAGGCGAATGTGGTTTATAGTCTGTTGTTGGTTGTAGCGGATCCATTACAGCTAGCTTATTTGAAAGAATGCAAAACAGCCCACTGATTATTCATCCAGTCTCTGGCTGGGACCATTGTCATCTGGATAACATGATTGAGCTGCCAGTCACTGTTTTGTTTAATCTTAAATACTGTCAGACCTAAATTAAATGTTGTAGTTTAGACTATAAACAAGGTTGTACGAATCGGTTTTCTCTCGTTCACTTAACAGACCCACTTTGATGAAATCGTATTTTTGGTGTTACCTTGTTCTCATGATGGAAGACACGTATAAAGAAAGTTGAGCTCAAAATGGCATATTTGACTGTTTCTTTATTCAACTTGTTGACAGTGGTGTATTTGTTGCATCGAAAACGTGCTGGGCGGAGCACAAGCTCCCTGCTCCGCTCCATTCTGATGCATCCACCTGCAGACGAATAGATCCGTGAACGTCTTTGTTTTCCTCGTCCGAGCTGGCATCTGGCTCATAACTGAACAGTTGGATAGCTCCGATATTGCTCTCCATTTTTGTCACCCTTTTAATGTTAGCTTGGGGTTGTGAGGGGCTGTAAGCTAGTGGGAGAGTGTGTAAACAGATGGATGATGGGATATTAGCACAGGCTTCCTCCCCACCAATGGTCCCGCCCACAACCTCGAGGTAAATTTCTGCTGTTCTGCAGAAACTGTCCTAGAAAACGACACCGGTTTTTGGCTAACAAAACAATAATAATCATACTTAAAAGATCACTGGGGACATTTTTAAAATAGATCAAAGGAAGATCGGTTTGAATAAAGTACCATCACTCCCTTGTAGAAGGCTAACTTTACTTACTTTATATGCAAAGGTTTGACATTAATTTTTCCCAATATTTTTCTTTCTTTTAGCATAACATTGGTTTTAATGTAGCCTACATGTTTCCTATTGAGGTACAGAAAAGAAAACATTTATGCTAAAATAATCAGCGAGGAAGTTGGTTCTATTAAAAATTATATTTGCAGAACCCCCCCATCAAACACAGTAAAACCTTGACTGTTTTACTGAACGCACAGCTAATTCATACTGGAAGACAGGAGACAGATTTTAAATCTTAATAGGTTCTTGTTTTCAGTAAGATTAGGGTCTTTGTTACTTTCTTTTCCATCATTTAATTGTTTTAAGATCACACATTGTATTTGACATTTGTATAAATAAACATTATCCTTTTTCGGAAATAAATTGAATTAATTTCTGTTCAACTTCTGTTGGTTTGGACAAACGTTTTGAAAATCAAATATGTCGAGAGTTAGAGGTGCTTAAGCAAAAAGTGTTGCATTCATATTTGGTCTAGTTCATTTATTTTTAGATATTAAAAAAGAATAACCTGCTAAAACATTCAAATTTGCACACATAAATGACTCTAACTTAGTCGTTTTTTTTTTATCCCTTTCTGGTTTACAAATTGAAAATCTGTAGAGAAAAAAAAGTAGATATAGGGGGTCGGGGGGGAGCTTTTTTTAAACAACTGATTGATTATTTTTCTGATGTTTTAGCACCAATACAGGATTAGACGATGAGTCAGCGAAGGAAAGTAGCCACCTCACCAAAACCAGACAGCGGCGACTCCTCTGGGGTCGGCAGGAAGCACAGCATCTGCATGGTGTCGGACTTTTTCTACCCAAACATGGGCGGAGTTGAAAGTCACATTTATCAGCTGTCGCAGTGTCTGATTGAAAAGGGACACAAGGTGGTGGTCGTCACGCACGCGTACGGCAGGAGGAAGGGCGTCAGGTATCTGACTCACGGACTCAAGGTCTACTACCTGCCCCTGCAAGTCATGTACAACCAGTCCACGGCCACCACCTGCTTCCACAGCCTCCCCCTGCTCCGCTGCGTCTTCGTCAGGGAGCGCATCACTGTGGTTCACGCTCACAGCTCCTTCTCTGCCATGGCCCACGATGCACTTTTCCACGCCAAAACCATGGGCCTGAACACAGTAGGTCCCACCAAGCTGCTTTACCTTCACCACCTTCTGTGTGTGGTTGTACCGACCGACTTCACCCAAAAACAACCTCGTTGTGTTTCTAGGTGTTCACTGACCACTCACTTTTTGGTTTTGCTGACTTGAGCTCCGTGTTGACCAACAAGCTCTTGACGGTGTCTCTGTGCGACACCAACCACATAGTGTGTGTGTCCTACACCAGTAAGGAGAACACCGTTCTGCGGGGAACGCTGCAGCCAGAGATCGTGTCCGTCATTCCCAACGCCGTCGACCCCACAGACTTCACGCCTGACCCGTCTCAGCGACAGAAAGACAGGATTACCATCGTCGTCGTCAGCCGCCTCGTCTACCGAAAAGGTTGGTAAAGTGACTTTAAAGGAATGTGTCGAAGAATTTTTTTAAATCATTTTTAATCATTTCCATGAAACCTACGGCAGCACAGATTTGACCAAAATTAAGAATAAAGTGTTACATTAGCATCAACAACGACTAATCAAAGGGACTTGCATTTGTAAAGTAACTGGAGCCAGGTCAATTCACCAAAATCACCACTAGGCGGTTTTTTACACAGAAAGGATGAAAACAAGATCCTCTTTGCGAACTGAACTGATTCTGCACAGGAGACACGGCACCAAGGAAACTGACTGACAACCAATCAAGACGCAGAACACGGCGTGCTGAATAAAAGCGTGCACAATTGCACACAAAAATATTCAGTTAACTGCAAGGACATGAAAGGCGAACCACATTATAGTGAGGGATGCTACTCGTGTATTTACGGCATGTTTTCAAAAGCTCTTTTTGTCACCAAACTATGACAGTTGTGCTTTTGTTCTGAAACTGACATTCTTTTGAGAGTATTTACCTGCTTTCATTCAATCCCATCACTTTATTTATTGCAGAAAAATGAATTTGTGTTAAAGGTTTAAATAAATGTTTGGAAATCTAACAGTTTGTGCTTTATGTTACACAACTTCTTATTTTTTAAATTTAATTTTTATTAAAAGGTTTTGGAGTATTCAAGTATTTTTGCATAATGAGACTTCTGATTGTTACAACAGCTTTGCCCCTTTCTATAGTACTTTTTCATTAAAGGATCTAAGCATCCTCTAAAAGCAAACTTATAGGATTTACACCAGTCAAAAATACAAAACCGTATTTTAATGAGTGCATTTGTGACAAATCTCCTGCACTTGCTTAAATGGACAATTAGGAAGTTAGATTAACAGCGTAGAATCAGACAAAATCCTCTTGGAGTCTAATTCCCCACCTTTTTCACTTTGAATCGTTGATATTTTGTGCTTAACACTCTTCTCATGTGCTTTTTGTTCCATGAACATGAATGCATTTGGCCAGAAACAAGGTGTAAACATACAAACTACACAAATTATGTAGCAGATAAAAATGTTCAGCGGGAAAACAGGAATGGGGCAAACCAAATTGATCTTTAGTTCTGCCCCAGCCTTTTTATGCCTCATGGCGTTTATGCAGCTGGCGTGCTAACAAAAAATATTGCTTACAAGATTCTTTCTTTCAATTTAATATGTTATAAAATGACAATAATTTACTGCAGCCCTATTGACTTACGGCTATTACTTATGAACTGGATTGATTTAGTTTATTCTTTAAATCTAAATTGTGCTAAAACGAGGTGGTGTTTTGACAGAGCGGCGTTAGTTTTCCTCTATGCTAGCACAGCCGTTTACCAAGGTTATCCCGCTTTGTGAGCCTCTTTGTTCATCAGGAGAACTGGATTGCCTGTGTAACAAGCTTCCAGAGGGTTTTGGAAAAATATGGCTTTTATTGTGAAAGTCAAAGTATTTTGCTCTTAAATTCAATATTACGATCCTTTGGTGCAAAACCATCATAATGGGTTGTGTTTTTTTAGCCACAGTAGAAACAATCAGGCTGGTGTTTTCTCTCCAGGTATTGATCTTCTTGGTGGAATAATCCCGGATCTGTGTCTCAAACACCCCGATCTGCATTTCCTGATTGGTGGAGAAGGTCCTAAGAGGATCGTACTGGAGGAGGTGCGGGAGAAATACCAGCTACATGACAGGTATCACTTTAATACAGTTCCTGAGTACGTTTGATAAGGTCAAACCAGGATTGTTTATTTAAAACAAGTTCTGTTTCAACAAGTCCAAGCAGTGTTAAATTCCTATTAAAACCTGTTTTGTTGGTGTTAACGCGAAAATAGTCGAGCTCTAAATTTTTTTTTTTTTTTATTGAATCACAATAACTGCAAAGCCACCAACTGTTTTTTCCCCGTCAGTTTGAGCACGTTTTGAAAGTTCTACAAGTATTCAGTGCACGCTAAACATTAAAGGTTACAGATAATAAAAAATTCATCATTTTAGCATGAGGGAAAAACTTGAATACATTTTTTTTATACCTGGTTCAGGTTTTCTTTCACATGGAGGTGATCAGTCCGTGGTCCTCCTGAAGAGTTAGTTACCTTTAACTCCTCTGTTTTCTGCCTCCTTTTCACCAAACATAGATGCTTTATGGGCTTTAGTTTAACTGAGTTTGTTGTTTAATACATCACAGGGGCTCTATGCTCCTCAAACCAGTGGCAAGCATTTTGGCAGTGGGACCTTGTGCCCATCTCTGTTGGAAAATCAGATTGGTATCCCCAATAAAGACCCAGCCAAGAATTAAACCAGGGTCTACACACTACACCACTACACACCATTGTGCTCCTTTTAAACCCTGGTCCATCAGAAACCTACCGGTATGTACTGAAAGCACGTATTGACTGAGAACCTGCCACCCCACCGTTTGTTCCTCTGTCCTTAGCCTGGGGTAGATGCCTGTGAGTAACAAAGTAACAAGCCAACATCTGTTTTCTATGCAGCTGTAATTGTCACTTTAAAAAGTTATAATAAATAAATAATGAGTTATTTAACATTAAGGAGTAGTTACATTTATTTTTCATTACATTTGGTTACATGTATAAGTTCTATCTGGCCTTTGAGGACAGACACTATGCAGATGTGGAGTTTGACCCCCCCTGCTTTAGGGTGTTGGTGATTGGCCTCCAGCCTGTGGTTTTCAGCTGATAGAGCTTTTAGAGATCCAGTAAACACTGTGGTTTTTGAACCAACGGTCTAAGTAGAGTCTCATTCTGAGTCTCTGATACCAAACCTTACAACAATCTCATTTTTGGAATTAAATTAAAGTTGTTAAATCAGCTATAACTTACTTCTGTCCAAAAACAAAAACCGCAAAACAACAGAAGGTGTTAAATATATAAGTTTCATTTCCTGAATACGGTCCCTTTTTAATGGCATCCTAACGCGTTTGGAGACGATGTGTTTGTCAGGGACAACGAAACTATTTGATAGTCTAGTGTGGACATGCTTTTATACCAAATGTTGCAACTCTGTCACATAATGACACAGTTATGTGTGTTTGATAAGAGGCGGTTTTGTCTTTGCAGGGTGCGTCTGCTCGGGGCTTTGGAGCACAAAGACGTGCGCGGCGTCCTCGTCCAGGGCCACATTTTCCTGAACACGTCGCTGACTGAAGCGTTCTGCATGGCCATCGTGGAAGGAGCCAGCTGCGGACTGCAGGTCTGTCGCGTCTTCATCGGGTTTCCAAAGCTGCGGTTATAAGTGGAAGCCGCAGTAACTCACAAATGCAACAGGCCTGAACAGTTCCTTCACGTTAAACTGTCAGAGATATCCATCAGCATCAGTAATAACCTCTAATTGTACGTGAAACATTTACGACACAAAGGTGCTCGACACGCTCCAAGTGCAAAACAATTCAAATGTACACAAAGAACCCACAAGGAACACACAAACTCTCAATGTGAAAGAAAATGTAATAAACTGACACAATAAGAAAACATTACTACAAAATGTTAGTAAATAATTAGAATAAAATTACAAACATTAAAAATCTTTGTACCACAATAAATTGATATTTAATGATATATAATATAGTTGATTGTTAATGATTAAAGTAGTAGGAAAGGTACAGAGTAAAATTTAATTTAAAATTATAATAAAAGGAGATGTGATAAGATATTAAAAAATCCAGCTCAGTTATTTATTTTTTATGTGGTTGAAAACCAAAGCCACCATCAAAATAGACTCTCAGGTTTCTACCGTTGGGTGTTTAAGCATGAACAAGTCAAAAGACAGAGTGGGTCTAAAGTAGAGCTTTGTGGTACACCACATGTCAGATTATGGGTTTTAAAGAAGCAAAGTCAGATCTGCGCTGATGAAGAAGTCTTTATTGAGGAAATGAGATGTAAACTAACCAGATATTAGCTGCGTCGCCATTTCACATATGTGCAAAGCTTTATTTAAATTCCCGAAATGTCGAGAAAAAAACACAGTTTCTCTCTGACACTGTTTCCATTAAATTATAACTATCCATAACAAACTAACTCACACGATAAGTCATTCAAAACCACGGTGATGGATGTGAACAATACAACGAAAACAACCCCCCCATTGGCATTTAACGAAACAAATAAATCCCTTTATGCTTTGACCAATCAGATGGACGCCTTCCCATTGTTGACCAATCAGATGGAGGCCTATTATGTTAGATGTTTGTCCCCCATGTCGATGAGGGTCATTTGGAGTATAATTTTTAAACTGTTGCAATAAAATGGGAATGATGTTTTTGTTTATTTTTCTATTTGTTTATTTACCGCAAATTTATCGTTATCGCAATATTGATCACTAATATCGCATATCGCAAGTTTTCCTCATATCGTGCAGCCCTACCCCCCATCAAATGTCATGCTTTGGCACAATGCAGTCCAAAATTTACTGTTGTCCCGGCAACCTCCACACCCAGACTCGTCCATCAGATTGCCAGATGGAAACGCGTCTCCACTGCTCTAGCGTCCAGTGGCGGCGTGCTTTACATCACTGTATCAACGCTTTGCATTCACTTGGTGATGTGTGGCTTGGCTGCAGCTGCTCAGCCATGGAAACCCATTCCATGAAGCTCTCTGCGTGCTGGACTTGGGCTAATCTGAAGGTCACATGAGGTTTGGAGCTCTGCAGCAGAACTCTTTGCACTTCAGCATCCACTGACCCCTCTTCATCGGTTTACATGGTCCACCACTTCATGACTGAACTCTTCCAGTTGGTCCTGATGGAGCTGACAGCTGACGGTGGAAGATTTAGGACAGAGGAAGTTTGTTGCTCAGGTGGAATCCTATGACAGTTCCACGCTGGAATTCACGGACTTCCTGAGAGCGGACCGTTCTTTCACAAATGTTTGTTAAAACTGTCTGCACGCCTGAGTGCTTGATTTTATACACGAGTAAACGCTATATTACTTTTGGTCGTATAGTGTACACTTCCAGGTTCATCGTGGCTGTCCTAAAGGATGCTGAGAAGACTCTAATCTAAACAAAGCTATTTATGATCATCAGGATGCTTTTTTTTACACAAAAGCATAAAATGTTTTTAGGGATGAGTAAACAAGCGCATTAATTCCAGTTCTTCAGCATTTCAGCATCGACCTGTAAACGTTTCCTCACTCTTCCTGTAATTAGAGCCGTTTAAAGCTCTTTTTCACTTTCCATCAGTAAAATAGACCTGATGGTGAAACAAACTATCACTGATCGGTCTCTAACTGCTGACAAACAAATGCCGGACTTCAGCTAAAAGCCTCCATCTGATGTTGGCTCCGTTTCCTGCAATTTTTCTACTTGTCAAAGACAAACAATCTTAGCGCGACAACAAAAAATCTCCTTTCAGTTTAACAGCATTCTGAATGAATACACAAAGTAACACAAAAAAATGGTTGAAATTTCAGAAGACAAGACAGCTGCAGTGGATTTTTCTGTCATGAGGAAAATCTCCATTTAAAAATGGTTTCTATGTTTGTCTCTGCCTCCTTCCTAAGGTTGTCAGCACTCGTGTTGGCGGCATTCCCGAGGTGCTACCCGAGGATTTGATCACGCTTTGCGAGCCAACAGTGCGGTCGCTTTGTGCCGGTCTGGAAGCCGTCATCGCCAAGGAGCGATCCGGCTCCGTTCCCGCCCCGGCCTCCATCCACGCTCGAGTGAAAAACCTCTACACCTGGAGAAACGTTGCAGAGAGGACGGAAAAGGTGCGCTCATTCAACGGTCACTGCAGGTTTTTGTTTAGAAAATGAGTGAACAAAAAGACGATCCAGGAGACCAAATGAATAGCATGTAGTTACCTGACGGGTTTTCCCTGAGTTCAGCTTACTGACTTGATGTTTGCTCACAAAAACAATGAAAAGGTCAGTTATTTTGAACCTAATTTCTCTGTTTTTCTCCCTTAAACCTTAAATATTGGATGTTAGTGATCCAGACTGGATTTATATATGCATCTCTTTGCCCCACGTTTTTATTTTTTGGATGTAACCCCGTAAAAAATAGCAAACTTTCACTTTTAGAGTTCAAAAAGAGGTGAAAATCAGCTCCAGCTTCTTTGAGTTATCCTATGACAAGCTTGATGTTGTTTATGCAAGTCTTTAGTCAAGATGCAAAACCTGAATTGCAGGGTATCGAGTATCGTCTGTCCTTGTTTGGAGTGTCAATAAAGTTTTCCCCTTCAGGTGTACGACAGGGTGGCGGCAGAGGAGGTCCTCCCCCTGGACAGGCGGCTGCGGAGGCTAAGGTCCCACTGCGGCCCGGTGGCCGGCTCCATCTTCGCCTTCGTGGCCGTCTTGGACTTCCTTTTCCTGCTGCTGCTGCAGTGGTTGGCGCCGTGTGAGCTCATGGACGCCGCCGTGGACGCCAGCGGCCCTTGCAGCCTCTGGAGGCAAGACGCCTGTTTCAAAAAAGCAGCGAAGAAGACAGACGAACAAACCTGATCTCCGCCATCACTCGCTCACCTTTAGCCCCTGCTGCTTTGGGTCGTAAAGCTGCCAACAGACATTTGAAACCGCACTACAGTGACCGTGCTTCTGACGCCTCCTCAGCTTCTGTTACAGAGCACAGCTCATGTCTGAGTCTTTAGATGACACACACTCCTTCACTATTTTTAAGCACTTTCCACATTTGTTGCAGTTTAAATGGAACTGAATGGTGGGAAACAGAACTACTGTATTATTACCATGTTTTTAGTTTTAGCCAATTAAATTCACTGTATTTATAAAGCTCTATATGACAGAATAAATGGATTTGTATTATCTTTATATTTCACTGTTTTTGTACGATGGGATCCGGAACGTCTATCATAAAAATGAATCTTTAAACTGTTTTTAAATTGTGTTTCTTGTCTGGCTTCTCTCAGAAAAACAGGATTCGAAGCTTAAAGCTAAAGAAGGAGGTATGATGGCCTTTAATGAGAAGTTGGAGACAAAACAGGCGGGGGGCGCATATAGACCAGGGGTCTGCAACCTTCATCACTTTAGGAGTCTGACTTCATCCTTCAGAAAATAAAAACGCTGATTTGTATTTTTGTGATTCTTACTTTTATGGTATATTCTTACCGTACTAACAATGTTTTTTTTTCATGAATAAAACAACGAGAAACTAACCTTTTTATGAAATAGTTCAGAACTTTTGACAGAGGTTCAAATGACTTCCTTTCAAATTAAAAGACACCCTGTGTCACAGTGGGTCATCTAGCAGCAGGTCGTGGAACATCAGCAGTGATTTTTAAAAAAAGTTTATTTTTACTATTTGTGGGACATCTCTGCCAGAAATGAGTCAATCTAACTACCAGTAACTAAAATTAAATCAGAGCTAATGAAGTGACCCTTACTGTATTTAAGGCTCACTTAAAATCCTTGAGTTTATTCAAAAAGTAGAAAATCTGTTGTATAATCCCCTACCCCTTAACTCCCTTTTTTTGTTTGCTGACACCCATTGGTTTTTTGTGGCACACGGTGCACAAAAATGTGTCCAAATGTTTTAGATCTGACTTTGTAAAACAGAAAACCAAACCAGTAGATGGATTGTTGGAGCATTATGGGTACTGTAGTCAGGATCCTCGTGGAGGGATGCCTACTATCCTTCAACTGTTAGTGAATGACTTGAATAAAGTTACTTTACTTCTTTTATTTTACTTTACTTACATTTGACATTTAAGTTATTTAGAAAAATTAAATCTTTCTGGTTTCCTTTCACTAGAGAACAGAGAAGGAAATGAACCTCATGTGGCTTTGGAGCCTCGGGTTACAGACAGATGATGGTGGTTTTGTTGCTGTTGGTTGACACGCAGTAAAAGAGAAAAGCTGCTTTTAAATTAAAATGATATATAATTGAAAAACACGGAGCGTATCTTCAAACTTACAAAAGTTTACTAAGCCAGTTTGGGATTTATTTTTGCCATACATCCTTTTCCTCCATTCATAAATACATTTTTTTTCATTATTTTTAGATTATTTTTAAGTCAAATCCTAACTTTCAGCTTTTAGTTGAAGAAATGCCATTAAAAATGTGTTTTTCTTTGGTGAAAAACTTTGAATTGCTTGTTGAAAATGAGTGTTTAAGAGTGTTTCAGCTCCTTTTGTTATGCACATACAGAGGTTTTTTGTTTTTACTGAATGGGGGGGGTGGGGGAAGTCACCAGAGGAGCAGATAAGAGAAGAATGAAGGCCGGCTTCAGGTTTGTGGAGCCTGGGAGAGTTTGTGAAGGAGTCTTCCTACTTTTAAAACGATGGCTGCCGTCCGAGCAGTGGGGTCCCAGCCGAATCCCCTCCACATCTATGGAGGTCGGACGTGTAACCTGTTGATGGCTGGTGAGTTTTTACATGGTCATCGCAAAGTTTTGGTTCAGTTTTGCTGTTCTGTGGGAGAAATTAGAAGATGCGTATCTGGTTGATTGCTATTAATCCTTCAATCCATTGTTTTGCTGTTTCTTTTCTATTTTTCATTTTATTATATTGTATTTATCCCACAATGGTAAATTTGTTCTCTGCATTTGACCTGTTCCCTGGGGGAGCGGTGAGCCGCAGGCGAAGCGCTCGGGAGGCAGTAGCGTTAAAAGTCTTGCCTGAGGGCCCTCACTGGCCGTTGATGGGGTAATTGCCCCATTACCATCCCCCTCCGGGAATCAAACTTTGGTTTTCTGTGTGGTAGCCTTTCACCTTTCCAACCAGCTGCTCTTTCATTATTACAGTATCTTCCACCATTTTTTGGCACTTAACTCCAACAATTTTCACCTATTGTAACCATTTAACCATTAAAATATTCAGCTCTTCAAGCAATGACTTTTGTTCCTTTAAATCCTTAAAATTTTCTCAAGATATTCCAGGATTTCCATTGGAATAGATAGGGAATCCTTGGTGCAGAAGTTCGCTGGTTTGATACATTTTTCACAAAAATATATTTTTGTTACTGTGCTGTCTTTTTTACTTTATTAATGTTTAACTTTGATCATTTCTTTATTTCTTTATTTTTTTGACAACTATTACCCATTACGTTTAATTTTCATTCAGCAATATAGCATTCAACCCTGCACTTTATTCTGGAAATGCAGCTCCTTCTATTGTTTTTAATTGTTTTTTAACTTAGAAAAATAAGGGTTTGCCTGTCTTGGAATAACCTAAGAGCTTTCTGTCAAAGTGGCAACTTTTTGTGTTTTCTGCATATTCCGTATTTATATATTTATGTATTTGTATATTAAGTATTTATTTCATTTGATGGTGTTGCTACTGCAACTGAATTTCCCTACGGGGATTAACAAAGTTGATCTTAATCTTCTGACTCCTGTTGTAACGCCTTGGTCTCAGACTGGTGGTCAGACAGAAGTCCTCTCCATGAAGCAGCGTCCCAGGGCAGACTCCTCCTCCTCAGGTCGCTTGTTGCACAGGTGCAGATGTGGCCTTTCTCTCCACCCATCATCAAACACAGTTTGCCAGACCAGTACAAGGTCACAGACATTTTGAGTCACCTACAGGGCTTCCACGTGGACACGCTGACCATGGATGGGGTGTCTCCCCTCCACGAGGCTTGTCTTGGAGGTCATTATCACTGTGCCAAGTTCCCGCTGGACAGCGATGCAAAGGTGAGAAGCTCTGAACATGGATATGTTCACATTTTAGATGCATTCATAATAAATATCCAATTTAACCTTTTTGCAGAAAAAAAAATCTTACAATGATCATTTACACGGGAACTGAAGAAGTTTGTAAGAATAGTTGTATGTTGAGTTTAGAAGATGCTTTGTTACTTATCCTCAACATGGTAGGACAAAATCAAACGTCACGGCGGAAGAAAGCGTAACAAAGAAGAAAACAAAATATGTGTGAACAGCTTCCAGATAAAAGCTGGATCTTTACAGCAGTGAAAGTTAAGAAAAACAATAGGAGTAGAGCAAATACACAATCATAATGGCTTTTATTGAATCAGTGTACTTATGACGAGATTTCTCCACAAAGCTGGCTTCTTCAGAAATCTGACACAAGGTTTTTTTATTTGGGCTATGTCTGAATTCCTTCACTACTCACTACATAGTGCACAACACAGCTTGTTTACCATTTTCTGTCTAAATCTACAATTCCCTAATCCAGTGACCTAGAAATTTCCCAGAAGTCTCTGCGAAAAACCAGTGTAACTCGATGCGAATATAGACCACAATGCATTGCATTTGGACGTTTTTTTTTCTCAAAGAAAATGTATTTAAATGTACTTTTTAAAATAACATATTAATGTCTTTCTCTTCAGAATTTAGTGAATGCATAAATGATTGTCACAAAACGCTCATACATCAATTAGATTTTAACTTTGTGAAAACGATGATGTCATATTCACTGTTTAAATAAAAGAAAAAAAAGAAGAACAGAGCATGGTGGTGTCCCAGTTGCTTTTAAAATCCAGGGCAATATATAGTTTTTTATATAGTAGTTTGGGGTTAGGGTGGGAATTCGGACACAAAGTCAGACAGTTTTGTGAGCAGACTTCAGGGAAGTCAACCCCCCACCCTAATTATGGAAACCTGGTTTGTGCTTAAGAAGCCATCTAGAGCTGCAGTCTGGTGTCTCAAAGGGGTGTAAACTAACCTAACAATGGCTCCGAAACTGAACTATGTGATCTCCTCAGCAGGTTGCAGTCCCCTGTGGAGGGGGGGTCAGAATACTTTCCACATTTCTGAAGCCGTTTTAAAGTTCCTTAGACAAAAGAAGTGCTTGGTGGACCATCTTTGTGGCTCTGGAGACACCGATGGTCTATTCACTTGTAAGCGGCCCTCATGTGTCATCATTAGCCGACTTGTTTTGGTCAAGTTTATGCAGATGATGTTTATTGGGCACCAACTCCACTGATGATGCACTTCCTGTTTTTCTGCTGACTCGTCACCACAAAGAAAATTTGGTGACATATGAAACACGACTGGGAGGGACGGAACGGCCAAGGAGGACATCAGAAAATTCATCAAATTTAAAAGAAAGTTGTTTGTTTTTCTTTACAAAAAAAAACCTTAGAGTATTTACAAACTAAGATTTTCAAGAGACCTGTCAGGAGAAAACAGAATTAACTCAGGTAACAAACTTAACTTAACCAAACAATTACGTAAACTGACCTAACCAGAAGACAAACCAGGGGAACATACTGTACCGGATCAGACCATATGAGGGCATGGGGGAAGCCAACAACGTCTAACAAAGACTACAGAGAAGGCTAAACGCCAGAATTGGTCTTTCAGCGGAAAAAGAAAGGCAAAAAAGTAAAAATACAAGATTAACAAATTAATAACAGATGCAAACTTAATTTAAATAGGTCCATTTAAATAGGTTTCTTCCCTTGGAGATGTGTATGGATGCCCAATTGCTGGACTATTTCAAGACCCACTCCACTAAAAAACTGTGTTTGAACTGTTTTAATACATGCTCTATTTTCTGTTGAAGGCATATATGAAAAAAAGTACTGTAAATTAAAATTGCATTTCTGAGCAACTGACAAAAATGCTTTTTGCCAAAATTCAATTCAAATCATAAATGATTATACATCCAGTAGCTTGAGTGGCTTGAAAAGTTTACATCACACAGAAAAATTGAAAAAACAAAAACTGTACAGTTCTATAAGATCGTATTTGTGACGTAGAAAATACGCTGGGGGAGCCACAAGCTCCCTGCTCCGCTCCATTCTGATGCATCCACTCGCAGACAAATAGATCCATGAGAGTCTCTGTTTCCGTCGCCTGAGCTGGAATCTGGATCTAAACTGTGCGGCTGGACAGCTCCAATAATGCTTGCCAATTTTTGTTGCACCGATTGGGGTTGTGAGGGGGGGGGGCTGTGAGCCATAGCGGGAAAAGCACATAAACAGAGGGATGATGGGAAATGAGGAAGGACTTACTCCGTACCAAGAGGAAAGGCAGATTTTCAAAGAGCAACTGTGACTGTTGTGTTTCACAACTGTTGTGTTGTATTTGCCTCGGAGGCACGTTAAAGTTGGTCGTGGGGTCATCTGGACCCCACAAGACAGCACAAGGGTTAACAATTTGCCTTTTTTGTGTGTGTTTTGCCCATCCGCTGTTTGGCATCTAAAAAAAAAGTGCTTTCTGTTGTGTCAGGCAGATGCAGCATCAGCAGATGGCGCCACACCGCTCTTCAACTCCTGCAGGAGCGGCAGTGATGCTTGCGTTGGGCTCCTCTTACAGCACGGTGCATCCGTTCACAGCACACACCAGCTGGCTTCACCCATGCATGAGGCCGCAAAAAAAGGTGCCCAAAAGGAAGCGTTTGAAAGTGTGCTTCCCAGCTTCGGCTCTGATCCAATGCTCTGTTCCCACCAGATCACAGAGAGTGTCTGGAGCTGCTGCTGGCCTGCGGAGCTCAGCTGGACACAGAGCTGCCGGAAGTGGGCTCCCCACTTTATTCTGCCTGTGGAGCAGGAGCTGCTTTCTGTGTGGAGATGCTGCTGCTGGCAGGTGAAGGAATACCCAACTTTAGTTTACGAAAGCTGTTTAGGAAGTTTAGTCTGTAGTTATTGAGATATGTAATTAGTAGCAAACGGTATCAATTTTTAAATAGAAATTTGAAATATTGATCCAAAATGATGGTTTCCAAAAGTAAGTTCTCTATATTTTACATGAATGAATTCCTTTTTTAGTCACATGAATCTTTCTAGCCTGATTCACTTCTTTAAAATAGGGACAGAATAAAAAAAATATTAAACCGATGTATCGTTTTGTTGTTAACCAAAAGAGTAAAAGAGTAATTACATCATCTCTATAGGATTTCAAAGCTGTGATAAATTTTTATTTTACAAATAACTGCTCAGAAGAGGTGCAGCACCGGCACATTGGAAGTCTGGGTTTGATTCCCAAGAGGCGCAATGAGCTTCATCCACTGTGGGTCCCAAGGAGACCAAGTCTGGGTCTCCCTGTGCCGGTCCCCAGCCCGGATAAAATACAGGGTTGAGTCAGGAATGGCGTCAAAATCAGTGACAGCTGATTCGCTGTGGTGACCCCTAAAGGTATATGCCAAAAGATGAACAACTATAACAACATACTTTATATCATCAGTTTTTATTTCTAATTGGTTTGAAATTTTAATATAGATTTTATATGTTTACACTAAAACATGAGGTGATATGGCCCACTGAAGAAACCTCCTGCTCCGATAAATGTAGGTGCAGATGTTGGCGTTGGCTGCGGGCGGGACAGTCCCCTCCATGCTGCCGTTCAGAGAGGGGATCCGGGTGTGGTGGAGCTTTTGCTGGACTTTGGGGCAAACACGTTTCACAGAAATTCAGAAGGAAGGACTCCTCTGGATCTGTCTGCACCCAACAGCTCGGTTAGATTTGCTCTGCAGAGAAGAGGTGTGTGGAAAACCTTTCATCCGTTAATCTGTCTTTTACAAACTGGAGCCGAGCAGCACCCTCTCCCCTCTGCTCAGGCCCGTACTCTCTGTCTCAGCTGTGCCGCTTCTGCATTCGCAAACGTCTTGGACGGAGTCGTCTGCACCGAGCCCCCAGCCTTTCCCTGCCTCCCAGGATGCAAGACTTCCTCCTCTACAACTGATGCGCCACCTTTTGTACTTGCTGCAGACCCAGAAATGTGAAAATCAATCCATCTAGACGTGGAAAACGGTGTTATCATGATACAAGATCAGTCCAACGTGCATTTAAATTTTATTTTATTCTTGCAGCCGACTATTTTTAGGAACGTTTCCAAAAGCCTCTTTTTTCCCACAGGTTTTTTGTACCTGTACTGTATAAACACTTTAGTTGCTCCACTGGGAGCAAAGGGAGTGTTGCTGAAATCAGAGTCTCTTTAAAATGAGGGCAACAAAAACAACAAAAAACAGTATCGGCTGCAGAGACGCAGATGTGAGGTTATCAAGCTTCTGCAGCCACCACAGCTGCAAGTCTGTCTTTCTTTACAGATAATAGTTTTGAAATCTTTTAAATCCACTTTACATAACAGCAGTTATAAATAGTATATGGCACAGAGTCATAAACCTTTGTCGTTGCCAACCATTTTAAGTTTATTCAGAATAAAAGTAATATTTTTCCAATAAATTCCATTTTCCTAAACCCTTAATAATCTCTGGCCTCACCGTTGAGTTTGCCGGTCACGTTGGTTGTTGAAAATGATCCAGGAAAGACCCCGACCCCCCCATTAGTAGAGTTTTCATTCAAACTTAGACGTGAAGGTTTCAAAAAGTTTTAAGCTTTGACATTTTTGGTTTAAAAACAAACACACGAGTTCTGACACAAAATTGTGATCCCCCCTTGAATAAATCCTGGGAACATTAGTGGAGTTTCTGCCTGGGTTTGTGTTTCTTCTTCACAGTTTTTTAAGTTTGTCTTTTTTTTGGATTTGTACATTTGTATTTGTTCTCATTTGACCTTGAAAACTGTTTGTTTTGTACATTTTTTTAAAGACTAAATTAACTACCGGTACTTGGAAGTGACGTTTTTGCAGTTTTGGGTTGATTGTGAAAATATTGTGAACTATAAACCATAAAAATATCTGTAAAAATAGAAGAAGAAGCTGGGATTCTTTTAAATCAAGCCTTGCTACAAAAACCTCTTTAAGGATAAATGATTGGAGCAAAAGGGTAAAGTTCAATCTTAACAATATCCACATGAAAAAATTACTCAAAATAAATATTTTTCAAATTTTCTAGGTTTTTTTACTTGTAAAAATCTACCTGTTGCCTCGTTTAAACACACTTTTCTTTAGTCTCAAACAAAAACCTGAAATAAAACTATTATAAGATGTCGTAAGGCGTTTTGTTCTCACAACAGGACAGTCAGAGACATTTAAAGTCCATTTCCGTTTATC
Organism: Oryzias sinensis; assembly: GCA_037389245.1. Taxonomy (NCBI): domain Eukaryota; kingdom Metazoa; phylum Chordata; class Actinopteri; order Beloniformes; family Adrianichthyidae; genus Oryzias; species Oryzias sinensis. Next base: position 8,558,197 of record CM074501.1, on the reverse strand, counting down.
TTTTGATCTATTTTCAAAGGCCTCTCAGTGGTCTTTTAATGATGATGATGCCGTTTTTAGCTTGCGGTAAATCTTAAAAACCTGTGTTGTTTTCTAGGACATAGTTTCTGCAGAGAGGCAGTAGTTAAAAACTGCCTCAGTATCGTGTGGGGACTGTTGGCACAGAGCAACCCCGCCCCCCCTTCCACTCTCCATTACTGAGATCTCTCTGTTTACAGGCTCTTAAAACAGTCCATTACTCCCCCCAACCTCACATGAGCGATGCAACGAAAATGCCATGTAGTATTAGTCCTATCCAGCTGTTCAGTTCTAGATGCCAGCTCAGACGAGGAAAACAGAGACGTCCGCGGATCTGGCCTAGTAAATAAGCTCTTTTTTAAATGGTATTCATTCGTCTGCTCCTGATTCACGACGATTTGATTAAAGAAATACTCAGAAAGGCCATTTTAAGCTTCATTTTCTGTGTATAAGTCTTCCATCATGAGCAAAACACCAAAATCACGGTTTTCATTGGAGAGGGTCTCTAAGGCTTTACATGTGTTCACCTTCCATGTGTTCCATGGAAGGTGAACCTGTAGCCATGAGTCCAATTTAAGTGTGGGGGTGCATGTAAGACCACCAACAACACAACAGAGCTGAGAAGACAACAAAACTCCTGCAGAGAAAGTGGCGATCGGTGGGCTTGAGCTGTGCGTGGTGGCTGGTGCTGTTCGGGGGGGAATTAATCTTCCAAATGCCACCCTGAAAGGTCACTTCTGCTGAGTCCCGAAACGCGTTGCTGGACTCGATAAAAACTGACGGGTCTTTAGTCGGGATGCAAAGGAAAAGCTCAGCCTTTAGAGGAACGTCTGGAAGAGATACACTTTGATGTTATCCGTTTAATTGTGCGTCTGGTCGATGCATGTTAATGAATTTATTTTAGCGTCTATTAATTTCGCGCCTCCTGTTTTGGCTCCGCTGACATGTGTTCCTCTGTGGGAAAAAGGTCAGAGCTTCAGAGAAAAGGCCTGAATGAAGATTTTCCTCAGTGACAAATCCATTCCAACATTGCATGTTACATGTTTTGTCCTGCGATAGTACAGTGGCATTAACCTACAATTAAACGTGTGTTTCCTCAATGGTGATTTATCACAAAAGCAGTTCAAGTATCTTGGGGTATTACTTTGAAGTACTTGTCAAATTTAAGATTCATTACAAGATTGATCTTTTTTTATGTAGACAAGATAGCCTGCTCTATTCTAAAAATCCTTAAAAGCAGGGGCGGAGCTACAGTGGTGCAAAGGGGGGCAGTTACTGTCACGGTGATGGGTGGCTCGAGAGCCGGTTGGACCCAGATGCAGAGGCGGAGGCCATAGGATCAGGGGCTAAAGGGGTTTATAATGCGAACAAACAAAAGGCGCTGCAGAGCAGGATGACAAAAACAAAACAAAACTCACTGTGGCGTGGCGAGGGACAAGAAACGAGGAACATGGCATGACATGAACACCAGACAGGAATAACTAATGGACCAACACAGGAGGAAGGCAGAGACAAGACTTATATACAGACAGGGCAGACAAGACACAGGTGGACACGATCAGGGCTGATGGGGACCAAAGGAAGTAAAACTCAAGAAAACAGACAAGACAGGAGACTTTCAAAATAAAACAGGAAACAGAACTTAACCATGACAAAACAAGACAGAAAGCAAAAACCAAAACAAAAGAAACTCAAACCATGACAGTTACCCTCCAGCAAAAAGCTTTGCCCCCCAATTTTGAGTCAAAATTAGCATAATTATTGACAAATATTAAGAAATCACCATAACAAGCTTCAGAAAATCGTCGTCTTTCTTTTTAAAAGGAGATCATTATTGCAACGCTTTGATGTACATTTCTGTTGGGCTTGAACGAGGCTGACAGTCTCAGGCTGGGAAATGCATACATTAGAAGACATAAGACTTAAATTTTAAATTAAGTACAAACTTCCAGAAGTGTTGGCTGTGTTTGGATTTACTTGTTTGTTTGCAGTGAAAGAAAACAGAGTCATTTGATGTATAGAGGTAGCAGTGGATGCAGTTTATCATTGACTCATACAAATGTTGCTGTGAAAGCTTTGCTCATAGAGTATGAAGCTGGAGTTGCTACAAATCTCTTTTTTTACTTAGAAGTTTATATTTATTTGTTTTCCCAAGCAGGTGTTATGATGCTTCTTTGTCTCCTGGTACCCTTACCCTTTTTGGGCCTTCTGTGATCCCGTCTTATGCTTCACTGAAGTCAGTCTCCTCACCTGTTCACTCAAGTACACGTTGCTCCGTGGCTCACCTCCTCATTGCCAGTTCCTCGCAGTTTTCATCCACATTTCAGGCGTCTTCTGCTGACCATGTGACGCTTGAACTTGAATTAACTTCATGAATTGCGTGCTGAGTTTGGCTGCCTTTGGGTTTGTCCATGGAAAATCCTCACAGCAGGAACATGCTGAAAAAAAACAGAGATGTCTTTGTGCCAAAAGACATTTGCAAAGAGGTTTGTGTGAAAGAAAGTCTTCAAATACTGATAGACATTTACTGTATGTCAAATAAGGGTGAGGGGGTACTTTTACAGACATAAAGTCACATGGAAATCCTTTCACCCAGCAGTCACCATGTTCTTTGTTATCCCAATTTTTTGTTGTTATAATTTGTAATCTGTGAGATATTCAAGCTATAAACTGGCCATTCAGATGGTTGCTCTCACACTGAATGTTCGAAATGATTGATTGACCAATTCTCCCAAGCCCACTTTTGAGTGGTGGGAGTGGACTTCCAACAAGCTCACTCCTGATTGGTGAGAGTGGTTGCCGTAGAAATGATGACTCGGACCAATGACTGCTTACTGACATCGTCTGGTTCCAACATGGCGGCGTCCTTGTTGGAAAAAGGAATGGTAACTGAGTTGGTTTCCTTCTGTTGGAGCCATGGGTGACATCACACTCACTCAGTCCAGTTCTCATATACAGTCAGTGGAGGAAGCTAAAGTGTGTATGGGTGTAGCACCACCACTAAACGCCTCCAATAGACGGGAAAAGATAATCAAAATGGATCTGTTTACAAGAAAGAGTATTGTTTGATCGGTATCATATGCCTGGCAGTAACTCAAGTGGATACCAAGAGGCTATGGCCTCTTTAATGTTTGCATTCTTTAGCAGAGATGAAAATAGGGATTACTTCCTAATTAGGGAGCGATCTGATGTAATGTTTTTCCACTTGGAAAAGAAAAAAACAACAGTGGTGACTGACTGGACTGGGTCGATTGTTCATTTTTATTTTTTTAAATCACAGCTTGTTTCCTTTAACATTAATATCCTATTTTAAAATGTGAAATCAATTACATTAAAAGCTAAAAAAAACAACATCTACAGCTTTTATGTACAGCAGACGTGAAATCTTTTCAAACACAGAACTGGACAGAACAAAAGTGTAGCTCCAATGTATGTGTCAACCTGACCTTTACATAGTTTACAGCGAGGCATGCAGAACACTGCTCAGGCCGTCTAACAGGAGACAAGCTGGTTCAACAGTTAACACATCGAGGCTGTTTAGTCATTTTCAATCAGACTTTGACTGCCACAAAAGCAATATTACAGAAAATGAACATTTTTTTAAAGCAGATTAGATGTATTTACAACAAGCTGCTTTGGGAGGGTCACCCAAACTGAAGGGTCACCTTTGAACTGAAGACCAAAGGGGGCTTTCCTCAGACCGTGGTCACGTTTGTGCTTGCACTGTTCTGGCTGCGCAGTCGCCTGGGAGAGCTGCAGCACAGCAGCTGCTTTCTGAAGTGCTTGCTGAAGCTCTGGCTCATCAAGTACAGGGCGAAGGGGTTGACGCAGGAGTTGGCGAAGGCCAAGATGCGAGCACAGACGCTGGCGATGAAGTGACCCAGGGACGTGTCCACCTGGTGGTAGTGGAAGGAGCGGTACAGGTAGATGGCGTGACTGGGGAGCCAGCAGACTGCGAAGAGGCCAACGAACACCAGCACAGTTTTGGCCAGACGCTTCCTGGATTTGATCTGAAAGAAGGGGAAGATCATATTTAAAATACCCTCTCTTGTTTTTAAACAGATTTCATTTTTTTAATCATGTGTTTGTGAGTTTTGTGAGCTGGAACCCCAATTTATACAAAAACGAACAAACAAACAAATACTTAAACACACTTAAGCAGCAGGCCCTGAGTCTGTCTGCTAAGAAAGTTTAAGTTTGTTTTAATGGAATTATGGAAGTGCATACACTTTTCCATGATATTTAAACTCTTTGGAAAGGCTTTGTATATAAAGAACATTTTTCTTCATTCAAATAATTGTGAAAAATGTGTAGTTGTGATGTAGAAAATATGCTTGGCGGGCCACAAGATCCCTGATCGGCTTTATTCTGAAGCATCCACTTCTAGACGACCAGATCCGCGTGCGTCTTTGTTTTCCTCGCCTGAGCTGGAATCTGGATCAGAACTTTAGGACTGGACAGCTCCAATATTAGTTTGCCATTCTTGTTGGTCCGGTACTGTTAGGTTTGGGGAGTGAGGGGCTGTAACCTAGCCTGCAAAGAGATGGATGACGGGATGTGGGGCGGGGTTACTCTTTGCCAATAGTCCCACCCACAACTCAGAGGCAAATTTCTGATGAACTCCTGCCCCCCTGCAGAAACTATGTCCTAGAAGACGACACAGGTTTTGTTTTTTTTTATTTCTGGCTAAGAACGGCATAAGCATTATTAAAAGACCACTGGGAATGCTTTGAAAATAGATCAAAAGATTTAAAATGATTCCAGGAATAAGTATTAGCAAAGAATAGCCATCCAGAAAAAGATTCCACATCAGCCATTCCTCTGTTGACCCCCTCAACCCTTGTGCTATCTTAGATGACCCCACCATTACATTGACGTGTTCTCCCTACCATGACAAAGGTGGATAAAGGTGGAAAGATTTCATGTAATCCATGGACACCAGTGAAGATCACAAATCATTGAAGAAAAAAGGTTCAGAGCACTGTCTAGGGGGTCTAGATGACCCAGCTCCCAACGTTAAAGTGCCTAGGATAGCACAAGGGTTACGCAGCTGCACTCTTGGCATCTAAAGAGAAAACTGGATGAAGACATTTCCTGGCTCTGTCAAAATATCCACACAAAAAAAAAGAAAAAAGCGTCTTTTAGCTCCTCAAAGGTCAGCAACCAAACGGCACGTCTTCTTTGTTTAATCCTAAACATTGGAGCATTCCAGTCTCCTGTTAGTAACTTTATTTTGTCTGTGTTTTTTAAGCATAGCATGTAAAAAACTCTGTTCAATAATCATAAGGATATTTAGTTCATTTTATTTCTATAAAAGCAAATTAAATACAATTGAGCATTTCTTAAGAGTTTGATATTTTTATCAAAGCAATAAAATTGTGTTAATTATACATAAGTATTAAAAAACAGCAGATATTTACATTTGAAGGGAATGTCTATTTGTATGTGGTTGCATCAGAAGTCTGTTTTTTTATTTTTAACAGTCATCTTAAGCGTCCTCATTGGGTCCCTGTGTGTTTGCTGAGCCCCTCAGCCGTCATACTTCATATTTCAGTCAGGCATCACTTGCCCTTCCCACTAAACTGACATGAATTTAGGTCGACACGCTTCATACTCCAACGACATGATCTATTGCAGCACAAACGCTTCTTCTAATGAGCGCGTATGGCGCTCTGCAACAATATCTCCTCTGGAGGGTTCAGAGTCGTGATCCGACGCCGAGCACACACCAGCAGTGGTTCGGCTTTTTCGTCTCTTACTGATCAAGAACTTTTCTTCTGCTTGGAAAGAAGCCCCAAGCCTTTTTCAAAGATTCATCTGCCTGCATGCGATTTTTTAAATCCATCTCCGACTGTTGAAACTTGAATCGAATGATGGAACCAAAGAGTTTGATAGAAAATGGAAGAAAAAGAAAACCAAGACGGGCAACAACAAAATAAATAAAGCCAGAACCAGAAATGTTAGCCAGCTAATCCAGCCAAAGGACAAATAAATAAAATCAACTAATAAACAAACACAACGGAATGATTTTTCTGCCACTTCAGGGTTTCTTTAACCTTGAACAACCTTCTTCAAAGTTAGTTTGATCATTTAGTATTTTTACCTTTTTATTCACGTTGGATAGCAGCAATTAACAGCAGCAAATAAACAAATAAATAAAAATGAATACATAAACACATAAATAAATAAATACAGCAGCTAAATCTCATCCTGTGGGTCAAATTTGTCTCATTGCTGCAAAGTTCCAGCTGGTATGACTTTTGTTTTGTTTTGTGTACAATTAAAATCTAAAACTTCATCTCAAATGTTACTTTACTAATTTGTAGAAGATTTGGCCATATTTCCCTAAAATATTTTTTAAAAACTGAGGAAGGTTTTTTTAGACAAACATAAAAACATTTTATTATTATTATTTTTTCTGTTTTGTGGACAAAAATTAGAGCTCTCCGTATCTTCATTTGAACCCATGCTCGTCTCTTTTGTTCATCAATAGCAGGTCTGGGCGATAAATTGATTTTATTGATACATTTAAATTTGATGTTTTGAAAGATTTCTTTTGGGGAAAATCAAGATTTGAATTTGGCAGGACTTCTGTTGCCTGGAGGAAGGTCAGCCCGGCCGTTTATGCGCGGATGTGAAAATGCCAACAAGCAGAGAGACGCTCGTTTCGTGACTTCAGACTTGGAGCATCAAACCACACGCTGCAAAATCTGTTTGAAGGCTGTTGCTACAGGAAGTGTGAGTCGCACACAGACTCTGTGATTAAGTGTTTGTCTCACAAAGCACCTGTCACATTGTCTCACAAGCATTTTTACAGATTTCTTTTTTGTTGCACTGTGTGTTCATATCAACTTCCAAAGGAGGTGTTAAAATAAAACTGTTTTTGCCAAATATATTCAGTCATTTGTAATTTTTGTAAAAAAAAATAAAAATAAATAAAAAAGAAATAGGAAGAAAGAAATCAATTACAATCAGATATTGAATTTGGTACGAAAAACTCTCAGAGTTTATTTTTTGGCTTTACTAATTTTTGAGCCTTACTTAATAGTTTTCAGCAAGCTATTGAACTTGGGATGAATTGATAAGTTATGTTTTGTGTATTGTTTCCAGATCGTCCCAAGAGGGGACCTTCATCAAGAACAGGCTAAAAATACAGAAGGTCAGTACCAGCCCCCCCAGAAATGAGTCAAATTGTATGTCCGTATTCACACCCTAACCCCTATATAGTGTTATTATTATCACAGCTATTATATATTGCACTACATAGTGCACTATATAGTAAGTTCGCTATTTTTTAGTGCTGTCCGAATCCACAATTCCAAAATCGAGTGCCCTAGAAATTTCTCAGAAGTCTCTGCAAAAAACTAGTTTCCAGCAATGCTCACTAGATCGGCAAATATAGACCACAATGCATTGCGTCGGAGCAATTTTTGCCAAAAAAAAGTAACGTATATTATTATTTAAACGTATTTTTTGAATAAATCTTGAATAAAGACAGTGGACTCATTAATAACTGTCACAAAACGCAATTAGATTTTAACTCTGCGAAATCGATGACGTCAGGTTCGCTGTTAAAAAAAAATAAGTATTGAGCGTGGTGTCCGAATTGCTTTTAAAATTCGATATTAGTTGAATATCGTTTTTGAGTAGTTAGGGATTAGGGCGGGAATACAGAGGCACTACCAAAGAGTTCTCAAAATTTGAAAAATAGTCTTTAAATAAGCAAATAAAAATTCTGCCAATGGAATAAAAAAAATAGTCCTACCTGGAACTCTTTGTGTTTTCTCAAACTAAGCTTTTTTTTTATAATAATAAGGGTCTCTTTTCAACATTTCCGTGTTTGCAGAGTAAAAAGATGGCACCTGTTTCTGCACATGCAGGTGTCCCTCGGCTGGGAGGTCCGCAGAGCTCCTAACCAGACTGTGAGCAATGAAGCAGTAGTAAACCGAAATGACGAAGAGCGGGATGATGTAGAAGATGAGGAAGGAGGCGGTGGAGTGGATCTTTGGGTGCAGGTCCCCGGCGTGGGGGTAAGGCGCGCAGGTCACGAACGTCTCGTTGGTGTGGCTGGTGGTGAAGGTGTGCAGGTCTGAAAAGACGGCCTCTGGAACGGCCAGGGTCACGGAGAGCAGCCAGATGGCCGCCGCACGCACGCCGACGCCGAGAGAGGCGCTGGGTCTGTGCATGTCCAGGGGTCTCACGATGGCTTTGTACCTGCGGGAGGCACAGACTGTTGGTTTGAGGATCAAATTAGCTTTAAGGAGCTCATCACAGATCCATTAGTGGGTGTAATCAGAGAGGACTGCAGGAGAATGTTTCATCGTTTTGTCACGGAGCACTGCAACTAACCTCAGAAAATGTCTTCAATCGGCATCTAACTGTGCAGAGAAAACAACATTCCTGCTTTCTCTGAGGTCACATCAGGCCGTCACTCAACACTATAGGCTTAACTGTTGGACCTCATTGTTTTTGCAATTCCTATTTCTTACTGCGCCTCTGACAAAAACCACAGATTGAAAACCTCACCAATATCTGTTGAATGACCCCCCCCCCCCCCAATGACATCACAGCAGGAGAAAACTGACAAAAATAAGGAATGGGGCCAAAATCGAGAAGCAACGAGACTCAACGAGACTCAAAAATGATATTTCAGAATAAAAAAAATATACACACTTGTCGAGGATATCCAAAGGAAGTTCTGAAATGATTATGGGATGGCCAGAGGACCCACGGCTTGGCGACCATTTTGTGGCAAAGTGTTTAATTTAGTGATTTTCGCACAATATGGGAAAAGAAAACTTCACAAAATTTCACACACACAGGTTACAAATGAAGTTTAATTGACCTTTGACCTCAGGAGGAGGCTGCCATCTTGAAATTTCCAAAGGAAAAAAAATTACCTTCAGAACCTCGTGTAAATTTAAACTCCTCGTGTGGATGTTGATTTATCGCCTTCTGACTACTTGGAAAAAATGTTGGTTTTTATCTTTCCAAAACTTTAAGTTGATATTGTGATGTTGCTCGCACATTTTTTGCTGGAAAAAAGTAAAACTTGAACCCCCGAAAAGCCGTGCAGGCATATTAGCAATGTGGACGTGGTTTAAAAAAAAAAAGAACCTACGTTGCCATGGAAATCCAAACGTTTACTTTTGTCAAATCCTCTAAAAATTACATAGATCTCTATTCATCATTCCCGGACAGCACAAAAGTAAAATGGCTACTATGGAGATAAAGCAAAAAGAAAATCCGCAGTTTTGAAAAAAGTGTTTTTTTGCTCTTTATGAATTTGTCACATGCCGTTTTGACCAGAGTGGAAAAGGGGGAGAGGGTGAGTGGCAGCTGCTCAGCCAGTGATGCGCTGGCAATGGACGGGTATGGCGCCAGTGGGCCGTACAACTCCACTCGCAACTTTGATTTTTTACTTTAGTTCCTCCATCTCCAGAAGCCATCTCTCCTTCATTTGAATTCACCTCCGTTTATAGCAGAATCGGTCTCCTCTGCCGCTTTCACACACCAAACGTTTTCCTCTGAGAGCTGGAAAGCTGGAATAACGCAATGAGCTGCTTTCATGTTTACTTTATCTCCACTGTTGTAACCCTTGTGCTATCCTAGGCACTTTAATGTTGGGAGTTGGGTCATCTAGACCCACTAGACAGTGCTCTGAACCTTTTTTCTTCAATGATTTGTGATCTTCACTGGTGTCCATGGATTACATGAAATCTTTCCACCTTTAACCACCTTTGTCATGGTAGGAATAACACGTCAATGGAAGGGGGGGGGGTCATCTAAGATAGGACAAGGGTTAAAGCTGCATCTGTGACCTCCCTGTCCTTTATGGAATCACAGTCTAATCTCACATCAGCACAGGAACATTTTAATTATTAGATGTCCTCAAGTCAGAGCCATCTGCTCATCTGCGCAAGAGTAAAATTGAGAAAAGTGTGTGTGCATAGCAACAGTAAATTAATAAATTCATTCGTTTTAATATCGTAATGAGATGAAAATACAGTATTAGAAGATGAATCTTGATTTTTTTTTAGTGGTTCCTTTATAAGCCAGAGGTCTGAGAAACATCTTTTTACACGTTCTTAATCATTAATTGCCTTCTTCTGATGTTGCAAGTTTCTCTAAACCAATCACAAACGAGCCTAAAAGTTTAAATTTGATCCTATCGGCTGTCATTCATGCTGGCCTGCTCCTCCTCTTCATCACTCGCTCCTGGAGCTTCAGCTCCTGCCTCCTCACGATGACTCATCTTCATTCCTCTTCATCCTCCAGGGCTCGCTCAAAGCCCTTTCTATTATGCCAGAAATATTTATTTGGGCATCTTTTCATCAGTGTCTCTTGATTACATCAGAAAATTACATCAACAAGAATCTCCTGTTTGTTTAACGATCCCCATCAACTGCTTTTATATTCTGACGGACTCAAATGTGCTTCAGAGAAGAGTGGAGGAAAATGAGGAAGAGCAGACAGATTTTCTGACAGCAGTGCTGGGGATTCGTTTAAACAAACACGACAGATTAAGTGTGACAGCTTGGGTCAGACATGTTTACAAAGCCAAAGCTGAAGTGTGTTCCATCAACTTTGGTTTGTCTCTTGTTTTGCTAAACAAAACTGGTTTGAGGGAATTCTTCCAGTGAAAAAGTCCTGGAGAATTCTACATAATTCAAATATTTTAAGCATTTTTTAAGGCATTTGCATAAAGGTAAATGTTTTAGATTAGTAATTAGGATTATTTGGATTTGTATTGCAAACATTATAATAGATTTGTGCATCACTGTCTGAGTTTGTGTGAATAAAGGTCCAGCTCCATTTGTTGACGTTTTTGTCTTTTAATTTTTTATGAAACTCAAAGAAAATTTATTTTTTCTGAAAAAAGAGAAAAAATCCTGCAAAAACAAAAAAAGAAAACATGTTGGTGTGTGGAGAGAGTACTGGGATTATTGCAAAACATTAAAGCAAAAATGAACTAGTGAAGGTTTTTGATCTAAAGTTTGAATAATGAAACTAGAAATAATCTTTTAATAATTTACAATTAAATCGTAGTGATGTGTGTATTACTTCTGTCTGTGTGAGGCAGTCCAGACTAAATAACCCCCTAAATGTTGTATTATGCTAAAGATCTTAAAAGCTTTTCATAGGTCTTCAGGAAAACTGACCAAAGCAATTTAAAAAAAGAGCAATATTTAGCATTAAAATGCTTTTGGGTGCAATCCTTGAATAGCGGTTTTTAATGTTCTGTCACTTTTGCTTTCATGCTATTTAAATAAATAGATATTTTGACTTAAACAAGATCATTTAGCCCCCTATTACGAGTCTGTTTTTGTAACTTCCAGAAATCTTTTTTTTTAATCTGCTGGTAATAAACTTAAAATCATTTGGAACAATATCTATATTTTGATTGATTATTTAAGCCAAAAGTTCAGCTTCAGATCTCAGTGAGGAGAGGAGGATGGGAGTTGTACCGGTCAGCAGACAGAGCGGTCAGGGTGAACACGGACACTCCCACAGACGTCAGCTGGATGAAGGGGATCAGTTTGCATCCGACCCGCCCGAACAGCCACTCGTCCACCAGGTAGCGGCTGGCGTCCACCGGCGCGCAGGTGAGCAGCAGCAGCGCGTCCCCCACGGCGAGGCTGGACAGGAACAAGTTTGGCACGGTGCGCATGGACTTCACCAGCAGGCAGGTCTTCACCAAAGTCACGTTCCCGACCACCCCCACCAAAATCAGGATCCCGTAGACCGCGGCGATGCCGATCCCCGGGAGCCAGACGCGGTGCGCCCAGTGCGCGCTGGAGGCGTTCACGCACGGACCCCCGCTGTCCTCCGGGGTCAGATCCTCCATGGCAGCGCGCGGCAGAGGGTAGGGGGGCACAGGTTGTGTCTGATATGTGCTGCTGCGTTTTGCTTCTTTATAAAATACCAGCCCCCCTGCAGCCGCGTGCGTCACCTCACATAGGGAATGGAGAAACGATGGAGACGATTATGATTATCCACCATTAGCGCACAGACTGATGTGATGACAGGTATTATTTATCATTTGAAAAAAAAAAAGGTATGTCGGAAAAGTGCAGTTATAAACGGAACCTGCTATGAGTGAAACTAGAGCAATTAAAACAAATATGCAGCAGCCCCATCAGGAGAAAAGAGTCCTAATTTCTTTTTGCTTCAAGACAGAAGAAATTAGATGTAATGGATATTATTAGTCATCTGTTTTTAATACAGGTTTATGATGTTTGCACTCAGAAAATAAAGATTATTTTCTTAATGCGTGAAAAAGACACCTTGGGCAGAAATGGTTTCAAATTTCACTTCGAAAAATGAAAAAATGAAGAGTGTTTAAGTGTTTTGTGAGTAAAATTGAAGCATAATATCAATTGACTAGATTTATTTTCACAATATGCATTAAGGGTGTTGCCAGAGACATTTTGACCCGTTTTGGCAACTCATTCTGTGATATCTCAAGTTTTTATGCCATTGAAACTATCCTGATCCATCCACATTTAATATTACTTTTGGCTCAGCCGTCACAAAGACACTGAGTTTGACAAGTGACACATTTTTAATATGGATAAATCTTTAAAAAAAAATTAAGATCCTCTTGTTGTTTTTTATTTCTGAAAGGTTTTGAATATTTTGTGAATTTTCTGCGATCTTGAGCCACTTCAACAAGTTATATAGATTTCAGCCTTGATTCTTAGTTTGTTGTGCTGCAATGTTTAAACTTAACAACCGTCATCTTTACAGATACTTTCCGGCCTAGTCTACTTCACATTTAGCTAGTTACAAACAGCTTTGCTTGTTTTAATCATAAGCAGCACATATTTTAAGATCTCAGAAGCATCAGACGGCGCTGATTTTCCTTCAGAATTCTGTCAAACTGTCTGCCATTTTCAATGGTAGTTATCAAAGAAAAAATTGTGATTGAATGTTTTTCCCTCTTCTGACACTTGAGATGAAATAGATAATGAATGCTGTGCATGCATCCCCAAATGTCATTGTATGACCTTTACCTTCCATGGTTGCGATGAGCTCATTTGAATTATTAAATGTAGTTTCTCCACTGCACCGTCTGCTTTAAATAATGCGGAAAAAAGGCCTTTTTTGCTATTTTCATTGAATATGCAAGCAGTGGAGATAAAGATGGAGAAGTTGTCACTTCATCACCCACTAAGGTGTAGAGCTGGCTGCATCCAGTTTCAGAGTTTTGGGGGTGAAATGAACTAACATGAGGTCTTGGAGAGCGTTTCTGTTTGGGAGGCCATTCAAGCCGGAGAAATTTGAAAGCCTTTTTCCTTTGATGGCTTTCTTTACCACCAGTCATTAGATCCTTAAAAAAATATTTAAAAAAACAACACACTTTGGGGGAATTTCTGAGTCAAGCTCTGGGAGAGGGACAACAGAAGAGTGGGTCAAATTAAAACGGCTGGAGTCGTGCTCTGAGAGGCGTGTTGCCATTGGTTTTATCTGCTGCAGTTGGCACAAAGATCTTCAATTTGCATTTATATGAGAAAATGATTCGGGACTCGAAGGCTCCCGTTTACACAAAATAATGCCTCCGCCCGTCCCCAGCAGGAGATAAGACTGGACGATGAGTGGGGGGAAAAAAGTTGAGGAGAAAAAGTTGAGAAGATGCTTCATTAGCATCTAACAGGAACCAAAACATGAAAAAATGTGTTCATTTATTTACAAATGACCCGTTATTTTGCAAGGTTAGGAGTTCCCATATTAACATCTTAAAGTCCAGTCATCTTTTGATCTATTTTAAAAGCATTCCACAGTCTTTTCATGATAATTATCATTATTGTTATTTATTTTTAGCCACACAAAAAAAACTCGTGTCCTTTTTTAGGAGAGTCTTTCTGCAAAGTGGCAGTAGTTCATAAGAAATTTGCCTATTGGGCGTGGAACAACCCCGCCCCCTATTCCCCTCCCCATTGCTGAGAGCTTGGAGAGAGGAGCTTGTGGTCTGCCGCGCCTATTTTCTACACCACAAAGAAGCTCTTTTTCCAAGGGCAATTTTTTTTAGCTTGCCCCTAATTCACAATGATTTAAATGAAGAAATACTCAGAAATGCAACGTTGAGCTTAATCTTCTTTCAACATGTCCTCCATGATTAGAGAAATGTGACAAAAAACATGTTAAAACATGATTTCTATCTGTCTTTAAATCTTAAACTGTCCTCCTCCTGCAGTGATGCGTCGAGTCGAGCCGATGCTAATATTGGGATTCTGAAGTCTGACTTTGCCAAATCCTGTGCTTGCCCAGTGACTGATCTGACTTGAAGGAAAATGACTACCAGGCAGCACTTTCATGAGACTTGGTGTAGAGGTGAAGCATGGGCGAAGGCAAGGATCCAGACTATATCCTTGAAAACTGTGAAGGGGGGCTTTGGCACCGTCACCAACTGTCCTCTCAGCAAAGCATCTGCAAACAAAGCTCTCTGTCTCCCATCATTCATTTATGCGCTGGACGCCTGTTCATGCAAATGTGTATCAAATCACTTCAACACCTTGAAAGCAAAACATTTTTTTAATTTTTATAACTGGAAATAAATTCCGATGTCCAGGAGTTAAAAGGGATTGACTGCTTATATTTGGGTTGAATTTGTAAAAAAAAAAAAAAACTTAAATGAAATGACAGTTTGAAACGAAATGAATGAAATGACTATTTTGAACTCAAACTGTTTTATAGCGGTAACCTCGTCATGTCTGACTTTATTTCCAACTAGACGGAGCTGCATTTCCAGAAGAAAATGCAGGGTTGAATGCTATATTGCTGAAGGAAAATTAGACTTAAAGTGTAATAATTAGCAAAAAAAAAAATAAATAAAGAAAGAAATGATCAAAGTTGACCATAAATAAAGTAAAAACTGCAAAACAACAAAAATGTATTTTTGTGAAAAATGCCAGAGCCGGGTATCGAACCAGCGAGCTTCTGCACCAAGGATTCCCCATGTATTTCAATGGGGGCAAAAATCCTGGAAATCCTGGAATATCTGGAAAAGTTCAAGGATTTGAAGGACCAAAAGTCGTAGCTGAAAAAAGCTGAAAGAGCTGATAAATTGTAGAAGGAGTTAAGCGGCAAAGGAAGATACTAGAATAAAGAAAGAGAAACAGGAAAACAATGGGTTAAATACTTTATAGCAATCAACCAATTAAAAATATCATAAAAAAGGTTATTTTTCCGTTCAAGGTGATACTTACTGTAGGTCCATTGACTGTATAGTATAACTGGACGAATTGCGGTACCCATTGGCTCCAACCAAGTGAAGTCAATTTAGTCGTCATTTTTCCACCGTGTTTCTGTCGCAGCGTTGGAGCCAGACATCCTCAGTAAGCTTTAAGGATTGGTCGTCTACATTTCTATGGCAACCAGTCTCTCCAATGAGGAGTGAGCACATTAAAAGGCCACACCAGGAGAATCTGTCAATCACATGCTTCGAAGACCACCTACCTTTTTATTGAGGCTAAACTAAACTAAACAGACTAAACTAAACTGGGCATCCCTGCCCTTAAACCTTCCTTCTCGGTGAGTAAAAACTCAGATTTCTTCATAAAGGGATGGATATAGTCAGCAACAATTCTCAGGTAGGCTGTTGCAGTGTAACCATGCTCATTTAAGGGGCCCAAAGTGTGCCAAGAAAATGTCCCCCACACCATTACACCACCACCAGCACCAGCCTGAACCGCTGATACAAGGCAGGATGGATCCATGTTTTCATTTTGATAACACCAAATTCTGACCCTACCATCCACATGTGGCAGCAGAGATGGAGACACATAATTTCCCAATCGTCTATTGGTGATTCTGTGTGAGTTCTAGCTTCAGTTTCCTGTTCTTTTGCTGGCAGGAGTGACACTCGGTGTGGTCTTCCTCTGATGTAGCTCACTTGGCTCCAGGTTGGACGTGTTGTGTGTTCAGGGATGTTCTTCTGCAGACCTCTGTTGGAACCAGTGGTTCTTTGAGTTCCTGCTGTCTTTCTATCAACTGGAACCAGCCTGACCGTTCTCCTCTGACCTCTGGCATCAACAAGGCATTTCCGCCCACTCACTGGATATTTTCTCTTTTTCTAACCATTCTCTGTAAACCCTAGAGATGGTTGTGGGTGAAACTCCCAGTAGATCAGCAGTTTCTGAAATCCTCAGACCATGTCAAAGTCACATCAATCACTTTCTTTCCCATTCTGATGCTCAGTCTGAACTGCAGCAGATCGTCTTAGACATGACCATGTCTACATGGTCTAAATGTGATTGCCTGATCAGAAATTTGCGTTAACGAGGAGTTGGAAAGGTTTTCTAAATAAAGTGGCCAGAGGGTGTATCATTTATTGAGTTTTGAAAGTTTTATGAAATGTGTTTCAAGATGATCCTTAAAAGGTCTTGAACAGAACAGGAGTTGCCACAGAGGAACAGTCGGTGAGGAAAACGCCTTTCATTCTCGTTTTCTGGCTTGTTTGTTTTCTAGATGTTGTCTTTTAACTGTAGTTTTTTAAACTTTTAAAAACCTTTGGTCTTAATCTGTAAGTGAGTCTTGAGCTTTATGTGCTGTCAACACGTCATCTTTTGTAATAGTGTTTGTTGTTCTTTACTCAAAACTAAATAAGCGTGTTAGCTCAGTTGGTTTAATCCGAGCACATTATGGAGGATATCATGTTCAAACTAAAAATGTGGAGTTTGTTTTTTTATTTTCCTTCCAGCTTCCCCCCACAGTCCAAAAATATGCATTGTCGGTCAATTAGAAACCCTTGTGCCAATGTGTGGTTATGATTGTCTGTGTGTCTCTGAGATGGATTTGAGACCCGCCCAGAGTGAATTCCGCCTTTACCCAACAGTGGTTGGAATAGGCTCCAGCAACCCTGTGACCCTGAAAGAGGTCGATCCCCTCATGCCCGACTTCATTTACCATTAATTAAAACATTTCCTTCAGTGTTTTTTCCCTTCAAGGTGGTTTTAAATTGGATTAAATTATACTTTACGAATCATCAACATATGGCATGAAGGGATTGAGTGATTAAGGTAGAGGATACATGTTATTTATTGTGAGGACATGCTGATGAAGATTCAAGTCCAGGTGTCTCAGACTTAAAATCTTGTTTCTCAAAACATTCCCCCCTCGTCCAAGTAGCTTCATCAGCATGTGTCAGATCTGTAAAGACAAAAGCCTTGAACATTTAGAAATATTCTGAGTCCAAGTGAAGTTAAATCCTAAAACTTGTCAGTATCTGTCAGTAAACTGCACGGCGGCAAAGCTCCATTAACGCACAAGAAAAGTTTCTTGGGTTTGTGTCGCCATCTAGCGGTGGAAATGAAGTAAAGGGGTCAACAATAACGATGACAATAATAACGTTTTATGAATTAAACCATTTATTTGGATATTTGTGCGCGAAAAAAAGCATTAATTTAAAAATAATCTGACAGTTTTTGTTTTGTTTACATTTTTTTCAGCCTAAATGATTTAGTGTACCACGTTCCCTTGAATACAAATAAGCATTATTTTTAAACTGGATGGTTGAATAATTTATTGAATGGTCAAAATGGGAATAAACTCTAATCTGATTATGCTGCAGAGGTCACTGGAGTTAGAAGAGACCCGTTGAAGGTCGACATGTCCCACAGAGAGATCTTTCATTCTCTTCATTCACTAGAATTTACGGATTTGGCCAAAAGGATTTGGATTTTTATTTTTAATCCTGCGATTGTGAAGTCCTGTGTGTCTCTGTCTCAGACGTGACCGTCGCTCGGTGACGGGATGCTGGCCCGGGCAGCCAATAAGCGGCTTGTCCTTCACTCCTCTCAGCCAATCTTCTGCGGGCTGTCAGCCTGAGAGCGCAGTCAACGTGTTTCCTCCCGCATCCTTGGATGCGTCCAGCCTGCGTAGCGCGCGCCTCTGTCTGCTCCGGTGATGATGGAGAACAACCGCTGCTTTGCCAACCGCTTCTCCGACTACAAGGGCGCGCTGCTCCCGGGCCAGAGCGCCGAGATCATCGTTCCCGCGGTCGTGGCCACCGTGGAGAAGATCCTGAAGAAGGTGCCCGTGGACGTCAGCGACTGCGACGGGGGGCTGTACGACGGTCCGGCGGGGGTGGCTTACATGCTGTACCACGTCAGCGAGTGCCCGCTGTTCTCCGAGCACCGGGAGGTCTACCTGAAGACGGCCAAGCAGATCATCGACGTGTCTGTCAGGTACGTGGACGCGGAGCCGGACAAGAACATGCGCGCCGCCTTCCTGCTGGGCGGAGCGGGCGTTTACGCGGCGGCCACCATGATCTACAAAGCCTTGGGTTTGGCGGATTTCGTCCGACCGCTCACCAAGTTTCGCAACCTGTGGGAGGTGTGCGCGCCCATCCACTTCCTGGAGTGTGGTTCGGATGAGCTGTTCGTGGGGCGGGCAGGGTACCTGTGCGCCGCCCTGGTTCTCAAGCAGAAGCTGGGCATAGAGGTGAGTCCTGGCACCAGCGTGACGCACTCCAAAATGATCCACGCAAAAGCGCGCAGACTTGGAGCAGCCAGCAGCGTTAAAAAGATCAGATGGAAGGGTTTAAAACTAAAATATCTCAAACAGCATTTCAGAATTAACAGAAATACAAATCACAGTCACTTAATATTAATTTATACATTAAGATCTGCAGAAAAATTACTGTAAATAAACACCAAACGTTTAGGTCTTATCATAAAAAACAAATATATATACATTTTAGCCATAGTAAGGTCATATATCTGATTATCACACTCCCACTTGGAATATGTGGGTCAGATAGCCTAAAAATATTGTCATGCTAGAGTCTATACGGTGCTGATTGTATTTTTGGAAGGTTTTCTAATGATCCATATCTGACAAATTGTTGAATAACATTGACTTTTAATAGGGGTGTTACGATTATTTGACATAATCAATTAACTGATTGACTACAATCCAACCAGATCAATCTATTGGAAAATAACATTTGGATTGAGACATGGTAGGTTTATTTACTATAACGTAAAATATAACGTGATGCAGCAGAAACGGATCAGCCCATCGTTTCTGTCCAATGTGTGGAAACGTTTTGAATAAAGTCATGTGACCATCCAGTGAGCTAGAATGTTCTAAGAATGTTCCCTTTGGATTCTTTGGATGTGGAAAAACAACAGTGGTGAACTTTAGGAAACTAACATGTGAATGGATTGGACATGAACTCTTGTTTACTTGTTTGTTTGGACACATATTTCATTTACACTTGATGATCTTGCAGCAAATAGAAGGAATCTGGAAAACTTCACCTGCACTGTTCAGTATGTTTCTCTCTGAGTCACTGTGGATGAAGTTTTGGCTAAAGATGTGACTGATGTTTATTGAAAATGTGCCGTCTGCTTTCGAAACTTCAGATCACTGTCAGTCAGATACTTGAAGATGATTTATACTTGAAAATGATTCCTAACAAACTTTTGATCAAGATATTTCACGATTAGCTAAGATTTGTTTGACCATTTTTATGCGTTTGATAGTTATTTTTTTACACTTAAGTACATTTTCTAAAATTAATATTTTACATGTATAAATATTTTACATTTTCATAAGTAAAAAGTTACTTTTAAATGACAATAGTTATAAAAACGTTGTAGTTTTTTATTTAAAAATAGGTTTTAAATGTTATTTTGACACTTAAGTAAAAAATAAAATTTGAGCTCTAACTAAAAAATTACTAAGTTTTGGACCCAAAAAAAATGCATTTTCCCGCCATTGCTTTTTAGGCCCCCTAGTGGTCTTTCTAGGAACTGCTGATATTTATTCTCACTTTAAGCTCCTTTTTTATTAGTATGTTATTTTACTTTACTTAGACTAAAATGTACTCTTTAATTTCTTGCAGATTCTGAGCAAAGATCAGATTAAATCCATTTGCCAGGCGATCATTGAGTCAGGAAAACAATACGCCAGGAGGAAAAGGAAGCCCTTCCCCCTCATGTATTCATACTACGGAACAGAGTACCTGGGTAAGGATAAAAACGTCATTTCTACAGACTGTTCTCTTGACGGTGTGTGTCCTGGATGTAAAAGTTGTCGGTTGAAGTGTGCGTCATCGAGCTGACAGTCAGAGCTGGTGTGTTGATGTGTGCATAGCTAACTGTCCTTTTCTTGATCACATCAGACAAGGAGAATCATCAGGGTGGGAGATCCTCAAAATCTTTACAGACCAACACAGAGTTCATAGTAAGCATGGTCTGGATGACCACCTCTGCATGGAAATACCTCAGTTAGTGATCAGGGACTGACACAAAAACAGCAGCAAACCTTCTTGGCTGTTTGACGAAGACGTCTAAACATTCTTGCATGTGTCACAGTTTGTTCTGAAAAATCTGATGTGCTCAACACCAACCCTCCTCAGATAGGAAAATGTGGGTCTTGAGGGCAGATGGATGGCTGGAGCCCCGTGGGTTTGATTCCAGTCAGTGACCGTCATTGTGTCCTTGAGTAAGACACTCCCCGCCACATTATAAATAGTCAATAATAAAGGGCCTATACTTTTATAAAGCACATTCCTGACTTCTTACAGTCACAGTCCCATTCCACACTAATGCTGGACACTGGTGCCAGGCAGCAGGAGCAATATGGGGTGGGAATTGATCCAGTGATCTTCCATTTACATTGTTAATTAATACATAAAAGACTGTAAATTGCTTTGGATAAAAGAAACAAAAAAACCCAAAGTGTTTGAGTTTTAAAAAATCAACTAAAACATTTAATTATCCGTGACATAAAATTCCTGTCAGTGTGAGAAAATGTTTGTAGAGGCAGTATGGAGGGGAGGGAATTATGGATAGCGGGTAGCATGTTTAAGTGTCAAGAGGGACCCCTGCATGTCAGAGGACGTATCTGAACTGAAACAACATTTTTAACTGGCTATAGGCAGCTAATGCATAGAAATGATAAAAAGTTCAACTTTAACTCAAATAACTTCTGACTGAGTTTCAGTGACAAAGTTTAGTCTTTAAAAACTAAAATTAGCAACAAAAGTGATCACCTTTGTTTCTGCTTGATTATTAAACGCTCCTTAAAGGCCCACTCCGATCATCTTTTGATCTATTCTAAGTGTTTCCAGCATTTTTTTCAATGATCATTTTGCCCATTTTAGCCAAAATCAAAAACCCTGTGTTGTATTCTAGGTTAGTAGTATAGCATTAGTATTGTATTCAATTCAATTCAATTTTATTTGTATAGCCCAAAATCACAACAACAGTCGTCTCGATGGGCTTCGAAGTAAAACATGAACTCAAAAGGATCATGAATACAAAGAGTTCAATAGGAAAATACTAAAATGAACTAACAAACTGACTAAGCTATACTGGCATCCCTGCCCTTAGACCTCCCTACACGTTAAGGAAAAACTCCCAAAAAAAACGGATTCCGGAAAAAACGAAGAAACCTCAGGGGTGCCCACATGAAGGAGGGATCCTCCCCCAGGACGGACAGGCGATGTACCAGAACTCTTAGAGAAGAATTAACTTATCTAAATCTACAACTACATATATAAAGTTCAGCAGACGAGCTTCATCCAGCCGTGGTTGGGGGGGACAGTCAAAGGCGCGAGTCGAGCCTGAGACAGGAAGCACAGCCAGGTGTAGGAGCAGGAGCAGAGACGAGGTACTCGGTCAGGTACAGAGCAGAGACGAGCCAGAGGCCGGATCCACAGCCAGGTGTAGGAACAGGAGCAAAGGCAAGGTAGACGGTCAGGAACTGGAGCACGGATGAAACAACTGGAGTCTGGAAACACTCCCATTATTAAGTTTAATTTAAACAACTTAACATTAAGTTAAATAATCTCTAAATACTAAGTAGTCTGACAATAAGCCTGTCCAAAGAGGAATGTTTTCAGTCTAACTTTGAATGTAGAAACTGAGTCGGCCTCTCTTCCATGAGCTGGGAGTTTATTCCATAAGACAGGGGCTTGGTGGCTAAACGCTCTACCTCCAACCGTACTTTTACTAATTCTAGGAACCACAAGCAGTCCTGCATTTTGCAAGCGAAGTGTTCTGATTGGATGGTAAGGAACTATGAGGTCCTTAATATAGGACGGGGCCATTCCATGTAAGGCCTTATAGGTTAACAGGAGGATTTTGAACTTGATTCTAGAATCAACTGGGAGCCAATGGAGCGAAACTAACACAGGAGTGATGTGATCTCTTCTGCTAGTTCCTGCTAACAATCTAGCTGCTGCGTTCTGAACAAGCTGGAGATTTCTTAAGGAACTCTTAGGACACGCTGCTAACAAGGAGTTACAGTAATCCAGCCTCGACGTAACAAATGCATGGATGAGTTTTTCAGCATCACTCTTAGAAAGTATATTTCTGATCTTAGCAATATTCCGCAGGTGAAAAAAGGCAGTTCTACACGCCTGAGATATGTGAGCCTTAAATGATAAATCCTGGTCAAATAAAACCCCAAGGTTTCTAACTGTGGAATTGGGGGCTATACTTATGCCATCCAGGGAGACTATCTGAGCAGACAGAGCATCTCTGAGGTTTTTAGGACCTAGTATAATGACCTCAGTTTTTTCTGGGTTCAAGAGGAGGTCATTAATTGTCATCCAGGTCTTGATGTCTCTGATGCAGGCGTTCAGTTTCTCTATCTGGTCATTCTGGTCAGGCTTCATGGATAAATACAACTGCGTATCGTCGGCATAACAATGAAAATTAATGCTGTGTTTCCTGATAATGTTTCCTAGGGGTAGCATATAAAGCGTGGTTTTGTATTGTATTAGTAGTTTGCCTCTGAGTTGTAGGCCGGACTGTTGGTGCGGAGCAACCCCGCCCCACTTCCCCTCCCCATTGCTGAGAGCCTGGAGCAGGGAACTTGTGGCCGGCCCAGCGTATTGTCGATGTCACAAACAAGATATATTTCAGATGGCGTTTATGTGTCGACAACGATTTGAATAAAGAAATACTCAGAAATGCAAACTTTAGCTTAATTTTCTTTATATGTGTCCTCCACCCTCAATAAATGCTACAAGAACCTTTTTCAAAACACCAAAAACACAGTTTTCATCGGAGTGGGTCTTTATTATTAGGTTTTTTTCTGATGGAAAGTCAGTCCTTATGCCTTTTTTTGGACACATTTATAATAAAGCTCTATTTCCACAATTAGCATCGATCTGCAAGCTCTTCTCCCAAACCTACTTATCAGCCCCAAACAAAACCAAAAAGCTTGCGCTTGTTCTTTGTGAATGTTACTACTTTCTAGCTTGTGTTTGCCTGTATACCTTGCATGCCCCCCCCCCTCCCCTGCATGCCTTGTTTGGGTGGGTGCGTGTTTGCTCGCCCCGTCTCCTGTCAGGCGCAGCCCACGGCCTCTCGTCAGTGCTGCAGATGCTGCTGAGTTACCGGGACATGCTCAGTGGTGCGGACAGGGACCTGGTGTGGCAGAGCGTGGACTTCCTCATGAATCAGGAGCAGAACTGCAACTGGCCCGCCGAGCTGGGGACCATGATCGAGAGGGAGAACGAGCTGGTGCACTGGTGCCATGGAGCCCCGGGTACACGCCTCATCACAGCATGCTGATGGTGTTTACGTGAGGCTCCATGGAAATAACGTCCTCCATCCCTCTTGCACAGGTGTCGCGTATCTTTTTGCAAAAGCTTATCTGATCAACAAGAAACCTCAGTATCTGGACACGTGTATCCGCAGCGGCGAGCTGGTGTGGCAGAAAGGCCTGCTGAAGAAGGGGCCTGGGATTTGTCACGGGATTGCAGGCAGCGCTTACGTCTTCCTCCTTCTTTATCGGCTCACGGGAAACTCCAAATACATTTACAGAGCTCAGAGGCAAGAAAGTCTGTGCGCTACTCATTTACTGTATATGAGGACTGGACTGAGTGACCCCACCTCACGCTCCAAACAGGAAGTACCCGCTGGTTCCAAGAAGCTAAAATCTTGTAGACCTCTTGCTCTGCTACCGTTTTTTAACATGTGCTTGCTAATCTTAATTTTTAAAATATTTTTCAGCTGACCCCCACATCGAACACTCTGACATTTGATTGACAGATTCTCCCAAGCCTGCTTTCAAGCGGCAGGGAGGTTGACTTCCAACAAGCTCACGACTGATTGGTTGCCAACATTGACATTGACTCGGACAAATCATTACTGAATACGTCTGACTCCAATATGACCATTTTGAAAAAAAAAAAAACCCACGACTGAATTGACTTAATTTTGTTGGAACAGAAAGCAAGTCATTTTCAATGGCTGAAGTCTCACTCACTCAGTCCAGTTCTCATATACGGTCACTGGTTCTACTCTCCTACATCAACTTTTATGTCATTTTATTTGCATATTATGTAAAATTAGAACTAGTTTTTAACTATCATAACTGATGTTATTTAGGTGCTACGAGGGATTAAACTTTTGATTTTGAAGGTGGAATTTATGTGTCCAACTGGGGATAAAGAAAAAAAAAAGCCCACCCCTCCATCCATCCGTTCATCCATCCATCCATCCATCCATCCATCCGTTCATCCATCTGATCATCCATCCATCCATCCGTCATCCATCAATTCATCCATCCGTTCATCCATCCATCCACCGGAGACACACCAGCCATTCGACTCGCTTTCAAAAATGCATGTTTAGCCCATGGTGTTCACACTGGACCAGCAGGGAGGGCCTTCTTCTTCTTTTTCTACTGTTTAGCGCATGTCCACTCTGTTAGATGCTACTAGCGAATGTTCACCTCCTTTAGTTGGAAGAGCCTTGGTGCACGTCCGTGAATTAGAAGGGACGCCATCCAAATGTCATTAATAAACCAGGGTCCCCGATTGGTCAAAGTTCAACCTGGCAGAGTCAAAGGTCAAAACACAGCTATTTTTATTCAGATAATTTTATGAAGTGAAACTAATTCTCCAACCAAACTGTTCTGTAGCAAAAAAAAAGTATAACAACAACACCTCCTCAGAGATCCTCTGATTCAGATTCATAGCTGCTGGGTTGAATTCCTGCTCCATTCATTCAAGTTTCTGTCTTCTTTGTTGTCTCCATACAGGTTTGCAGAGTTCATTTTCACAGAGGAGTTCAAGGCGGGCTCGCGTTCCCTCACCAGCATCTACAGCCTGTTTGAAGGCCTGTCAGGAACTGTCTGCTTCCTCGTCGACCTCCTGCAGCCAGACCAGTCAGAGTTCCCTCTGTTCAGCGTCTTTGTGTGACACCCATCCTCTGTGCTGAGCGTGCGCCCATCACGGGGGACATCTTTGCGTTGTAAAAACAACATCTTTGACACAGCAGAGGGGCGGGTTCCGTTTAGAGGTTGCAGTCGCTGTACCTTAACCGTCATTTTTGTGTGTGTAAACGTGAGGTTTTCAAGCTTTGCTAGATGCTTTGTAATTATTAGTCGCTCATTCCAAATAGAGAAAAGACCAAGAACTGAGGCAGAAGCTGAATTGAGTTATTGGATCATAAATGGGTCTTTCCAGAATTGGAGGACATTTTGGCTTCAAAATTCATAAAAAACTAATCTTGACTTTTTTGCTACGTTTTCATCAAAACACTATCAAAGGCTGGATAAGCTCAGCTAACAGATCAATTTTTATGACATGACATATTTGGTGTTTGCAAAACTACCATTTATGAAAACTAGAAGAGAGGAAAGCCGTTTGCTCGACCCATCCTTTTGGGAAACTGTTTGATTGTGTCAAGTTCAGAGCAGATCATGTAATGCTAAAAAAATGGTTAACAGGGTTGTGTGCATGTTGTGGGACTGACAATAATTCTTTTTTTTTTATATTTTATTTATAAAAGCTTAGCCACAAGAGATGCCTATGAAAAAAACTACCAAACATGAACTTTATATTTCATTTGAACTGTTCTATTTAAGACTTAACTTGGACATTAGGGGGGTTGAACAGGGAAAAAGTGGCATCTCGGGAGGTAATCCAGACTGTTTTGGCCTTTTTAAAACTATTTTCAAGCCTTTTTCTGTCTTAGCTTTTGCAGATTTGGTCTCAAAACAATACAAATTAATTAGAAACTGCAATTTCTTTTGGTATTTTGCATATTTGTAATATAAGTAGGGCGTAAAATATCCTTTAATTCTGGAATGACCCGAATGTACTTGGAGTTCCCTTTACTCCCAAGGGAAATCCTCATTTGAAGGGAAGGTTGTGGAGTTCTGAAATCAATGCAAACAGGAACTGATGTTGATTTTTTTTTTGTTTAATTCAATGTAAAACGATCCCACTGCAACCTTAATACTTCAAGTACAAAAACTTTGAAAAGTTGAAGTTGCATCTTCATCGTCTTGCTTGTTGCTTTCAGGTTCCACATGTGCACTATTGACAGTCGAGTAAATATAGTTACACCTGCTTTGCACAACATACCAGCTCAGTCATCCCAGCTGAGTCTTCTAGACACACTAACTTTAGTTGATTTTGTTCTCGACCTGTCAAGCAATTTTGTCAACTAAAAACCTGGTATTTGTAGAACTTTTGATGTTTTTTTGCATCTCGCTTTCTTCTTGCCGTACCAGCATCCTTTTGATCTTAGGTCACACCGTGTGCCAGCTGTTTTTCTATGTGACCAGCTCTGTTAGATGCTATAAAAATGGTCAATTTTTCAGCAGAAAACATTTTAATAAGTGTGACAAGATGGAGACCACAGAAATGTGAGTCATATTGCAAATCCGCTTTATTCAGTTAAGACATTGATGTTGGTTTGACGTACATATAAAATGTGGCCTTAAAAATGTCCAACTAACATTTGTATTTGATCACATCTCAGAGTGGAAAGAATGATAAAAAATACTTGTGAACAGCAGCAAACCAACGCAGTTTCCTGATGCTATCTGTGCCTGTGGCTGCACATTTAGAAGCTGTTTGTGTAACATTTGATGTTTTCTTTTTCTTTTTGGCATTTGTTATCCTAGCTGTAAAAAAAAAGGTGAGAACAAGACATGATTGTAAAAATAAAGTGTCTAACCGTATGAAAATAATAAACAGAACATACAAGAGAAAGGTTTTATTCGTTCTTCTAAATGCATTTGTTCCCTTTCCCACTCATGGGCGAAGGCAGGGACACCCTGGTCAGGTCGCCAGTGTGTCGCAGGGCCACAGTCACAGTCACACTCACACCTAGGGACAATTTAGATTTACCAGTGAACCTATGGAGCATGTTTTTGCCATCTGGCCTGTTGGTGCAGAGACAATAATCTCCTCCCTGAACGTGGAGAAGACGAAGGAGATGACGCTCCAACGTGTCGTGAGGGCAGCTGAGAGGATCATCGGTGCCCCCCTCCCCTCCCTCCAGGACATCTACAGCACCCGTCTGACCCGTACAGCCCTCAGCGTTGCAGATGACCGGACCCATCCATCCCACAGCTCCTTCAGTCTGCTGCCATCCGCGAGGAGACTACGTAGTCATCAGGGCAGGACCAGCAGACTCAGAGACAGTTTTCTCCACCCCCTCCCCTCTTGTTGGCCTTCTTGCTGTGAGGCAAGAACCACTGCGCCACCATGCGGAGAAATTGTTTATTGTATTTACAATGTGTTTATGCTAAAGTTCCACTTCGATCATCTTTTGTAAGATCGTTCCCATTGGTCTTTTAACCTTTGTGCTATCCTATGGGGTCAACATGACCCGATCCTTACATTCACGTGTTATTCGTACCATGTCAAAGGTGGATAAAGGTGAAGAGGATGTCATGTAATCCATGGACACCAGTGAAGATCACAAATCATTGAAGAAAAAAGGTTCAGCGCACTGTCTAGTGGGTCTAGATGACCCAACTCCCAATGTTAAAGTGCCTAGGATAGCACAAGGGTTGAATTAGGATTCTAGCCAAAAAAAGAACATCTGTGTTGTTTTCTAGGACATAGTTTCTGCAGAGCAGGAGCTCATTAGAAATTTACCACTGAGGATTGACTCCTCCTTCATTTCTCGTTGTCATTGAGCGTGGTTTACATGCTTTCCCGCTAGCTTACAGCCCCTCACAACCCCAAACTAATTAGTGGTTTAGCAAAAAAAGGTGAACAACATCGGAGCTGTCCAGTCATGCGGTTTAGATCCAGATTCCAGCTCAGACCAGGAAACCATGAAATAATTCATGGCTCTATTTGTCTGACAGTGGATGCATCAGAATAGGGTGGAGCAGAGAGCTTGTGGCTTGTCCATTATAGGTCTTTTCTTTGCACACTTTGGGCCCGTTAGTACCCTTTGAGCCTGGTTCCAGTGCCACAGCCGGAGTATAGTTGCTGATCCTGTCCATCATAGCCCTGTTTTTATGTTTTAATCCTGGAAAACCCAAGGGGATACATTTTGCCCCTTTTTAAATTTTGCACTTGATTTTTTTTTTTACATTTAATTTTTTAATTTCATTTTTTTTTACTGCTGTTAATTGCTGTTATACCTAAAAAACAAATAAAAACTTCATTGTATATAAACACATTGACAGAACATATAGGCCTAGACAAATGCATCCAAAACACAGCGATGACCATCAAATATTTACACATAAACACATAAAGATTAACAGCAAGGTGCACATTTAAATAAGAAATGGTGAACAAAGAATACATTTAAAAATAATGTTAAAAACAAAAGAAAAAAATACTCATCATAAAGGGAAGAACTGTGGTGTGCTTTGGGGGTGTACATATTTTAAGAGTTTTAGACTTTAAAATTGATAAAATTGAGAAATAAATGTAAAATAAATAAGAGTGATCTTTCTTAAAAGTTATAAATTCGCAGTATTTTCTATGTTTGTATTATAAAAACTAAAATGAGTATAGTAAATTAATTATAGAGTTACCTTTAACTGTCCCAACTGGTTCCAGATCTGAAAATAAATGCCTAATTCACAAAAACTGAAGGAAAAATTCAAGGGATTAATTGCAAAAACGACAGCTATTATCAATATTTGATATAAAGTTTGGCTATGCACATGTTTGTATGCAAAATGTATTATTAATGAAAAATTCTCTAGGAAAAAAACACCATTCATTTGATTTGATTTGTTTTGAAATGGTTTATTTCAAGCAATCAAATAGGAATAATACACAAAAACATTACAATCATCAGTTATACATTCATACAATGACGAATCAAACTTAGGATAATTAGACATATTAATAAATATTGCTTGAAAGGGAGTGGAAGGAAGCGAACTTATATAATCCCACCCCGTTATACTATAACCATTTTATTACATGATTTATCAATATCCGGTTCCTGGAAAGCACATGACAAAGATGAATTACTTAAATTACGTTAAAAAAATTACTTTTTACAAAATCAACATGTCAAATGCAGATCATTTATTCAAAATATATGCAGATTCTTATAAAAGTCATGTATATGATTAATAAAAATAATACTATATCAGTAAAATAGAAATGACACTGTTTCAAATATTTTCTTAGCAAAATTCGATCAAGTATCAAAAGTTAAAATATGTGCAAAATTATGTTACATTAGGAAAAAAGTCATTTTTTCAATTTTTGGAGCAAGTGAAGTAATATCATTAGAAAATCAATTTAACAATTTTCAATAATTGGTTAATAATTTAATTATTCATGCCAATTAACATTATGGATATTTTTCCAAAAAATTAGACCTCCGGGTCTGATTTTTCTTTCTTCACACATTCTGTTTATTACTCAATTTTTTAACAAAAATATCCAAGAAATCATATTTATTTATTATCAGAGGAGGGATTATTTGAATTGCAACTTGCTGGATCCCCCCCCAAAGTGTTGCACTAATTTGAACATGACAATCATCTGCAGAGCCCCCTGCAGGATCTCCCAGGAATCACTCCTCCCTTTGCCCACCTCCTGCCTGCCTCCGCTTCAACAGAAGCTGCGGCAGCCGGATGCCGAAACTCAGCGCCGTCACGTCCAGCTGGACGCCTGACAGACGGCTCCCTGCTCCCGGTATGGCCGCGCGCGCCCACAGCGAAGCCGCGCCGCCCGGACGGATGGCGGAGTGAGTGAGAATGCGCTTCCCCAGCTCCATCTTTGTGTCGGTGTCTCTGTTCACGGCCGAGACCACGGCAGCGCTGTACCTCAGTTCCACATACAGCTCCGCCGGGGACCGGATCTGGCAGGGGCTCACGCTGCTATTCACGCTCCTGGCGTCGGTGCTCGTGCAGCTCACGCTCACCTTCATCCACCGAGACCTGAGCAGGGACCGCCCGCTGGTGCTGCTGCTGCACATCCTGCAGCTCGGTCCAGTCGTCAGGTTGGTGTGGCTTTATTCTCAGTCCTGCGTCAGTGCACAGGGACACAGGGGTGTGCGCCCACGCTTGCCAACCCCGCTTGAGTTTGTGTGTCTGCGTGTGTGTGTTTGTATGTGTGTGTCCCTCTTATCAAGCACATGATGTTGTATTCATCCCCTCCCTCTGCGCGCGCTCTGATGTCTGTGGCATTCAAACGGGAAGTGCAGAGCTGATCAATCAATCATCGATATGTCCCATCACAGCCTCTCATCGGGGGTTGCGGTTTACACACAGCGCCCAATGCCACTGGATCGCTTTAGTCTCTGTTAAACGGCACGGTTCTGCTTCTTAACGCAGTCCCGCGCGGTCTAACAGAACCCCCTGTGAGTCTAAGCTGCAGGAACGCGAGCTGCGCGCGCGCACATCACTGCTCCAAAAGAAGCAGACAACGGGATATTTTTCTGAGTGCATTAAAAATAACCCCTCATCTTCAGGATTTACAGGCACACCTGCAACTTTCAGAAACATTTGTTTTACGGAGGAGCTTTAGGACCCCTTTAGGAGCTTAGAAACAAAAAAACAAACTAGGGCCAAAATGAATTCCTTTTACAACAAAAAATCAGTATTCTGAGATTAAAGTCAGATAATTGGGGAAAAATTGTTCATAACTTTTTTCCAAAGTAAAAGAAGTAAAACCATAGATATAAAAAGCAGTAGCACCTTGATAAAGGTTTAAATTAGTGGTTTAATGGAGGAGCTTATTTAGTTGAACACAGACTGACAGAATTACACCACTCAGAAGGACTTAGTGTTATTGCATAAAACTCAGTGGATATCGTTATGCGGTGTTTGTTTCACTAGACAGATTTATGGTATATGGAGACTATTGTACTGGGGGGATGTATGCACCCCATCTTTACGGTGGCCCTGAAGTGCAAATCACAACGACAACAAAAAAGGAACAATTTTTAAAAAGCAGTATTAGACGTAATATATAGAGCCCCTGTTAGTAATGATGGGTGCTTACCAGTTCATTTTTTTATTTTAGTTTTCCGTAGGAGCCCCTAAAGGGCCATTAAAGAAGAAGAAGAAAAAAAAACTAACGGGTGCGTGTTAGTTTTTTTTTTTACTTAAAATTTTTGTTTTTACTTAAAATTTTTTTTTTTTTAACTTCAATTTCTTTTTCTTCTATGGCCCTTTAGGGGCTCCATAGTATTACATTTCAGAAACCAAAACTTAAAAAAAAACAATAATGAAAAAACTTTTCAGAAAACAAAATTAATTTCCAGTAAAAAAAATGCCCGCAAGTGGCAGACCACAACCATGACCTGGAATTCAGGAGCAGAAACCGGTTTGTAAATGTACAGTCTGGGCAGGCATCATTTTTAGGGGAATGAATATCAAGCAAATGAAAATTGTGTTTCTTCTTATTCATTACAATTAAAATCAAAGGGAACTTTGACACGTTGCATTAAAATTCAGACCAAATAGGAAAATCAAATAACAATATCCCTAACTTATTTTGAGTGGTGTACATGTAGAAGAGACATTGGTTTTTATAAATAAAACATAAAGTTTCACTTTCTCATCCAAAGGGAAGCGAAACACACACTTAATGCTGCTACTGAAACCTGTGGGGTTTTTGTTGTTGTTGTTGCGATATTTGTGCACATTTTCAGGTTTTATGTTCATTAACTGATACTTTTACAGCTTAAGTTAAAGTTGAATTCATATTAAAGATGGAATTTATTTTCTGTCTGTGCTTTGCAAAGCTGGAGTATCACATGTCAGACACTGTCCAATGTAAATGATTGCATTTGCAAGTCATTTAAATGATCGCTGTGTTTCTGTGCACTCCGAAGCCTTTGGAAGATGGGATCCTTCCTGTAGGACGCAGATGTTTTGTGTTGCTTTTTCGTCCCTCTGACCCGAGTTTTTTTTGTCTTCTGACTCCTCGTAGAACAGCTCCAGGAATAGCACAGGCCGCTGCGGGCGGCTTATCTCTGACAACAGGAGCAGAGAGGGGAACGACGCTGAACATCTTCCTCTTATCTGCCTGAAGCAACACTTAGAAACAAAACAGATATAGACCGCAGAAAGGCAGGCAGGCTGACAGACAGACAGACAGGCAGGCAGACAGACAGGCAGACAGGCAGGCAGGCAGGCAGACAGGCAGGCAGGCAGGCAGGCAGGCAGGCATACAGACAGGCAGGCAGGCAGGCAGGCATACAGACAGGCAGGCAGACAGACAGACAGACAGACAGGCAGGCAGGCAGGCAGGCAGGCAGGCAGGCAGGCAGGCAGGCAGGCAGACAGACTGGCAGACAGGCAGTCAGACAGACAGACAGACAGACAGACAGGCAGGCAGGCAGGCAGACAGACAGACAGGCAGGCAGGCAGGCAGGCAGACAGACTGGCAGACAGGCAGTCAGTCAGACAGACAGGCAGGCAGACAGGCAGACAGACCAAAGCTGTTTCTGTCACAGCGCTGTTTCAGTTCTTCATAATGAGCTTTGAGCCGAACAAAAAACCCACTTTCCTTTTCATTAAGCTCTGTTGTACATTGGGAGGATCTTTGCCTTTAAGGTGCATTAACCTTTAGACAGACACACTTACTTGTTCGGAGCTTTACGTTATATTTTCCTCTGTAAAATAATTTGGAATTAGTTCAGTTTAATAGAAAACTGTCATGGTTTGGGTTTCTTTGTATTGGCTTTTGCTTTCCGTTTTGTTTCTGTCATGTTTGAGTCCTGTTTCCTGTTTTATTTTGAAGGTTTCCTGCATGACATGTTTTTCAGTTTTACTTCCTTGGTTCCGATCTCTCCTGATGGTTGTCACCTGTGTCTTGTCAGTCCTTTCTGTATCTAAGTCTTGTGTCTGCCTTCCTCTTGGGCTGGTCCATTAACGTCTCTTACCTGACTGTTTTCCGCCATGTTTTCATGTTTAGCTCACAGTAAATTTGGTTTTGTTTCTGCTTTTTGTTTAGTAATAAACCCCTTGCCCTTAAACTGTGTGCCTCCCGTCTCTGCATTCTGGGCCCTTCATGGTCACCAACCCTCCCTACCTGACAGAAACAGACGCCTGTGCAGCAGGTTCAGCTCACAGGAAAACTATCATGTGCCACACAGGACAGCAGATTTGAATTGATATTCATTTACTTTCAAACTCAAAATTAAATAGTTAGACATAACAAACAAACAAACGTACTCATGTGAAATGAGGACGCGCTGTTCTTGAAAGCACTTTCAGCATCCGGTGTTTATTCTGGACTGTCGTTACCCAATACCAGCACATGTTCCTACAGTTGGAAGAGGCTTGATGCAAAGTGTTGAAGCAGTGCAAATCTCCTGAATCTTTCTCCAGGCTTTTCCTTTCACAGCACTATTCCGATATATGAAAGACTTGGTGTCATAGAATTCTGTCCTAGCAATTATTGATTTCTCCTCCACGATCAATTTTCAAATGGATGGCGCTTCCGTGAATGAAAAGGGACGCCATCCATATGTCACTACCAACTCCAAGTCCCTGGTTATGATTATGTTTCTATCTGCAGAAAAACTAATTGGAATATTCATATGGAAGATTAGAGGCTGCTTCAGTAGAGGAGGTTCAACAAAGATAAAGATCTGTGCACTTAGATGGTTTTGCAAGTTCAGATGAAA
The DNA here is from genome assembly GCA_037389245.1 of Oryzias sinensis. Lineage (NCBI taxonomy): Eukaryota > Metazoa > Chordata > Actinopteri > Beloniformes > Adrianichthyidae > Oryzias > Oryzias sinensis. The sequence goes on along the minus strand of CM074501.1, from coordinate 8,524,343 downwards.
CTATTGCCCCCTTTGTGGACTCTGCAAGCACATTTGCATAAATATCCATTTAGAACGCTACCGTTCAGAAGGGAACATGAAGTCATTTGTTTGCTGTGGAGTTGTTTCATTCTACAAAGAAGAACATACAGAAGATCCTAAAAAGAAATTGCTGTTTTGCGCTCAATACCCAAGATTGATGTTTTTTAAAAGCAAAGTACATATTTCTCCAACACTTTGCTTTTATTACATTAGCCTACACTGCTAGGCTACCTGCAGACTAACAGGGTTGGTCAGCAGACTTTTGTTAGCAATATTAAACAAACTAAACCTTCAATGGATCAGTGTTGGTATCTGGAGAATAATAAACTGCTGCTTGGTATATCGTACCACCCTCAAATCAAAGGTAAACCTTTTGAACACCTCAACCCATCCCATTCTATCTGAGCAGCGAAACAGACTAACTTAGGTATTTCAGAGAGGGGTAGTGTGAACCCCCCTTTAAAGGACGGAAGGCAATCGCGGCCAAATCCCATCTGAACACTTTGGAGATGACTTTCATACCACCTTTATTGGTATTTTTTCAATTTAAACATCTCAAAGCCCAGAAGAAAAAGATGTAACATCAACGAGCAGAGATCAGAGGATACCTGAAATGTTTATGGGCAGAGATTAAATTCTTTTATACCATGGTCCGGGTGAATACTCTATTCTGATTGGCTGCTTGGTGTGCATTAAAAAGTGATAAACCACAGTGATATACCACGCCAAAATAAGCAGTTCCGGTCACGTAGCATAAATCTTCTGTATCACTTCGTTGGCTTCTCTAAAACAAACTTTAGCTTCATCATCTGGACAAAACCAAGCAGTAGGAGGTGAACTTTCTCTCTGAACTGATGCTTTATCCAACCCATCGGGACGATCAGCATATATATATATATATCGCTTTATATCGCTGGACCTTGACTGCAGCGGGGGTGTGGCGCGTTATCACGGTAACATGACAACTGGTTGATGGTCAAACTGGTTCATTTTTATTTTTTGTTATTCACCATGGTATAAGCATCCTGAACCAGCGCTGGACGGTTCAGGCTTCCATACCGTGTGTCAAAAAGTGATAATACACGCTTAGTCGGCCACTAAGCCTTACTGAAATGGTATGTTTTGTAACCCTTGTGCTATAGGCAACATTGGGAGTTGGGTCATCTAGACCCACTAGACAGTACTCTGAACCTTTTTTCTTCAATGATTTGTGATCTTCACTGGTGTCCATGGATTACATGAAATCTTTCCACCTTTATCCACCTTTGTCATGGTAGGGAGAACACGTCAATGTAAGGGTGGGGTCATCTAAGATAGCACAAGGGTTAAGCTAGAAGGTTCTTCAGAAGATCTACAGCAGAAAATCTGTGCATCCATGTGGAAAATTTGCTCCAGTTAATGTATTTTTATTGGCGTGTGTTGAGACCCATTAGATAAAAATGGTTATCGTCCACGAAGTAATCCCTGGCGTAATGAAATATTTTGGTACTTTCAGATGTGAGGGCCTTGAGATGAATTAATAAAAGGAGAATATTCTTCTTTCTTGATGAATTCCTTCTCATCTGCCTTTTTAAAGAAGACTGTGGCCTTTAAACAGGGTGAATGAGATCTTAATGAGTCACACAGCAGCTGCAACTCCTCGCCGTCTCTCCTCCCCTGCTCCTTCAGGTGTCTGGAGGCGTTCTGCATCTATGGCAGCGTGGGCCGCATGGAGGAGCCGTACGCCAGCATCACCAGGAAGAAGCAGATACCCCGCGAGGGTCAGTCTGAGGAGGTGGAGCGGCAAGTGGGGCAGGCAGAGGGCAAGCTTTTCACACATCGAGCGGCTTTTGCTCGCACCTCCGTCATTCAGGCATTCCTGGGGTCGGCCCCCCAGCTGACCCTGCAGCTCTACATCTGTGTGGTCCAAAGGGGCGTGTCCATCGGAAGAGGTGAGGGCTCTGCGATATGCTGATGCAGAAAGCAGAACATGATGTTTCTTTGGGTAGTTGGGTCAAAATAATCATGAGGGAAAATCAGGAGTAGGTTTTAAACTGGGACAACCAGACGATGCTTTAATTGGGGCAAAAGCTCAATGATTAAAAAAAGCATCCTTTCGTATGCAGCCGTTGGGAATCCAATGAGGATCAGAGATTCGGGCTGGTGGGACCTTTACAGACTTTATTGATTGAGCCGGAACATTTCAATTGAAATTTAAACATTTTAGGCAGCAGATTTGTCAGCTGCACATCCCACGATGCAGATTTTGTCTTTTCCTCACTTCCTAAAACACTGAGATCTGGAGATGATGGAGACCAATGGAGGTCTGACAACAGTTTTAGAAATATTTTTGGAGAGTCACTTTGAGTTTATTCAGGCGTTGTGGCTTAGATGAGAGGATAGCACAATGTTGACATAGTATGGTTACTCACAACACTGAGGTTGACTGCAGCCTTTAAAGTCTCCCAGACCCAGTGGTCTTTTAATCATGATTGTGCTATTTTTAGACAAAATTCAAAAACTCATGTCATCTTCTTGGACACAGTTTCTGCAGAGCGGCAGTTTGTTGTTCAGTTGCTAGAATGGAGCAGAGCGGGAAGCTTGTGACCCGCCCAGTGTATTTTCTACATCACAAATACAATCTTTTTCAAACTGCATTTTTTAACTGCTCCTGATGATTTGACAATGATTTGATTAAATAAATACTCAATAATATCATTATGATCTTAATTGTCTTTCTATGTCCTCCATTATCTGAAAAATGCCACCAAAGCATTTTAAAAACACCAAAAACACAATTTTTTTTTAATGGCGTGGGTCTTAAAAAAATGTGAATTGCACTGAAAGCTAGAAGTGTGGACACATTACCCAAACCATCATACTACCACCACCAACCGAGGCCATTGGTTTAACGTAAGTAGAATTTCTCTTTTTTTGTTTAAACTTTTCAACTTTTCTGTGTAAATGGTGATGCTAAAATCAAGACAAGATAAAAAAAATTTGATTTTGTCAAACCTCATAGAAGTCGTCTGATGGATTTTATTTTGTAAATACTTAGTGGACATTTCCCCTCGCTTTCTGTAGAACCTAGAAATCGATAAATGCTTGAAATTCTTTGGGTATCGTATCAACTGATGATCACGCAACCTTCAAAACTCTTTTAATTCAAATTTTTCCTTATTCTGAAGCTCAGTTTGAACTCACCTTAACCACAACTGAATGCAGGAGATTGCTGCCTTGTGATTGGCTGTATATACTGCTGATAGGAAGCTGCACCCAATCAAGTGTCTGTAAAGCAGCTAACATCAAAAACTAAAATGACATGGGTCATCGTGTGGACACACAGTTATTCTGGTTAGCATATATAACATGGAAACCGCACGTAGATCACACAACCCACTTGGGATCACGTGTGTGTGGTTAGAGTTACAACCGACTTCCCCACTTACAGGTTTGAGCAGTTCTCAAGTTGGTTGGTGAATGGGTTTGAAGGGCAGTCTTGGTGACATGTCCTGTTTTAGGAAAATTGGAGGATTTTTTAAAAGGTTTTATAAAGTTTTCCAAACACCTACTGTTTCTCTAATCCAAAAAAACTAGTCTGTACGGGTTTCTCGTTTCTCTTTTTCTGCACTGTGTTAAAATCCCACTCATCTTTTGATCTGCGTTCCCAGTGGTCTTTTGGTTTTGTTTATGCCATCTATGACATATTTTTGGCAGTAGCTCATTAGAAATTCCATTTGGACTTGTGGGGCGGAGTTTTGGCAGACCCGTGACCCCGAAAGGGACAAACGGAAGATGATGAATGAATGAACTTCTGGCCCAGAGCAACCCGCCCCCTCTTCCCTTCCTGGTTACTCAGAAATGCAATTTTGATCTTAATTTTCTGTATCTATGTCTTCCATCTTCAGAAAAAAACCACAAGAACATGTTACAAACACCAAATACACCAATTTCCTCAATGTATGTTTTTAAGGAATTCTTTTACTTGGCCATAAATGGATGTCTTAATCTTGGGATTATAGGTCTATTTTATGTTAATCTCTCTTTTATCCTTTTTTCTGTGTCAGGGACCCTGATGGTGATCTCCCTGCTGTCCATCGTGTATGGCGCCCTGCGCTGCAACATCCTGGCAATCAAAATAAAGTACGACGACTACGAGGTGGACGTGCGGCCCTTGTCTTACGTCTGCATTTTCCTGTGGAGGAGCTTCGAGATCGCAACCCGGGTGGTGGTTCTGGTCCTGTTCAGCTCGGTTCTGCAGCTCTGGGTCCTCCCGGTGGTCTTTGGCAACTTCCTCGTCTTCTTCTTCTACCCGTGGATCCTGTTTTGGCAGAGTCACTGCCCGTTCCCGGAGAACATAGAAAAAACCCTCACCAGGGTGGGAACCACCATCGTGCTCTGTCTTCTCACCTTCCTCTACGCTGGAATCAACATGTTCTGCTGGTCAGCCGTGCAGGTGAAGTTGAACGACCCGGACCTCATCAATAAGTCCCAGAACTGGTACCGCATGGCTGTTTACTACATGCTGCGCTTTGTGGAGAACGCCTCTCTGCTTCTGCTGTGGTACGTCTACAGAACCGACGTCTACGAGGTGGTCTGCGCCCCGCTGCTGGTGCTGCAGCTGCTGGTGGCCTACGCCACCGCCATCTTCTTCATGCTGGTCTTCTACCAGTTCTGCCACCCGTGTCGATGGCTCTTCTCCTCCAGCATGACCCAGGGCTTGTGGGATTGCTCGTCCCTCCTCTGCGTCACGTGCAGGTCTGCGGCGCCTCAGAGCCGGCCGATGGAGAAGGCCGTGCCGGAGCCATCCCCGCGGAAACACTCGGCCAGCGACCGAGTCAGTGGCAGCACAGATGACCTACCCGACGACACGTCCTACGACATGCTCAACGACACAACCTTTGACATTCCTAATGAGCCAGAAAACAACACCGGAGGCGGAGCCAACGGAGATCTAAGCCACAGTTTGGCCTGTAACGTTTAACCTTTAATATCTGAACTTTAGCTCCAGTCTTGACGTCCTTTCGTAACTCTTCAACCGTTTACACAATCAACATAACTCCAGCTGATTCTGAAAAAAAGCAGCTTTGCGACCCTTTAGGTTAGTAAAGGTGCACGGCTGATGTAAAAAACTGCTTTCCTCTGCGACAGAATCAGCAGATTTGTGTGGATCATGAAGAGTTAAGCTGTGTCGGTTATTTAGGTGTTGCCGGCGACATCTCCGGTGTTGAAAGGCTAACCACCAGCTGACCTCACGTGCCATTCAGAAATCATCCACACCTTCAAAGTGCCACGTGAATCCACACACACCAAGCACACGGGAGTCCTTCAACACGTGGAGGAAGTGCTCGCCCATCATTGGTTAACCTCTCATGCTGCAGCCTCCAGTAATAAACCCGTAAACTCCATATGCTGCATCATTAAGCGCAAGGAGCGGTGCGCCTGAACTCCTGAAATGATTGTATATTTGGTGTCTCAGACATTGTCTGATGGTTCAAAACCTGGGGGAATTACCCTCATCGCCAGTTTTATGGCTGAAAGCAATGTTGTTGTTTTTTTCTTTGTTTCAATCCTTGATAAGAGCTTTAAAAAAATGAACAAATGCTGCTGTCGCACTTTTGCTCTTTTTTTCATCCACAAGAGGCGGAAGTCTGTTGGATCACGAGTCCCGGGAAGCACAGGCATGCCCCACAAAGCTCAAACGCTTTCTGCACGTTTACAACCATAAACAAATGAATGAAATGTCTTTTGGGTACAGATATGCCATGCCTCAGTGATGTGAAATGCTTAGCTAACGCTGCTCGCGTTTTCAGCTTGAACCATTGACGGTATATGAGAACTGGACCGAGCGAGTGGGACGTCACCGGTAGAAAATGACTTGCTAACAGTTCCAACTAAATGACGATAATAAGCTGCCATTTTTTCACGGTATGGACGTTAGTAAGCAGTGATTGGTCCAGGTTGATCTGAGTCAATATTTCAATGGCAACCTCTCACCAATCAGGAGAGAGCTTGTTGGAAGTTCACACCCCTACCACTTGAAAGCGAGCTGTGAATCAAACGTTTTGAACATGTGACGTGACATCACGTCCTTTTACTGAGGCATCTGATTGGTCAGTTTATAACTTAACTAAAAATATAGCATTAACCCTTGTGCTATCCTGGGCACTTTAACATTGGGAGTTGGGTCACCTAGACCCACTAGACCAGTGGTCCCCAACCACCGGGCCGCGGAACACTTGGCACCGAGCCGGGAAATTTTGGCACAGGGATGCACAGAAAGAAAAAATAATTTCCATTTTATTGTTTTTTTTTTTTTCGAAAAAAAAACGTTTTATTTTGAAAAGTGACCGGATTCTCTCTGTTACATCCGTCACACTTAACGCACGTCAAAGTTGCAACCCCCCCCCGGTCCGGGGTAAACGTGCCTTGCGTTGTACCGGTCCGCGGTGACAAAAAGGTTGGGGACCACTGCACTAGACAGTGCTCTGAACCTTTTTTCTTCAATGATTTGTGATCTTCACTGGTGTCCATGGATTACATGAAATCTTTCCACCTTTATCCACCTTTGACCTGGTAGAGAGAACACGTGAATGTAAGGATCGGGTCATCTTGACCCCATAGGATAGCAAAAGGTTTAAAAAAAATTGGATAAGCAAGACCATGAGAAGAAAAAAAAAGCTAGCAGAGCAAGAATGGTTATTCTGAGTAACAGCTGTTGACTTCTCAATAAAAGTCTGTGGGATTTTTGGAGCCAGCGGGTTCTTCCTGTTTGGAACTCATGGGAGGAAGGGGGGGGGGGGTTCAGTCCAGTTCTCCTATAGAGTCAATGGATCAGACAAAGAAATGAATTGCTTTTAATTAAAAAAAAAGTGTATCTTTTAAACTATACATTTGCTTGAAAGAGACAATGTTTGCACCTTATTAGCAGCAGCCTTTTTTCTGATCACAGCACTGCCCTCTGCTCTTCCTACAGATGAGTAACACTTATTTTACATTAAATGAATGAACACAAACCTTCTGGTATAAACTTGCACAGTGGTGTATTTATTGGCTTCTGCCATCAGTCCAAAAACATGCATGTTGAGATGATAGAAAATTATCTAAACATCAACAGAGGACATTGAAGAATGCATTTTCCATATTATATATATATATATAGTATTGTTACATGTTCAAAGTTTCTTGGTTTGTTTTCTTGATATTTTCTGGAAAACCGACTGAACTGCAGGTTTGTCAAAATAAAACAACCAACAGGATTGAATAAACTGATTTATTAAGGATTATAAATAAAAGATATTTAAAGGATTATTACACACAACAGAAATAATGAAAGTATTTGAATAAACATAACAATAATTTAAAGAAAAATTCTCTAGAAGAGAGTTCAGTCCTACGTTCTTTCCTCTACATTTAAAGCTTCGACATCAGTACATTTATGATGACTGCACAAATAAACAACATGCAAACACCGGCTACTAAACAGTAAACAGGAAGTCCAGCTTAATGGATACGAGTGTTTTGTATTGTTGCAGGTCCTCAGATGTTTGCTGGCTGGCTGATTACAATTATCAGATCACTTCTGTCACATTCCAGGGGTCAGTCATCAGAACCGAGACCCCAACCCAACTGTGGTCCATGAAAACAACTCTAACGGGTCGCTCTGGATGTTTTTCTCACGTGCGTGCGGAAAGCGGTGAAGTTCTGAGGTGGGCGGTGCCCTCACAGCGCCACGGCAAACACGCTGACAACGCAGTACATGGTGCGGTTCTCCCACCTGACGGTGCAGCTCCCTGAAAAGGACAGTCAGAGGTCAACCTGCTTCAAAAGTCCCAGGTCAATGGTGTCGTGTTGCAGGATGTTGTTGGTGATGCAACACTTGCTATGATCCTGTGAACGTGTCACAGAAAGAAGGCGCAGCTTTTTACAGCACGCTGTGGTTCTTTTTTTTTTTTTTGCTTCAAGTGAGGAGTCCTGATTATTCTCTTTGGCCCATAAAACAAATATATTATTATGAAACCTGTGAGCAACACTAGCATCTTTAAAGGCTAAATGAAAGCCCCTTTCATCACATATCCCTGATTTTGGCCCATTTCCTTTGTAATCCACCTCACTCGTATTCTTAATGCTAAGAGCTTTTAGTAGTTTGGCTTGTTGCTACTCAAATGTGTGGAAGAATCCCTCAGGAGGGGAAGAAGAATGGGACTTTAAAGAGCTTTAGGCCTTAAAGAAGATGCAGTTTATGTTTAATTTCACCTCTTCAGATGAATCGACGGACTGTTTCCTGGTTTAAGCAAAGAAACACTAAGAAAAACTCTGCATGAACATCTTTTGATCTGTTGTAAAAGTGGTCTTTTAATTACGATTATGCAGCTTTTAGCCAAAAAACTGCAGAGCGGCATTCGTTGATTAGACATTCACCTCTGAGCTAAAAACACCAAAAACACTATTTTCATTGAAGTGGGTCTTTGACTAACACGACAGCCATGTGAGTGTTGCCTTAATAAACTAGCAATCCACATGCACAAAAAGGTTTATGGCTCTGCTGCATTTATTAATTTTGAAAAACAGAAGGTAAACTTCACATTTATGGCCCTAATGCACAGATTTGCAAGAGCTGGCTAGTTATCCCTCAAACCCTTAGCCAGCTGGCTATCAGGTGCTCTCATCACTCATCTGTCTGTCAAGCAAATCTCCCAAAGACACCAGATTCATTTAATCTGCAGCAAAGCCAGGAGATTCAAACCGGGTCTGCACTAAACCTTTTTTTTTGGAATGAACACAACATTCAAACATGTCAAGTGACCTGGTGCACCATCCGCTTATATTTTTGACAACTGCTTTGTTCTTACACAGCCAATTAAACATATGTTGGTGTTTCCATTTTCCAGAAATGTCCAATGACACCACCTCCCAGCTGTCCCCTACCATCAGTTGTGGTGTCCCAGTAGCAGGAGTTAGCTGTGTGGAGTCCGGCGCCGCTTTTCTGCATGATGGCGCAGTTTACTGCAACAGAGAACGCAAAGCACAGTTCAACATTCGCGTTCGGCTGCAGCGGCAGCGGGTCACGCAACTCACTCACCGATGAATTTAAACGCCCGCCCCTGTTTGACCAGGTGAGTCAGCGAATTCTCCACTATGCCGGCCGTCCACTGGTTGACTTTACTGTGGTCGTAGTCGGCACCACCAATGACGCCCTCGATGCACTGAGACGGAGCAAAACAACAGCAAGCTGGAGAAAAAATACATACACGGATTGTTGTGTGTGTGTGTGTGTGTGTGTGTGTGTGTGATTGTCAACATACCTCTTTGACTAAAGCACTGTTCTCGTCAGTGTTGAAGAGGACCTAAAGGATTGATTGGAAAATAAAATTAATAAATTGTTGAATTTGGTCAAACGTGAGCAGAAATAGTGATGGTAAACAGAGTGAATGCTAATAAACATCCGTATAGAGTCATTCTGCCCACACACAACTTTCTGGAAGAAAATTAAGATACACAAATAACATAAGAGTTAGTATTATGTAGTTTTTGGTTTTTAATTCATGACAGATTTTACTCAGTTTTGGAAAATCTTTTGAGAATAAAAACCTCTTTAGATTCTTAACTCAACTTTTTCTTATATATAAAAGCACCTGAACACAACTGCCCTTTAACAGACACTGCAATATTGAAGAAGCTATAAAAGACGTACATAAAATATTAAAAAACAAAACAACATAAGAAATAAACAAAACAAAAAATTAAAGCAGTAGACTTTAAAAGACTGTAGAAATGAGATTTAACTAAAATAGAAAAAAATGATTGTACATTTCTACTGGTTTCTACTCTATACTAATATTGATTTGATTTGAAATGGTTTATTTCAACCAATCAAATAAGAATAATACACAACAACAATACAATCATCAGTTATCCATTCATACAATGATCTATCAAACTTATGATAATTAGACATCAATAAATATTGCCTGAAAGGGAGTAGAAGGAAGCGAACTTATATAATCCCACCCCTGTTCTATCATAACCATTTTATTACATGATTTATCATTATCCGGTTCATAACTTTTATCAGACAGAACTAAGAATCCAGAAGTATCAATAAAGCTCATGACAATGATGAATTACTTAAAATATGATGTAAAAAAATAACTATTTTAGAAATAAACATGGCAAATGCAGATCCTTTATCCAAAATATGTGCAGATTTTGTACGATAGAAAAGTCATTTATATGATTAAAAAATAATACTATATCAGTAAAATAGACATAACACTGTTTCAAATATAATTTCTCAAGTATCAACAGTTAAAATATTTGCAAAATTATGTTACATTAGGGAAAATCATGACTTAATTTTTGGAGCAAGTGAAGTGATATCATTAGAAATCAATTTAACAATTTCTAATAATTGATTAAGCTTTTTTTAATTATATATATATATATATCTGTATATATATATATATATATATATATTTTTTATTTGTTGTTTTTACCTTTTTTATCATAGTAGAATACTAGAGTTTTTCAAAGAAATGTGATTATTTTTACACCATTTAATTTTATGTTTACAATTCTCTGAAAAAGAATTCCTTTATTCCTTCTTTATTATTGTTTTATGACATATTTAGTTTAATTACATTTTTTAACACCATCTGTTTATTCTTTTAACATAAACAGATTTTTATGTATGCTATTTTTAAGTAGTTACTCAGTAAAAAAAAAGTTACTTAAAAAGAAGAGATTATACCTTATTATTGGAAATAATTCGAACTATAACTACATTAAAATATCTGCCTGTTGTGCTTTTCAAATACTTTGAAATTAAATGGTTTTGAAAGGGGGTGTTAAGTAAATCTTCGGTACACTCGAAGAAATGTAATTAGTTTTTGTGTTAATAAAACGGCTACAAATCTTGGAACAAGAAGAAAGTTCCTCTTTTTGTCCTCAGAGGAGCAAAAAGTGTTTCTGTGAGACCTCTTTATCCATCACTAGATGTTTACACAAAGTTTCATTATTGCGTCCCAAATACTAAGCTCTCATTTTAATTAACTACCTCGTGAGTTAAACACATATGTTTTTAGAGTAAACAATGTAAAAAATAACGTGATTACATTCAGTATTCAGACCACACCCTGAATGGCAAATGCTAAGTTAACAGTAGCTAGCTTGATTAGTTAACGTCAAACAAAAGCAAAATCGCAATTTCGAAAGCTTACACAACGACAGATTTCGAATGACTTACATCATCTCCAGAGTTGTACTCCTCCATAGCAATTGACAAGGATAAATGCTCCTTTGTTTCCCCTTTGTCTCAACTGACTTTTGCAGGCAATATTCGGCTCTTCTTTTAATTGTTTATTTTTTTTAAGAACGGAAGTGACGTTTCACCCCAAGCCGGGTGGTTGAATAATTTTATACTGCCCCCATGTGGTCATATTTGGACACTACAGGTTAAAGCGAGAGGGTTGTTGCCAATGAGTTATATCACTAGAGGAGACACGCTCGCTTTAGAAGCCTGGCCGACGTTGGCGGAGCGCGACGCCATCTTGGTGAGGTCGACGACGCCCACATGACATTGATTTCCATTGATTTTAGTGGTGTCTAAGTAGCTTTTATAAACTGTATATATTTTTAGATTTAAATATATTTATACATCTATATAAATATATTATATTTTATATTATATAATGTATATATAGATACATCATTTGTTGATGTTAAAGAAGAGAAACAATGAGCCTTAAAAGCTCAAACTTTAATGAAAATGCATTGTTGCAGGACTTAAAAAATTATTATTAACACAAAAAAATTATTAGAAAGAATTTTTTAAATTAATTTCTAAACATTGAGAAGTTTTAGACCTCTTTTTGACATGCAATTTAAATTATTTAGAAAAAACCCAACAATAAGTCAATAATAATAATAATATTAATAAATCAATAGTAAGTCAATACAAACAATAAATAATAAATAAATAATAAGTTAATAATAATAATAAAAATAATTATATTATTATTATTATTAACAATAATAATAATAATAGTAGTAATAAGAATAATAATAGTAATAATAGTAATAGTAATAATAATAATAATAATAATAATAATAATAATAATAATAATAATATTCAAAAGAAGTCCAAAAGTGAACAATAGATTTACCTAAAAAAAAAAAAAAAAATCTGGCCTCTTATCAAAATCTAATTTCCACAAATGTTTTGTGAACAATGCAGACTGTATTACTAGTTGGTACCACAGTGAGATCCATCTGGAGTTAACTCTTTTTGATATCTAAGGCCCACTTTTTCCAGTCTGATCCATTGGAAACCTGACTCAGTCACGAGTCAGAAATGTATAAATCTGTATAAATAGCCTAATATGCTGTATTCAGGTTTAGCAAAATAAAATGTACATTTATATTGACAGCAAAAGAAATCATGCAGAATGTTGATAATATCCCTGCAGCATCATGCATGTCAACATGTGTTCTAATGTAAACCCCTGCAATAACCTTAAAATAAAAAAAATTAAAATACTTACCTGTGAAATGATATACCTTCATCGTTCATGGACTCATTTTTCTGATTTTGGCAGTTGAAACCCGCACAATGAACTGGCATTATGCAAAAAATGTGTTCACATGCATGCACTGCAGTAGTAACTTGACCTCACCAAGATGGCGGTGCTCTCCTCCCATGAGGAACCACGTGATGTCTCCTCTAGTGATATAACTCATTGGTTGTTGCTGCAGACCTGGGTTTAAATAAAAAGATACTGATACAGAAAACATCTAATCTAACCGACTTCTTAGCTTTTTACTAACATATTATTATTGCATTTTTTTTTGTTTCTTTGGAATTTTTCTGGGATGTTTTCTGTCATTAGCCAAAAACAAAAGTCACATGAAGGAAAAACAAACAAACAAACAAACAAACAAACAAACAAACAAAAGTAATCCAGCTACTTTCGAATAGTTAATTCACACGAATAAATGAAAAAATAAATTATCAATAAATGTGACCATAGTATTCAATATATTAATTATTACTGTTGTTGTTGAAGTTATGAAAAAAATAAATAAAACAATATAATAAAATACTTTTTTTAAAGTTAACTTTTGGCTTTGAATATAGTTATTGGAAACCTTTAATTTGTGTTATCTTTTATTTTTTATAGAATAAAAAGTACCACAGAAATAAACTAATCTTAAACATGAAATTAGGTAAACTTAACAATATATATGTATTCACATAAAATTGTAAGAGTAACTAAATACACGTCTAAAAAATAAAAAAAGAAATAAAATTCGATTATGTTGTGTTGTACCATGAGTGTAGAACATTTAATTTTTTGATGGGTTTTTCAGCTTTTAGCTGCCAAATCACATGTTACAGTTTTAATAACGCGATAAATTTGTGTCTCGTAGTTTTTAATTGCAATTTCAAGATAAATATGCATCAAAAATTATAAAAGACAACATTTCCACTTTACTCATTAATTGTGCATTCCACTATTTCGTATTGTATTTTACTGCATGCAGCCTTTCTGCAGCTGAGCAGGCAGTTCTATCCAACCACCACTAACGCGGGCTCCCAGAGGAGGTCCTCGGGGAAATCCAGAGCTCAGAGGCGGCGGGCTGTCCCTGCGACCGCCGGGGCTTCCTCCGTGCAGCTATAACAGTGAAAACAGGAGACACAATTGTCGCAGTGCCAGGAAAATAGGCGCCCGCGCGCGTGTGAGTGCATCCGCGCGCGTGCCGTGCTCTCACACACGCCACGCCCCCTCCTGTCGGGAACACCCTGCCGCTGAGGCTGGCTGTCAGACGGCGCTGAGGCGCACGCACGGACCGCGGGCTCCGCTTCTCGCCTCCTGCTTTCCGTCATCCCTCCCCGCCAGCAGGTAAGACCGCCGACCCCCCTCCGGGTGGTTCCGCTCCCTGTCTCGTTGCGGATCCCCGGGACCGAGACGGTCCACTTCCCATTCAAAGTTAGGCGCGTGTGGAACAGGTGCAATGCAGCAAAAAACCCCACTCTAGTTCCTGCCGCCTCCGCGGAGGAATCACCTGCTCCGATCACCGGAACTTCCGACCGGACCCGCAGTTTTCCGCGGCTCTCCAGAATCATCTCAAGGCAAAAGAGGGAGCACTGAGATGCGGATGTGGCTCCAACTGAAATGCTGACCTTGCCTGTGGATTCTCCAGGATATCCCGGGGATTCTGGGGGATGACCAGCCTTTTCTGTGGAGGTGACAGACAGACAGACAGACAAGGTCTCAGGGATGCAGGCTGTGATGATGACACAACAAGCTGACCTCATTTGATGCCTTCACTGCATCAGCTATAGTTTAAACAAAAACGGCCAAATGTCAAGTTTTTGCATGTTCTGCCATCAGTAAAAAAAAAAAAAAGTTTAGAAAAGAAGTACATCTAGTGATAAAAAGAAAAATAGAATAAATATTTCAAAATTTTCGGCAATAATGGGTCAGATCCACACAAATAAAATCCAAAATATATTCCGAAAAGTAGATGCTTCATCTTTCAAATTCATTCAAATGAATGGTTTGTCCTCCAAGTGAGGCGATGTGCACCATCAATTCTTTGAAGTCATTTAATCGGATTCTCATGCTTTACGTTGGTAAAGTCTTGCATAACAGCGCAGCTGGTTTACGCAATTCCCATCACTCCAATGCAATTCCCACATATTTAACGCCGGAGCTGTCTGCGGCGACAGCAAAATAACCCACCCTGCGCACTACTGTAGCTCTTTGACGCGACGAACGTCATTCCAACGGATTGTCATTCTAGTCATTAGAATACATGCACCAATGCTCCTTGTTTTCTGGTGGATGTTGGGGTCAACGTTGGGCTCCAAAGGTTCACTTTTAGCAGCTTTAGTGATCTGAACACAGAAAATGTCCTTTCATCTTCCTCCTGTGGGCTGTAGAGCATTCAGACTGAGCTGGCGTGGCACCAAAGTGGATACTTAAGCAGAGAAGATGTAATGTGGATGTCTGCCAGACGAACTAGCCGTATATCAGACTAAATGTTGATTCAATGAGTCACAAAGGTGTTTTTTTGGGGGGTATAATGGAACCCTCAAAAGCCATGCAGAGGTCCTTAATTGTTATTTTTTTCCATGAACATCAAACAAACAGTAATTTGTCATTGTTGTTGTCTAAATGGGTTCATTTTGGCTTCATCTGCTGAGGCTATTTCATCACGACTGCCGTCTCAACTGAGCACACAGGCTGGGGATCTGATATGGGAGGAGAAAAGAAAAGCAGAGCGATGGCAGGAATCCCCTCGTTTCTCTACAAGCAGGCTGCAGGGTTTATCCAGGGGAACCCTGCATGGGAGGAGCAGTCACGCGGCATTAGGGCTTTGCATCTACCGGACGTGACAAGTGAGGGGAGGGAGTGGGCTTGCATGCGCGTACATGCACACGTATGAACTAATAGGGCAGGCGTATCACCAGCTGCTTCTCATTGTGTCAGATTCATTGACTTTCACATTAATAGTAGTTAAAATAATTCAAAAGTACTTTATCCGGAACCAAAGGAAAAATGAATAATTCAACAGCAAAATCTTGGTTTCTGACAGGAAAAAAAAAAAAAAAACGAATGCAGAAGCTAATAGTTTGCCGACAAAGAAGACCAAGAATAAAAATAAGTCAATTAATCTTACATGCTAAAGTGTAAGGCTCACTAGTATGACAAGTTACAGTTACTGTGGGTTAGGGTTACTGTGAAAAACTGCTACTCTCAAAGCTTCCAAATCTTACTAAAGTTGTTATAGCGGCCGTGGTGCAGCGGTAGGGCGGTCGACCCATGATTGTAAGATTGCAGGTTCGATTCCCGCCTTGCACGCCCATGAGTCGAAGTGTCCTTGGGCAAGACACTGAACCCCACCTTGCCTCTGGTGGTAGGCAGGCGCCTGTGTCTGGCAGCGGAGCCGCCACCAGTGTGTGAATGTGTGAGTAAATGTGTGTGTGACTGTAAAGCGCTTTGTTCTTGTAGGAAGAAAGGCGCTATATAAGTATACGCCATTTACCATTTATAGCATTGATTATAAATATTAAAAAAGACAAAAAACCTTGTTTGACCTATCTGTGACTTCCGGATTGAATCTGGTTTAAAAGCTAATTAATACCGAAACCAGTCATAGTTCAAATAGCAACCACTAGAGTCTGGTTTCTAAAACTATTTTTCATCTCGGTGGTTAGATTTGATATCCAGGAGGACTTTACTGCAGAGTGCAATTATTTATTGAATGTACAAATTATTTTGGAACAAGTTTCACGAAAGCTGGTGCCATTAACAGCAAAATAACACATGCTCTTTGAACTAGAAGGAACTGCAACACTGAAGAAAATGCAGGATTGAATGCTTTATTGCTGAATGAAAATGAAACTTAAAGGATAAAACTTGGCCAAAAAAAATAAATATATATATATATATTCAAATATAAATGATCAAAGTAAATAAACAAAGCACAATACGAATAAAGATATTTTTGTGAAAAATGCCAGTGCCGGGTATTGATCCAAGGATTTGAAGCATCAAATGTCAAAGCTGGAAAACGCAGAAAGAGCTGAACATTTTAATAGTTGAATGGTTAGAATAGCTGAAAAATTGTAGGAGTTAAGTGCCAAAAAAATGGCAAATGACTATAATAAAGAAAGAGAAACAGGAAAAGAATGGGTTGAAGGATTTACAGCATTCAACCAATTACCGTAACTTCTCCATTGCGATCAATGTGAATCAACTGATTCAGATTCAGAAAAAAAACAGCTTTTCATTCGGCTTTGTGCCCATATGCAACACATTACTAATGCAAAGCATAGCATGGCAACGCAAAGCCGCTTTCCTCCACAACAGAGTCAGCAGATTTACATTGATTGCAGCACAGAAGCCGTTAACGGCTTCTTTTCAACTGTTTACGCAAATTAACGTAATTTCAGTGATTCTGATGCGAGCCTCTTTATGCTAGTAAAGTGTTGCATCGTGGGGCAAAGCTGCTTTTCTTTCTCCGCGGTTTACGTTGATTGCATAAACACTCTATTAATGTAAAGTGTTGCATGTCAGTACAAAGCCGTTTCTGAAACAGTTGTTATTAATTCAATAATAATAATAATTGTGAGCTGCAGCCTAACCGCGCTCGGGAGGCATTAAGGGTCTTGCCTAAGGGCCTAAGGGCCCTCACTGGGTGATGTCAATTGCTATGGTAATTGACCCAGTACCATTGTTTATCCCCCTCCGGGAATCGAACCCTGGATTCCTGCATGGTAGCCTCTCACCTTACCAACCGAGCTACCCAGCCGTTTAATTACGTTAGTTATGTAATCGGTTGAACAGTTAAGATAATACAAAGAATATCTACCCTGGAGGTAAAGTTCAGGTGTTAAAGGGTTAAGTAAACTGTAGTTTTTTTCAACAAAAGCTGAAAAGATAACCCATTATTTTTAAGTGTTTAGTTGTGGACCCAGATGGACAATCAGTGGTAAAGAATCATGCATGAGAAGAAAAGGGAGCTAAGTTAAGGCCCTAAGGCAGAAAGTCCAAAAGGCCTTCATAAGAAAAAGGGAGGATGCAAAAAAATCACGAAAAACAAGGTAGAAAACAATGCTAAATGAATATTAGAGACCAAAATATAAATTCAAATGATTAGACCCTTCGTGCCCATTTGACAAGCAAGCCCCGCTTGGCCTTGCAGAAATATCTCGCCATCATTCAATCGGACAGGAAACCCATCCACACAGAAACCCTTCACATGTGGGTGGAGGGGAAAAAACTGAAGTGCAGAAATGTAATTTGGTGGCTGGGTTGAGAGAAATGGATCAGTTGAGAAGAAGATTGTTGAAAGTGAAATCCAGGAGTCGACTCTATTCTAGATGAATGAGCGCTCACACCTGTGATGGTGATGATAGACTGAACCACCGTCTAGGAGAATTAGCCTCTTGATCTTTAACATGGAGTGAATGAGCTCACATTTGAAAGTGTTCCCATTTTAAATAAAGTTTTATTTAATTGACAAGCTTGGTTTGCGCACATCATTTCTGTTTTCAGAATGAAAGGACCGGTAGCACAGCAATAATATTGGCCAAATAATCAATCAAAAATGTTCTTTGTAAAGCACATTTAATGCATTAGATGTACAGAAAAGAGTATCAAATGTGAAGAAAATGTGTTCAAAAATAGTAACTAATTTAATTTGCTTCCCCAAACCTCCTTAAAAGTTAATGTGTGAAGAAATTGATTAAAATAAGAATAGTATTAGTTGACACACTTAACCTGACATACAGGATTGGGGCTGTTTTCCCACCACAACAAGTATATAGAGCATGTTGATGTATTCACAGTATTTGATCTGTGTTCATTTAACTTAGTGGCCTTATGGCAGAGTGTCTGCCCTGAGACCGGATGGTCGTGAGTTCAAATCAATGGTCGAGTCGTACCGAAGACCCTAAAAATGGGACCTAATAACTGCCTGCTTGACACTCAAATATAAGGGGTTGGATTAGGAGGTTAAACCACCAAAAAGTTCCCTATGGGGTTTTACAGTTTCCCCAAGAGATAGGGAAAATGCAGAGAAGACATTTCATGCATCGAGATGTGTGACAAATATCGGGACTTTAGCTGAGCTTTATTTTGCTTAGTCCAGGTACGTCTGCGATGGACTTGCGACCTTTAGCTGGAAAAGGCTCCAGCTTCCCCGTGATCTCAAAAGGATTAAGTGGGTTTGGAAAATGCATAAATGGATGGTAGTCTGCTTCACTTCTGTCTGAGCAGGAGTGATCCAACTGGGAACCAGAACTCCATTCACTTGCAGGTGAACCCTGGAGCAGACTCTGATGCACTTCAGTGACAGCGTGGACACGAATTCACCAAAGTCAACCACTAAGAATGGGTCAAATTAGCCCCAAAAATCTGAAAAGTTCTGATTTTACTATAGATGGGATATTATATTTTTTTTGTAAAGGTGAGGTTGTGCTGAAGACAAGGTGGTTTTATCTAAATTAAAGGTTAAAAAACACTTTTTCGTCCTTTTGCATTTGTTCTTCCTAGCTAGTTTTCATACTAAGCTATGTCGCCCCCAAATGGGCAGCTGGCGTAACTGCACTTCGTTTTCGGGTGGTTAGCCATGCAGAAAACAAAAAAACTGCTGGGAGAGTCAATGAATTAAATATCAACAGAAATATAGGTTGTATGGAAAAAAGTCGTAATAATGATTTTTTTCATTTAGCCGTCAATGTTTTTTTTATGTTATACTTCATGCTGACACCATCGTCTTTCATTGTTTTTAAATAATTTTTTTGCATTTTTTTACATGTTTATCTGTCTTCTTGTCCCCGTTACCAAAGAAGTTGTCAAAATTAGTAAACGAGGGATTTACTTCCTTTTAAAACTTTAAAAACCCCTTTACATAATCAAAGACTGCACCTCACATGAATATTGGATTGAACCACAGAGAGCTGTGATTACTCGGTGGGTTCACTTAGGTCTTGTTTTTATAGGAGAATTCACTTTCCTCGCATTCATTCCCACCCACAGTTGCATTAATTTTTCATCAACGATTGGGGACTCAGGCTCCCGTGACGAGTTGTTCTCCAGCTCATCACCCGGATTCCATCTGGGGGCTTGATGTGGTCGGCTAATCCATGTGTGAACGTGATCATCTCTCATGCTCCCTCAGACGATCCTTCACAGTTATAGTCTGATGAATCCCAACAGCGTCATCCTAAAATTCGTCATTTAAGACTTTTATGTCATCAGATGACAGACTTGTAAAATATTTCTTCTTTTTTTTTCAAAAGAAAGTCATAGCAGGATCTCAAAAAAACGACGAGCGCATCATCCAACCCATTTTGTGCAGGACTCGACCGTTCTGGGTAAACATCAGTTCAAAGTGACTCTCTTCAGCTCCTCTGTTGATTATTTTCTGATTAGATTTTGAATTGACAACTCCGTGGTTTTAGGTAGTGACCACATCTAGATTTCCAATCAGTGGTGGGTGGAAGATTTGCTTCTTTTTGTACCCAACCTTTTTTATTTTAAATATAAGCATCTGAGCAGTCAACATAAGTAAAATACAACCAAACAGAACTGATTAATATAGTCTTGGTAAATTATAAAACGTCTTATTGTTGTCTTGTAGCCTTTTTCCCCAACCTGAAGCCTGTTTTCCTCAGATCCCATCCGTTAAAGCAAAAATGGCATCAAACATTGTTTTTTTTGTTTTTTTTTTTGAAAAATGGATGCAGTCCTCACACTTTAGTTTCAAGAAACCAAGAAATATACAATAAAAATAATACATTTTTTTCTAGAATTTTGAACCCAACATATTTAAAGCCAATAAAGAGGTTTGTCTGATTTGCCTTGAGGGATTGCAGCAGCCAAGTCTGCCTTTTTCATTGCCGCAGGTGTTGGACCCTCAGCTGCATCAATAGTGGTTTGATTCCTGCTGTTGGCTGGCTCCGTGTGGATGTTTCCTTGGAGTAGACACTTAACCCCTTCCATCCCCTGATGCATTCATGCGTGTGTGAGTGTGTATCAGTGTGTATTAGTGCTCCACAGTACTGGGAACCTATAGGCTAATGCGATGTGGAATATTGCTGACTAGCAAAACGTGTACAAAAGTGTTTGACAGTGAAGCTGTTTATTCCCTTGAATTTATATATTCAACTTCTTGGATTTTTGCTAAATAAATGTAACAATAGCCTTTATTTTAGCAATATTGGTTCTGTTTTGTATCAGTATTACGTAATATTATAGTACTTATTTGGGTAATGCATATTTGTTCATCTTTAGCATTTACAGTTCCTTAGAATGTTCTGTTCCCATCCAAATTTTCAATTTAATCTATATTTAATCCTTTCTAAAAGCTGTTTCAGTTAGAAGTGTGTCTGCAGTCATGTTGGCAAATTACATTGTCCATCCAGTTCTTAAAGATAAACGTATTTATTTATTTTTTAATATGTAAGCTCTGTCTTTGGAGCTAAAACAACAT
Organism: Oryzias sinensis; assembly: GCA_037389245.1. Lineage (NCBI taxonomy): Eukaryota > Metazoa > Chordata > Actinopteri > Beloniformes > Adrianichthyidae > Oryzias > Oryzias sinensis. Next base: position 8,503,337 of record CM074501.1, on the reverse strand, counting down.
GAGTTATAGAGTTAAGCTATAGAGTCGGAGCTTATAGTTGACGCGTCCTTCTTAAATGAACTTCCACAGTCCAAGCTCTTTACATAATTTATATTAAAATAAGAGCAAAAATTAGTGCGCTCTCTCACTCTGTAGCTTCACAAAACTTACTGCTGCTGGGCTCCTAAGTTGACCCATTCTTTTGCAAATCCAGTAAAAACCGTTGTAGGATGTTTAAATGGCTTTAACAATGAGCATCCATTACAAATGCTGAAAAGACCTATAAAGGTCCAGAGAAATCTCCTCAGGGCCACTTCTTGTCTTAAAAACTGAGCCGAGTGTATTTCACAAGACCAAATCCGCTGTGACATCACAGAACACACAAATGGAGATTTAAATACATGCAGAAATCCTCCCGTAAAAGCAAATAAATCACTTTGTAACTGATTTTAAGGGAAAATAAATATGATTGTTAAATATTTCTTTGGCGTGGAAAGTAAAATCTACCTAATGGTCCTGAAGGTCTATAACAAATGTCAATTTAGCATTAATAGTTAGGAAAAGTTCAAATGTTTTTCCATTTATTGCATGCAGGTCAGTATCATTTTGTCAATGACGTTTTTTCCCTGTAATTGTGAGCAGCAACTGCTTGATTGTTGATCTTTCTTGATATGCATCATCTGGATCACCTGATGATGTTAAGCAGAGCATTTGATAATATTGAACAAAGAAACTAAAAGAAATTCCAACTATCTCGACTTAATCCTTCAGAGCGTTTCAGTTTTCCCCTCACATGACCCAGATCCTTCCTTCCACTGATGTCACTTCCTTCCAAGCAAATAGATTTTAAACTTTTCATGCGGTTTGTGACGTCCACACTTGAGACTTGTTCTACTTGAAATGTTTGCTGCTCGACGTGTTTGTCTTAGAGAGGTTCTTTGTTGAAACTGAAGAGTTTCCTCTTCCTGGTTGGAGATGTTATGATGTTTGCTCTCTTGCTTGTTTTTGTCCAAATGTGTTCTCTTGTCAAGTCTTTCCATTATTGAGCTTTTAGTTTTTGTAGAAGCCATGGTGGATTTGATGAAACACCAGCTTTCTTTTCATTTTTACTGATAATTTGAGCCACATTGCCCGTGGTTATAAGGGGAAATCAGAATTGCTTTTTTGTGAGGCTTTATTGAATTACATCCTACTGTTTACTTAAAAGGTGTGACCATTTTGCCTTATTGTGTGAAGGCCAGTGTGTGAAACTGAAAATGGTCTTTATGAAGGAACACATTTTCAGTCTGAATACACCCAAACGGAACCTGATCCAGGACCAGGAACCACTCTCGGACCCATCTTTTGAGGAGGTCTTGGTTTGTTTCCAATCAGATTGAGCTCCGGTTTGCTCTGAGTCTCCTCAGTCTGGATAGGCTCCGTACACGAAGCAGAGCAACTAGAACAAAGTGGCCACAGAAGCCGGGCATTAGGGGATGTAAACAGAGTAAGAAGGTGGCCTCGGGACCCTGGGTTCGTCCTCAGCCCGCGTCTCGGTGTCCGGCGCCCGGTGTCCGGTGTCCGGCGCCCGGTGGCCGGCGCCCGGTGGCCGGCGCCCGGTGGCCGGTGCCCGGTGGCCGGCGCCCGGTGGCCCCCATGGCTGCCGCCTGGTACGGCCGAGCGCGCCTGTCCTGTGGCCTGGATCCTGAAACAGGATTATGGTGAAGTGGCCAACAGACTCAAATAAACTAAATTGAAACAATTTAATCATCTAAAAAGAAATAAAACATTTTTGTTAAAGTTTTCAAAGACTTCATCTTTGATTAAGACAATAGAAAAACTAATAAAACTTCAACATGTTCACTTTTTGTGTAGAAAACATAAAAATAATCTTGGACTTTTTGTGTAAAATACATCAAACATATTGTGATCATATAACTGTTCCAAGATTAATAAATTCTTTATTTTTTATTTTTGAATAAAAAAAAATATTCGAGAAAGAATTTCTTTTTTTTTTTTGTGAGGTTGCATAAAATTGCATGTTAATAAACTGGAGGTAAAAACAACTACCAGGGTAACATTTCAAATAATTTAGTTGAAAATTATTACGGAAAACTCTTATTACAACTTTTAGAAAAAAACAGCTGCAACTTCCAGCTTTTTCTGCCACCATTATCACAAAAATGCATGCGAGATTGCAGAGGGACTGAACATCAATACAGATCAATACAGTTTCTCCTTTTTTCGTTTTTGGATGCTGGTGTGCTGCAGGATTTTTGTCAAGGATAAAGTGTGCCTTGGCTCAAAAAAGGTAGAAAAACACTGTTCTAAAGAACACAAAGACAGAGTAATAGCTGTTTATTTAGGATTTTGGCTTTTTGGGACCAGCGGGTACTTCCTGTTTGGAACCTGAGGGGGGAGGGTTTGTTTACTCCAGTTCTTATTTTACTGTATATGATTCGGACATTCAAAAGTGGTCAAAAAATAGACATTTTGAACAAGTGAACCATCCTGACAAGGAGTGCAAGGCTTAGGACTTCCATTATTCTTGCCCTCGTAATTCCTGGCCAATGACTGAAGATCTCTTCAGTCAGGTGGTTTTGTTTAAAGGCTTTGGTTTGAAACAGAAATGTCCGGATAAAGGTAGTCTGAATACAGACCAAACGCAAGGTTCAGGACTCAATCCAGACTAAATTAAGTTGACGTAGTTCAGACCAACAGACTGTTTCAGTCTGATTTACGCCCTTAACTTGTCATATGCAGCCTGCCCCTAAGAAAGAATGTGCATGAACCTTTTCCTACAGATTCGCCCATTTTCACCTGGAGACAGCCTGTGTCCACCTGTAAGGGCATTTGTGACTAAGGGATTAACATATTCATTGATGTGTTGTGGAGGGTCCATCTGCTTCAGACCCTCAACTCTTCATCCTATAAAGCATCTTTGTGTGTGTGTGTGTGTGTAAAAAAAGGAGAGAACACAAAACGAATTAAAAAAAACACACACATTTTTGTCCACTCAGCTGTGGGCTTCACTTGCGTGAGTAAATCCGCAGCATTTCTCTGAGGGCACGTATTCAGATGACTGACTTCACTCCATTAGTGTGTGGCTCCTTGAAAAGATGAAGTGCAGCTGGAACAGAGGGCTCTGAGACATTCAGCCATGTTCGTGAAAGGAGAGGGAGCTGTGGAAAACCTGCAGGTCTTTTTATTAGGCGACAGGAAGGTAGAAAGCAGGATAAAAAACTGGCATTTCATAAAGTGCTTTATGAAAGAACTAAACACACAACTAAAGCCATTTAGCTGCACGTCATGAAAGATTGATGATGCACTTTTTAATGGGTTTTCATCAGCCTTTCGTCTTGCAGCCTGAATTTAAAGCCGGCGACTGTTCTATCTTGTTCTATAAGTTCAGATTGTTCTGCAAAGGTCTGTTTTCCAGCTAACACACTTCCACCACTTGAACCATCTTCACAGCTTAGGTAACGCCTCCAAAGTAAGTGGCGCCAAATATGTGTGGCTAATGGGAGACCAAGGCTTTGAATCTGGGTTTCTGTTTTTGGCAGAAAGGGGGGAAAAAAACCCGCCTGTTGCTCTCATGGTCGTCCCCCCTGCTGCCGGCCGGCTGGCGCAGAACCCTCGGCCTCTTAGTAATTAATCAAATAAACACATAAACAGGCTGGTTTACTGCAGAGCTGAATGCAAATGAAGGGAATCATTTATTTTGAGTTGAGTTTGAGGTCTGTGTTATTTCGAAAAAATGCAAAAAGTGTGTATTTCCCACAGGTTCCTGTCTGTGACTTTTGAATGCAATATCATTTGTGGACAAATGTTTAAAAAAAAGCCTTATTTTCTCATGTTCTGTGCTTTTATTCAGCTTGAATTTGCTTCAAACTTGAATTTTTGAGGTGCATCTTAAAATCAGCTGAATTTATAGCAGCAGATTAGCTGGATCAGGTGATTTCAGATTCCAGACGGATCATACCATTGAGGGCAGGGGTCCCTGGAAACCCAGCAGGGCAGCAGCTGCTTCAGACAGCAGCAAGAAACATTTTAAAATCCTTCAATAATTTCATTTTCTGATTAGGTTTCGTGGATGAACAGATTTAAACATAGAGTGTTTCCCTCTCGTTCTCTTGGTTGTACAATTTCTTAATATTGTGCATCATTAATATTGTGAATCATGCTTGACAGTCAGCTTTTTTTTTTGTCCCTTCCCGATCCAATTTCCAAAAGGTGATCATCCTCTTCACAGGAACTGGAACGTTTTTTGCCCAACAAAGCTCAGTACCGACATATTTAGTGTTTGACTGTGGTTTGGCTTCATGTCGGCTTTGTTATGGCCACAACGGTTGATGAGAAAAGGAAGTGGAGCAAAGTGAAATAGCCAGATTGCAGCAGAGCCGTGAATAAGACTGTGGATTAAATTTTAATCACGGATCAAGATCAACGACTCTTATTATGTGTGATATCATATTTTTACTGCATGTATGAAAATTGATGATTTGAATTGAAAGATGATATATATTTGATCACCATCATTTATACCTTTATTAGAACAGAAGATTTGAATCAACAAAACATAATTGATAAAAATAGAAAGATTTTTATAGAAAAAAATCCATAACTTTAAACAAAGTCATAATAAAACGTTCTTATGACAACTTCCTGGTTGACTTCAGCAGGAAACCAAACATAAACTGGATTTTGGATTTGTAGGTTGTGACCATTTTACTTTTATAAACCACGTTTTTATCGTCAGAACACTGCAGATTTATAAATATTCTTCGTTCAATGTTCTTATATATTAAGCTTTTACTTTAGTAAATTGGCAATGCCAAATTTGCTGTTTAAAAAAAAAGTGAGTATGGCAGTCGAGTAAATCTTTTTTTTTAGTAGTTAGGGAGTAGTGAGCGAATTCGGAAGTAGCCGTAGATTCGGAGATCCCCCCAAAAAAATGGAGAAAGCGCTTAAATAGTGCTGAGAACAGTGAGTAGTGAAGGAATTCAGAAGCAACATAGAACTTGTTTGTAACACGTTATCCACGTTAAAACTATTAGCCGCGTTTACGTTTTAACAATGCCTCCCATCCTCGTAAAAACAAAAAAAATAAAGATAAAAAAGGACTAATACAGAAATAAGTATGTCAAAAAACGCAGTCTGACGCCACTACAAGTCAGCCTAGTGGCCTTATTGTGCAGAGTACAATCAAAAAGGTTTTCTCTAAACTAGCTGCTCTTTACTTTATTTTTATGGAGTCTGAAACTCAGCTCACTGTGGCTCTTTGGCCTTTTTTTATTAACATTAGCCTTCTTTAAGAGTTCAAAAATGCCTTTTCCTTTTAATGAGCTGTAAAAATCCCACCAACAACAAAGTAAAGGAAGTGAAGGCTGCAGAGTGGGAGGTACAGGAAAGATGAAAGAAGAGGCTTTGCTTTTTTTTGGGACAGACACTGCAGGTTGTGTTTCTTATTTTCTGCTTCATTGATCCCAGCTTGGAGGTGTGGAGGAGCGAGGTAGGTCATTACTGGAAGGAGCTCCTCTGAGAGCTGTAATGTTTCTGCAGGAGTGACGCACGGGCTTCATGGCTGTAAGGGCAGCTCTTTTATTTATTTGTTTGTCAAAGCCCAAAGGAGACGTGCGTGCTGAAAAATGGCTCTTCAAATCACTGATATTGAAAACCTTTTTCTTCCCATAAAGATGTTCAGGAGTTGTTTGTTCAGTTTAGTGGATGATAATTTGAATTTTTCAAGTGATGCAGCTGCCCTAATCTCAGACCAACTACGATTATCTTTTGATCTATTTTCAAAGCGTTCCCACTGGTCTTTTAATGATGATCACATAGGTTAAATGTTCTGTATCACTTCTTTAAAACAAACATTTGCTTTATCATCTGGACAGAAACAAGCGGGAAGAGGGGAACTTTCTCTCTGAACTGACGCTTTATTTAACCTGTCGTGACCATCAGCATAGATATCACTTTCCTTTGACGCTGCAATCAAGGTCCATGCCGGCTAAGCGGCGCGTTGTCACACTGTAATGTGACACAACGTAACAAATAGTCCGCTTTTTGTGAAAAAAGTGATCCAAACCAAAGAAATAGCAAGAATAAAGTTCTAAAACTGGTTGAATATTTATTTATTTTGTAAGTGACCATGGTATAAGCGGGTTAATGGCCTTAAAAGTGTGCATAATCAGAATTAACGCACTTGGACGGTTGCTTCCGTGAAGTGCGTTAATTCTGATAATGCACACTTCAACAGCCATTAACCCTCATGTATGTCGTTTTTATCCAAATTTTCTTTTAAAAAGTTGTTTTTTTGGACACAGTTTCTGCAGAGCGGCAGGAAATCATTAGAAATTCACCTCTGAGTTGTGGGTGGGAACGTTGGCCCCATCCCCGCTTCCCTTACCCGTTAAGCTTTTTCTTAAACAGCACTTTTTTTTTAAATATTGTCCTGATTTAAAACAATTTACATAAATAAATACTCAGAAATGCTATATTGAGCTTATTTATTTATCATCATCATAAAAATCAGAAAAATGCAACGCGAAAATGTTAAAAACACCAAAAAGGCATTTTTTATTGGTACAACACATAATAATAGTATTTGGTTTAATATAATTATTTAAAGTTTTTTTACTTTTTTTTATTTATTTACTCTCTGGACATTGTAAATACATTATTTTAGAATATTTTAGCATTTCTTTGTTCCCTGTTAAAATTACTTTAGTCTTTTCAAGTTTTGTTTAGTCAATAAAAAATGTAAACTTTTATTACAGGCAATGAAGCCAAACGTTTCAGTGTGAAGGTCTAGCTGAAAAAAACAACAACTTTTAATGCAACCTTTCATGTATTCATGTTCTTCATATATTGAGGGGAATAACTGAGACGGATTACAGGGTTTTATTTTATTGATTGCTAAGCAGTCACACTTAAAAGCTGCTTAGACAGAGATGGAGATGATGTAAATACATGTGTGTGCATGTTTATTAAAGAACCCCCCCCCCCCAACACACACACACACACACCATGCAATCATGACACAAGCATGAATAGTAGTTTTGGATCAGGAAACTTAGATCATCAAAAGACGGAGAGCAGAGACTGCCAGAAAGTGTGTGATGTTTTTCACGAGTCCCTCTCCTTTCAGGTAAAATGTTTTTTCTAAGCTGCTTTGAATGGAAAATGCGTCAAATGCCAAGCTATCTTAACTTCCAGCAAAGTCTTTCGAGTCCCGATCTTATCAGAACTTGCAGGGAAACCTGTTAAAGAGCCAATTAGGAAATTAAATCTCACAGAGTTTTCGGCAACATAATTGCAGGCAAAAGGGGCAAAATCAGAGGAGGACTGAGAGCTGCTGTCACGCCAGGCGTCAGGCTCCACAGCACTCATATCGCTGCTTAAATGCTGCCTCATTAACTCAAACCCAAAGTAATTAAAGTTCGGCCTGTGATTGATGTGCTCCCCATCAGGAGTCACTGGAGGAGTGAATTTATCCTGACAGCTGATTGGCAGAGACACGAGCGGTGTGCCTTGCCGGCCTTCAGACTGAAAAGAGAGGGTCATTAGTGCGGCGCAGACATGCTACTTGCCCCGAGGCGGGCAGTGTGTGCTGTGTGTTTGGGCGCATGCGTGTGTGTGAGTCTGTCACAACGCAGGCAAAGCGAGATGCTCAGAGAAGTTGAGGCTTAATTCAGGGTCAGGGATACTTTCCAGTCAAATAAACCTGTCGTGTATTTAAAGAGGAGGTATCGGTGATTTGTCCAGCCTCTCCTGTCTGTCTGCCCAAGCGTGCCAGACTGCAGAATGTATCTCTCTGCAAAGGCAACAGCAACCTATTGATTTCACCTCGCTGTGAACACAGATCCACATTAGATGGCAGGAAGCAAACACGCCGGGAGACTCACAGCTGAGAAAATGGGAGGCGTTTCATGGGCTTCATTTCATCTGAGGAGAGCTGGAACCTGCTCTAAATACGACACCTTTCAGAGTCGTCTCGACAGATACTGTGGATTGTCCTCACTGCTCCTAAAAGTAGGAAAAAGAAGCTCTCCAATTCATTCCTAACAGCTTTATGCTTCATCTTATTCAGCTGCTTAAAAGTCAGATAGGTTTGATGCCTGTTAAGTTTAGATCTCTCACCACAGTAACACTTCTTTTCACATCTTCTTCTTGACTGCATTAAACTTTAAGTATTCCTTCTTTAGTTTTTAAAATAACAGCACTTTCTTTTTTTACTGGCAAATTACGGTAGTTATATTTGAATAAAACATATGCAGAAAAATCCAGAAAAAAATTTTAAGGCAATTTGCTGATCATCTCTTATTTTGCCAAACATGATGATTAAAGTCCAATTTATTGTTTTCCACTGAACTTGCTGCTCTAAATCATGCAGGAATCTCGTCAATGTTTCACTGAACACAGCATACAGCTGCTGAGTTATCAGATATGTTGAGCATTAAGTGCTAACAGCTAATTAAAGAAGACTGTTGGAATATTTTGGCCATCTTTGGACAAATATGATTTTTTTTTAAACTCTGCTGATTATCTTATTGATGCAAATATTCATCAAAACATTTTTTGCTCCAAACTTTCCTTAATTTAGCATCTATTTGAAAAGCAAATGCACAAGTGAAATAATCAAAATCACATCTTTGATCGCAGCTTCAATTCAATGAATCCAACAAACAACCTATAATTCACAGCCACTGATTGAATGTCACAGGTAAATGTAGCACAGATGATGTTGTGTTTTTAAACTTAAGCTGCTTTCCTAAAGAAAATGTGTTTAATTCATGATTTACTGAAACATGCTACTGTTTTTTTTCTATAGACTGTGCGAAAACCACCAAAATAAAGGTTTGGCATCATTTACCGTTTATGTTACTTTTAATGAAGTATCTGTACTAATTGAATGATCTGTTTAATAATAAAAACCATGGAGGACTAGATTAACATTATACTTTTTTCACGTGTGGAAAATTAAATTATCTTAATGCAAAGCTCATATAAAGACTATGACAATGTCTGAATTCAGTCCCTAACCCATTACTACTAATGAGGTGCCCTGGACTTTAAAAGCAATTCGGACACCATGCTCCCTACTTTTTTTTTTCTAATAGCAAATATGTCGCCACCAATTATATGAGGTGAAAATCTAATCAATACGAGCCTTTTACGGTGATTATTTATAGTTCCACTGTGTTTTGATTATAAAAACGTCGATAGTTTATTTAAAAAGTATACATTTAACCCATTTTTCTTACTTAAAAAATATTCAAACACAATGCATTGTGGTCTGTTTGTGGTATATTTGCAAGTGCAGTGAGGGTTGATTTTTCGCAGAGACTGCTGGGAAATTTTTAGGGCACCGGAAAGGGGAAATGTGGGGGCTGTTCGCCTCTTTGGGAAGTCACAATGCGAGAGCCCAGTGGTTCTTGTGGACTGGGAGGGGCCGGTGCTCAGAGAGCTGGGATTTAGAGGAATGCTCAGAGATCCGAACATGGAGCAAAATACCGCTTTGGGGTTGTTGTTCGTAGTGAATCAACATCACAATACACCTCAAAAAAGTGGATTTCGCATGATAAAGGTCTGTTAATGCAATGCTTATATACTGCAGGGGCTAAATGTTAAAACATGTTAACAGGGGGTAGAATAGATTAAATTAGCTGGTTATAACCGACCCACGCTAACATAAGCACTAAATATTTAGCCTGCTGAGCAAAGATTCTTTTATTTTATTTGGAAGTTTAAATCAAATCGCATCATACAAATGTATGATGGTGGAAAATAAGAGGAAATTGTGACTAAAGGGGATCTGCAGGTGAAGTTCAGGAAGATCCATTATTTATTAAAGAAGTAAAACATCAGTATAGTAAATTCTCTGTTTGCAGTGCAGCTGAGACGTATGGTGACACTGACCTCAGCTGATAATCACTGAACGTGTAAAACTCTGTGCCGTCTGTCTGAAGACGATCTGTGTCGCTTCATGGTGTTTAGACATACATTCGGACTTTCATCATCCCTGCTGACTGATGTCACTGTTGCCTTAATGATTCAGCTTCCTGTGAATCACCACGGGGGGATTGAGGGGCTGGAAATGAAAGCAAACAGTGCAATCTGCTGCCATTTTTTACCACGAGGACAGCTATCCACACACAGAAAGCTGCTCATCAAATACAGCTGCACTCGTGTTTGTGCCGAAATGCAACTATCCTTCGGCAGAGACTTTCATCTTGTTCAAAATGTAATGGAATAATAACAATATAGAAAATGCATGAAAACCAGAGCGTTTAGTTTATCAGTTTAGACACAGAAGGGTGAGTATTTCACAAACTGCATCCTTCCTTTAATCAAGAAAACTCTGGCTTAACCACAACACTGCCATGCTTCCAAATCCACTTGTAAACAATCAGATCTGGATGTTTTTTTGTTTTTTTTTTACACTTCCAGGTATTGTTTTTTGATCCCCAAAACAGGGAACCAACCCCAGCGGAAATTAACCGTCATAAAGGGAAAGGACTATGGAAGAGCCTCAGAAGTCATTCATTCCTCTGTATTTCCAGGTTTTTGTTGTCCAAATTGTCTCAAATATTTATGGCCCGCAGCAGCAGTCACTGACTGCAAGGACCATATTGTTTTCGCAGTTGGAACGACGACTTCGCCGCCTTTCAGCGAGAATTTGACCCCCGCCGCATGCTCGAAAAGTCACCAAAATGTGCACACACCTGGGATAAATTGCAAATGAATTTTCCACAAAGTCAACGTCACCCCCCCGAAGACGATGACATCACGGCCAGCGATCCCGTCAAAAAAATGAATGGGCCGAAAATCGCGGATGGGGCCGAACAAAATGTACTTCAAAATACAGTCGCGAAACCAAGACACACGTGTCGGGGATACCCCAAAGATGTTTTGAAATCATTACGGGACGGCCACACGACCTACGGCTTGGCGGCCATTTTGTGGCGAACTCTGAGAATTGGCGATTTTCGTGTTTTCCCACAATATGGGGAAAAGACACTTTTGTTTGAGCGATTTTCACGCAATTGCACACACTTGCTGCCAGCTCCAGTCTACAAACACCCCAGAAGTGTCGTTGACCTTTGACCTCAGGAAAAGGCGGCCATCTTGAATTTTCTATAAAAAACACCTTTAACACCAGATTCAAACGTAAACTTGTCGTTGGAATTTTCATCGATCGTCTCGAAACTTTTTGGGCATCAATAGCAAGCTACTGTGGAAAAAATTTTGGAATTAGAAGTTGTAGATTTTGAATGGCGTGCGCGTGGCAAGCTAGCAAAGTGGCGCACTGTTTTAACTCCCATGCATTTCAATACAATACAGTGAAAATTGAATGCATGCATTCATGCCTGAATCAGAATACATTGAAAAACACTGGATATGGACATATAAGGAATGTGGGCGTGGTTAGCATAAAACCACTGTTGCTAAGGACAACAAAAAGTTTACTTTTACCGATTTGTCCGAAACTGACGTCAATCTGTTTGTCCTCCAGAGGGGACCAAAACATAAAATGGTTGCTATGGAGATAAAATCAACAGAAAAGCCGCCATTTTGGAAAAAGCGGGTTTTTTATCAACTTATGACGTATAGCTCTCACCAATGGAGGAATGTGTTTTTCTGAGTCAGTTGATGATGCTAATCGCTCTGCTAGCACTTTTAGCTATGTTAGCATAACTAGCATAGTTCGCATAATTAGCATTTTAGGTAATGTGTTTTTCTGAGTCAGTTGATGATGCTGATCGCTATGCTAGCACTTTTAGCCACATTAGCATAGCTAGCATAGTTAGCATAATTAGCATTTTAGGTAATGTGTTTTTCTGAGTTAGTTGATGATGCTGATCGCTATGCTAGCACTTTTAGCCAAATCAGCATAGCTAGCATAGCTAGCATAATTAGCAAATGCCGTTTTGACTAGCCTTTATCAAAAGTGGGCAGTGAGGGCGGTGAGGGAGGCGGTGGTGCATAGAGTTGGGCATGGAAGGCGGGTTGCGTCTGCGGGCCATACAACGCCGCTTGCGGCTTTAATTTTACTTTTGAAACATTTTTTTTTGCGCTGTCCTTAGCCACATTCAATAGATTAGATTTTTATTTATTTATTTTATTTTCAATAGCACCAGTTGATTTTGGTGGTAACTAAAGGGGCAAGGAAAAATAGAAACGCATGAGACCAAAAAACTAAAAAAGAAAAAAAGAGAGAATGTCAAACTCAAATCATTTCTAGTGAGGATCTTTTGTTCGAAATGCGGACAAATGGGGCCAAATTGGAACACATTTGGAGGAGTGGAAGCGTGAGCAGCTGTTTAAAAGTCAAGGTTATAAAACACCACAAACACCAGTTTACACCAGTTACATGTTTATTGATCATGTTAGTGACTTCTACAGCCGGGAACCATGACAATCACAACAGTTACCTTAACAGGTTTTTAAAAAGTCAGGTCCAAAAAACAGGATGTGCAAATAGTTGCAGTTTGAATTTAAAAAAAGGCCTGGAGATCTGCAATTAAATCTGCATAAATATGCACATGCACATGAAAAAGCGTAGTTTTACAATCAACAGCTGAAGAAGCTGTTGTAGAAGCTTTGTCAACATTTGGTATGTACTCTGGGGATTTATGCCGTGTGTCCTGTTATTCTGCAACACTTTGGTTTTTCTGTTACATGAATGGATAACAAAACACAAACAAACAGAAGCTGTGCCTGTTGAGGATTGTGTAAAATATGTAAAAAGCAGCAGAACAGTCAAACGAGCCCTGCAGCACGGTTTAGAACAGTTAATTAAGTATGTGGAGTTTTTTTATTGACCATTTTCATTTAATTATCCATGTTTATTTGTTTTTGTTTTTCCGTTTGCATTTGAAATTTACCATTTTAGGAACAGTTTTTACTCCTAGAACCAGATCTGTCCAAAATGTTTTTCACTAGTCATGTACAGGGCGTGGAGTCAAAAGGCCTTTTTAAAGGTTCAAATAGTTGACACGGATTTTCATGTTGCGGCTTCATGAGTTATTTACTTGCGAGCATAATTCACTGTGACAAATATCTCAATAAAATAGCTGGTTGCTGTTTTATCTCAGGAGCAATACCGAAAAATAATATTGCCTGAGGGCAAAATCAACATTATAAAGGAAAGATGAACACCGTAAACAGACTTTAATCATCTCTCCTCCACTGTCGTGGAAAGCAGTTCTCATTCAGGAGGAAATGGAACGCTTGCTTGTTTGTTTCCTTTAGCTGCAGCACTCATATTTGCCATAATGAAGAGAACAATCACGCTGTTCATTAATATGAAAACAGAGCTCTGTTAGAAGGGGGGAAAGCGCCGGTAAAGCCGGCTTTGACTGCTGAGGCAACACGTGTTTGCGGGATCAGGTCTTTGTGAGCTGTCTTAGGTGGGGAAACTTCAAAAATTTGACCAAAACAAACAACCGTAGCCGGGATTATTTTTTAAGGACCCGAAAAAACTGCTTCTGTTAAAATCTGGATCCTGTTATATTGAAGTAGTACATGACGGGCAAATTCTCAACAGAGGTGAGGCTCTACAAGAATAACTGTAAGGTAGGTAGCCAGTCTAAAACCCTCACAGTGGAACCTAGAAGACCATTTCAGGCTTGAGTCCATATTCTTCCTACGGAAAGGAACTCCACACCAATTGAGACACATCTTTTGGTGGAGGCAGTGTGATGGTATAGGTCACAATCTGCTTTTTATGGAAATAAACGAGGTTTGTCATTATTGGAGGCTACAGAAATGTATACTGAAATGAAATCTGCGACTCCATATCTCTACTAAATAGGGTCAAAAGTTACCCTTCAAGATCCACAATGATTCCCCCTCCGGATGAGAATTTGCCAGAGATTACCTCCAACATAGCAACAACAAAAAGTGGAGACTAAATTGACTTAATTTCGTTGTAGCCAGAAGTAACCAGTAACCAGGTCCCACATGCAATCAATCCATGCAACAAATGCTTGACAAAGAGTGAAATGCACATCCTCTTAACCCCCCCCCCCCCCTGTTGAGAACTGAGCTGGCAGTGGGAGTCATGCTTCATTGTTCTAACTGCTTCATACCTTTGACTCTCCAGAGTGTCAGGCTTCTGCTTATTTTGATGCTCCAATTCCACGCTTGTTCTATGACTATCACAGATTTTCTAAGGAGCTCGTGGTGCTACTGTCAAACCAATCTCTTAGAAGCATCTAGTTACCCTATTTGCTCTCTATTGCCAACTCTGCATCCTTTCTGAGAGCTATTCCAGGTTCCAAAAGTTCTACTTATACATTTTGTTCTGTAGAAAATATAATTTTATTGGCATCTCTATCCACGCTTTCTTCTGCAGTCTCAGAGCTTCGCCACCTGCAGGAAACACCACAGCTGGTAAAAGGCCACGCGCACACACACGTCCGTGGTACACCAACAACTAATCGTCGTCTATTCCCAGCTTACAGAGTGTGAGTTGTGATTGCGTTGAAAGAAATCTAGAAATAGAAAAGCGGTGAGTCGTTGCACTTTCCTGTGAGCAACATGATCAGCTTGGAACTGAACAAGGAGTGTGTGTCCTCAAACTTCTGCAGCCTCCACACTTGTGTTTACTCAGGGCAGAGTGAGCAGTAGTGAGAATGTGAGCTATGTGTGCTCAGGGTGTGCTGCGTCAGGACGCCACTCCCACACCAGCACACACACACACACACACGTACACTCACAGGGCCCCGTCACTGTTGTCTAATTGCAGCTCAAACATGCATTAGGTTCATTTTATTTACATTTTTGACCGAGTCTCAGTCATGTCTGTCACGAGTCTCAGAATAATCACGAAGGCTTCCTGGAAGACCTGTGTTAGTCAAAGATTGTCAAAAACCATGGGAACACTTTACGTTTAGGGTAACAAATGTGGGAGTATTGACATTTCAAGGAATTAAACATTGCAGCTTTGTGCAAAATGAAGAAAAATGCTAATGTGAGGTTTTATTTTAGCTAATAGTTGCTACGGTATCCTTTAGCTATCCATAACACGTTGATGCATGGCAGCACATCTGTGACTGGATTTGGTCCAGGGAAAGCTGCAGCTCTTGTAATGTGCTCACGACCTCACTCCGCTTTGGTTGGCTGATGCCAAACTCCAAGTGTGTAATGGAGGCACGTCAGGTGGGAGAGAGTTTGGATCATGCAGTGGATGTATGGATTTGAGATGCCCCTGTGACACTTCCATTCTGTGAAAAAGGCCTGTAAAAACCCACTCTGAACATATCTTGATCCATTGTAAAAAGTGTTTCCCGTGGTCCTTAAATTATGATTAGGACGTTTTTAGCCCAAAAACCTGAGCTGTTTTCTAGGTCATAGTTTCTGTAGAGCGGCAGGAGTTCATGAGGATTTTGCCTCTAAGGTGTGGGGGCGGAGCAACCCCACCCCCCTTCCCCTCCATTTTACTGAAGGCTTGGAGCCCATTTTCACAAATAGGCTCTTTTCCAAACAGCTTTTTTCGTCTGCTCAGGAATCACAACAATTTGAATAAAGAAATACTCAGAAATGCAAATTTGAGATTAATTTTGTTTACATATGCCCTCCATCATCAGAAAAATGCCACGAGAACATGTTAAAAACATAATTCCCATCAGAGTGGATCTTTAAGAAACCTAAATGGGTCACTGAAGAACTTTGTTCTGGTGTGAACACGCCCTTCTTCCCTAACTATTCTGCTCTTCGCAAAGATAATCTCTTCCTGCAGAACCTTTCTTATCTTTCTTCTCTCCCTCTGATGCTTTCCTCCTTTATTATTTCAGCAGCCCTCTCTAACGATTTTATCATTGATGCTGAATGATGTAGCTAGTGTTTGAGCTAACCAACCAGCTTTTACGCTGAAAGGCTGTGTGTTAACCTCAATAACACTCTGCCATGAAAGAACCCTGAGATTCACGCTTGTTCATTGGCTGTGTTATAAATCCGTCGTGTTCCTCCAGCTGGAATGTCCCTGAGATTTTTACCACTATAAAATCATAACATTTAAAAAAAAAAAACCTTTGACTTTCATTTTTTTCTTTTGTTTTTGTGAAGCTACACTTGAAAAACTAAGAAAATTAAACGACTTTTTGAAACAGGAAAAATAAGAAGGTTTTTCAGTATCAACATACTCTTAGTTTAAGAAAACATGTCTTAGTGACTAGAATGATTTTTCTTAGAATAAGAATTATTAATAAGACCATTTTTCTTACCCTACTGAAAGAATTTTGAAGCAACATTTTTAAGAATTGTACTTATTTCAAGGGGGCCTGATTTAGTAGTGTATTTTTAATCCCCAAAATATGTAAATGTTACCTGAGGTATTGACACATTATTGGATTTTTACTATAAATGTGAATAATGTTAAACTTTTCTAGTCTTTGACCCAATCTTTTCATGCGGGTCCAATTTTATAGCGGTGGCAGTTTTTCCAAAAACATAAAGGAGATTGGTTTATTGTGTAGTTTTATCTACACAGTAAAGGCTTTTCCAAACTTTGGTCTATGTTCATCTTTAAACATTCAGAGAGATTGCATTTTGTGCTCACCTAAGTGTGTCAGAATCTGTCATATTTTCACATTTATGTACATTTATCTGTCAAAAACGATCACTATAATTTTTTAATATATTACAGTCAATACAGTATAATCCCGACCTTTTTTCTTTCATACCTAAAATTTTGGTTTTAACGTGAGAGAAGCCAACCCCTGACATAACGTAGCTTTTTTAATCTTTTATATGGACACTTAAAAACATTTTTGTGTGTGTGTGTGTGTGTGTGTGTGTGTGTGTGTGTGTGTGTGTGTG